>JAQMRL010000009.1:10740031-11340031 GCA_035578175.1 Catonia carolina
GGAACTGGAATACCGCTTCGACATTCTCCGAGCTACCAAGGGGGCACACGTTGAAGTTTACTAATGTAAGTAATCTTAAAAAAAACTATTAACACTAACCTATGTAACAGCATCAAATTTAAATTATTATGTCAAACAGTTATTCTGCAATAAATTTTTATAATCAGGGCAAGACTTTATGCTCACCCAGTATTTCAAAACCATAATAATCTCTTGATACGCAACATGAATTCTGCTGACCTACCAGGAATACTACAAAGACGAATGAAACGCCAATGGAGTAGTGACAAGATACACTAACACGATTCTAACATTAATTACGTGAAAAAACATGAAATTAAAATTTAACACATTTATCGTCATCTTAAGAGCTACCACTGGAGGGTGTCCTCCTCAGAGCCATTAACACGAATTAATTTTAATTATTAAACAAAAAGAATTTTTGTTGGTTGTATTTTTACGGTTGCAAAATAAATATAATAAAAAAGTTATCCATTTTGACTTTCTGCTTTGTTGCTCTTTGTGGCATTCAAGATTTGTTCTTTGATACTATTCTTGGCTATTACAATGCCCATTTTTTAACTCAGTATCAGAATTGATAATTGATTTGTTAAATTTATGTGCGTAAATAATCCATGAGAACGTACGATAAATTGCCATTTGTCGTTTCAGTGAAATATGCAATTATGGACTGTACAACAAAAAGTTCAATAAAAAATTAACAATAAAGAGTTAAGTAATTAAGCGAAATCGATTCTGAAATCGTGTCGTGTAAATGTAAGCTTAATTTTACTGTTACATATGACTGAAAAAAAGAACATTTCCTAAATCCAAAACGAATTTTATTATTCTTTATTTAATTTAAATAACAATGAAACATTTAACAATTGATATATTCAATACGATTTGAGTATTATTTAATGAATTTTTAATGTTCCTTGTCCAGTTTTTTTTACTCCTAAATAAATAGATTTGAATCTCAATATTTTTGAATACGTATTGGATTGTTCAATAAATACAACCTAGTTTTCGTTTTTTTACAAAAAAATTACTTTCAAAATATTTTTTTTTCTTGTAGTAACCTAAAGAAAAGAAAAATTAGGCCTACGTTTAATTATTTTCGTAATAGCAATGTTGCATCCTCCATTTTTTTACGCAAAATACAAAATTAAAAAGTTGAAAAATATTTCTTTTCTTTGTTTATTTAACTTCGCATCAACTACTGACAACTGGTCATTAGCGACGACGTTGGGTTGTAACTGTGAAGGATGAAATGATTTTTGTAACGTAAGAAAATATGCCGTGCCTGAGCGGGATTCGAACCCAAGATCACATAAAAAAAAAATTTTTACTATGTTAAAAAATCTTGTTAAAAAAACAAAACTTTAGTGGACTTAATGTACAATGTTAATTCAGGTAAACGTATCCCTGAAAACATTTCAGATAATACCATGAGGGTCTTGCCATATGTGTGGTTGTAATACCTATTATGTATTTTGCGATATTGCCAAATGTCATTTGTATTTAGTACTATTTTTACGCTATTGTACTGGAACTAACAGTTTAAAACAATGTATATACATATGTATTTTTTTTTTTTTTTTTTGACACTTTTAATTGAAATTTAGTATCTGTTATTAAATTATTATAACAATTTCTAAATGTGTAAACAATTTCCAAAACATGATTTACTTGAAGGAGCGTGCAGTCATCACCACAGTCCTACAGTTGGCCAAGAAGATCTCTTGGCCAGAGGCGCTTCAAACGTCTGCGCTGAGTACCCGGTATCGCCCTAGTGTACATGTTTTGTATGAGAGGGTTGTCGTGTAGTTCAAATTTGTCATGCATCATCTTGTATAGTTGTTTCGCGACATCAATTACGTATGGCATTTGTAAGTCTTTGTGCAACATTGAGTTTGTGATGTAAAAGGGGCATTGCGTTATCGTTCGTAGAATCTTGTTCTGAATCGCTTGTATACGTTTCGTGTGTGAGGGTTTAGCAGATCCCCAAAGTTGAACTCCATATGTCCAGATTGGTCTTAAGACTGTCTTGTAGATTGTTAATTTGTGTGACATATTTAATTTAGAACGTCTATCGAGTAAGCGTTTTAGTTGATAGAAGCGTGTTTTGAGTTTGTGGCGTGTGTGTGTAACATGTGCGTTCCATGTAAGTTTTCTGTCCAAGTGTAAGCCTAAGTAGCGTGTTTGAGTAGTGTGAGGTAGCGGAATATTATTAATGTAAACGGTTGGGCAGTTTTGTCGTCTAAGAGTAAACGTCATTTGTTGCGATTTGTTTTCATTAATTTTAATTTTCCAATGTTTAAGCCATGACTCTATCTGGTGTAAATGGTTTTGTGTCTTTCGAGTTGCAATTACAGGATCGGCATCAACCGCAAGAACTGCCATATCATCAGCAAACATAGCCATAGTTGTATAGATACAATTTGGTATGTCACTGGTGCTTACAGAAAACAGCCTTGGTGCAAGTACGCTTCCTTGTGGTACACCAGCATTGACTTCGTACATTCCAGAAAGTTCGTCACCTTGTTTTACTCTAAAGTAACGTTCCACTAGAAACGATTTTATTACTAGATACAGGCTATCTGGAAGTATTAGTTTCAATTTGTATAGGAGTCCATCATGCCAGACCCGATCAAAGGCTTGAGATACATTAAGAAACACGGCCGAACAATATTGTCTGTTTTCAAGAGCTGAAGAGATTATATCAATTAGTCGGTGACATTGCTGAAGCGTGGAATGAGATGAACGAAATCCGAACTGATGATCAGGAATTGTGTTTGAAGCATCGATAAACGGTACTAGGCGTGGTAGAAGGAGTTTCTCAAATAGTTTGGACAGAATAGAGAGTAAGCTAATTGGCCTGTAAGAAGTTAGTTGGTGAGGTGGTTTGTCTGGTTTTAAGAAGAGAATTATGATAGAATACTTCCACTGAATAGGGAAGTGAGTGACTCGGAGAATAGAATTGTAGATGTGAGTTAAGAGTATGATGGATTTCCTAGGAAGATGGCGCAAAAGTATTGAAGTAATAAGATCATATCCCGGGGCTTTGCCTAATGGCAGGTCGTGAATTGCTCGGAAGAGTTCACCGGGGGAAATTGGCTTTGGGGGAAGGCTAAGTTGCAGAGGAGCATTAAGGAAATTTTCTATGTTCGGATGATCTTTGTGTTGTAGGTTGTGTGGTTGGAATGTGTTATGTAAGTGCTGAGCAAGCATTTCTGCTTTCTCTTTATTGGTGGTCGCCCAAGAACCATCAGGTCGTTGTAGACTAAATGAAGGATTGTTATAGTTAAGAATTCGTCTTGTCGTGTGCCAAAGTGTTTTGTTTTGAGTAGAGAGTGTCTCAGTGAAAGCCATAAATCTATCTGCTCTGTAACGCGAAAGGACAACCTGTAAACGACGATTTAGCCTATTAAGTTCTGCTTTAACGCTGGGGTATCTGTTTCTCTGCCATAAACGACGACATCGGCGCTTAGCAACTATCATTCGACGGATGTAAGAAGGAACGTTAGGTACGTGTTTAAATTCCATGTTCTCTCCTTCGCAACTGTCCCAAGCTGCGCTTTGTAGATTCTTTGTGAAGATTTCCACTCCACGCTCGATTTCACTAGGGGTTTTGAGGGAAATTCCCAGGTTTGTTGTTTCTGACAATATACGTTGGTACTTATTCCAGTCTATTTTACCAGATGTTAGGGAATGCCTGTACCTTAATTTGGTTGGTTGAGAGTTTAACGTAAGTATTACGGGTGTATGATCAGATGATAGATCAGGAAGAGTTTCAAGTTCGTAGTAGGGGAAGAATTTAGACGATACAAAGAAATCTAGAATATCTGGGAGGCAACGATTATTGTGGGGATAGTAAGTGGGTTCTGCAGGGGCATAATAAAAATATTTTTTGTGAGTTAAAACATCATATAAAGTTTTTCCTCGCGGGTTTGTAACTCGGCATCCAAACTGTTGATGTTTTGAATTAAAGTCACCACCTGCAATGAAATTTTTTCCTAGATAATTGAAGAAATGTGTAAATTGTTCGCGCGATATATTATGATTAGGCGGGCAGTACACAGAAGAAAGGGTAAGGGAATGAGTGATTAAAGATACTTCTACCGTGGTAGCCTGAATGTACGATTTTCTGTACGGAGGGAACGAATTATGACTAATACTATTACGAACAAAAATAGCCGACCCTGCATGGCTAGTTCCATCTGGATGTGTACTTCGATATAGTGTGTAACCAGTGATATGGCAGTGTGTTGTGTCCTTAAAGTGTGTCTCTGTAATAAGTGCAATGTCTACCCGATTGTCATGTAAAAATTGTTTGAGTTCGTGAACATGACGTACAAGACCTGCTGAGTTCCAGAGAGCAACGACGAGGGACCTGCTGGTTTCAGCCATTGATATGACTTAGCAACTTGTTAACGACCATATTAAGCGTAGTAATGAGAGGTGTCAAAAGGTCCTGAAAGCGTGTAAAAAAAGTGTTAAGAGTGGCTGTAAAATGATCATAAGGATTCTGAGTCGTTAAGGGATCTGTTGATGAAAGAGTTGAGAATGTCATGGAAGGCTGAGATGGCTGCTGAGAGGGCTGGAATAACTGAGATGACCGAGTATGAGATGGCTGCTGCCGAAGGGAAGGAGCAGCCATCTGAGCGTATGACCGTGAATTCAATCTCGGGTCACGAGAAAGGGGGACGGTGTGAGTATGAGTGGACTGTGTATGATTTGACTTTACCGAGGTACTCACGGGGACTGCAACAGTGACTGGAGGCTCCAACATTACATGAGATTTATTAACAGAATATTTACCAAAATTAAAATTTCTTTTATCTCTCAGTTCTTTATATGTTTGACATCCTTTGTACGTGGACGAATGATTGCCTTTGCAAAGAACGCAGACTCGGGGTTCATTGGCACCTCTTGGACAATCAGCAGTTGGATGAGAGTTGCTGCAGCGTGCACATCTGAACGGATGATTACAGTACGAGCGGGTGTGTCCAAATCGTAGACATCTTTTGCACTGAACTACGTCACTTTTCTTTTTTGGCTCTTCAACCTTAATGCGTGTGCTTAACAAGGATTTAACATTAAAGATTTTCTCGTTATCTTTGTCAGGCTCAAGATCAACGAAAAATAATGGTAAGGGCACTCTTGTACCAGCCTGTAAAACATTGACAACGTTTCTTACCTTAAAAGACAGTTGTTCCAGAGAATCCTTGATCTCACACGGATCGATACTAGGATGCAAATGACGTATTACGACTCTGTATGCTTTTTCGTGGGGTAGCTGATATGAATGAAAATTGCGTCCCAATTCTCTTAATCGGTGTACAAGAGTACGGTACGTTTCGGATGTTTTTGGGTAAATGGTTACCCCGTCGTTGTTGGTCGCTTGAAATTCAAAGTCACCAGTTACTGTACTCTTCAACTGAGACATTAAGTTTTTGTAGTCGCGCAGTTCTACGTTTTTTAAATAAATTGGTGGAGGCTTGCAAGAGTCTTCTTGTAACGATTCTAAAGGTCCGTATTTATTTGTTGTTGGGACTCGAAACTTAGAAGGAGGCAATTCCGAGTCAGCGGAACTCTTTTCCGTATCCAACGGACGTTTTTTACTAGACATGACCTTAGTCCATGCCATTTTCTGCGTACCAGTTGTCTCAGGTGCGACATCTAGGTGAGCGTTAATCACCTTCAAGTTCTCTTCGTGATTGAAGAGATTGTCCATAACTCCCTGCTCCATAGTCAATGGAAACAGGGAGGATTATTATACATATAACAATAGTTTATGAAAAATACTTACAAAAAATCAATGTAAACAGAAACACAAACATAACCTCACACATATGCACAATTTCCGTGTCTGATATTCTATCTTCACCGTATTTTAAAATAAACTTCTCTTTCCCAATAAGAATAAAGTCTTTTTTTTTTCTTGTGAACTTAATTAATTAATTAATTTTCGATGGTTTCTCACAGAAAATCAGAAAATAAATTTATGAATGTTATTCACTATGTCGACACCAGCTGATCAGCTGATCCATATGTATTTTAGGATTTTTTTTTAAAATCCCTAATGTGTGTACGTTGCAATCTGTTCAATTCAGAACAATAAGACACCCCATGACCCAATGAGATGAGGATGAAATGTATGACGTGTAAATGAGGAGTAGTCTTGTACAGACTCAGGCCGACCATTCCTGAGAGAGTATGGTTAATTGAACCCCAACCATCAAAGTACACCGGTAACAACTGTCTTGCATTCATATCCGTATAAAAGTAACTACCTTTACTAGGATTTGAACCAGGAACCTTCGTCTCCGAAAATCAGCTGTTTAACAGCTGATTTTGGCGACGACTTTACCTCTAGACCAACCCGGTGGGTTAGTTTAGTAATAAAACACACTTTATTATTATTATTAATACCATGAATACTTTTATATTAGAACATTTC
The DNA here is from genome assembly GCA_035578175.1 of Catonia carolina. Lineage (NCBI taxonomy): Eukaryota > Metazoa > Arthropoda > Insecta > Hemiptera > Achilidae > Catonia > Catonia carolina. The sequence goes on from JAQMRL010000009.1 coordinate 10,746,498, forward strand.
ACTTTTGTTTCTATTTACAGCCACCCTCCAGAAATTCAACGGACATGAAGCTTACACTAACTTGTAAAGCACCATATATACTCGTTTAGTAAATTAGACGATTAAAAAAATCGTAGTAGCCGTTTGCGAGAAATTATAAAAAAATTAAAAAAATTGCACGAATAAATTACTGATTCCAGTTCATTGATTTCGATTATAACATTCGTATTACGCTAATCTGTTTTTGAGTTATGTTCTCACACACATACCAATATTTTATTACATTTTTTTTGGATTCAGGTGGTCTAAAAACGTGTATTTTCGGTAAAGCTTTGGTTTAAAAATCGACATGAAAACAATACCTCTCTTCCTTATATTTATAGTGCTAGAAAACGTTAAAATACAATAAAAAATTTTAACAAAAACCTTTTTTCCAATTTCTTTGTCCACTTAAGAGGAGATTGTACTTTGTATCCCACCAATGTTAAATTTGGTATTTTTACGTACATTTTTCGTAGGATTTGTGAAAGATACGAAAATGAAACTTTACAACCTTATAATTGTAGGGTGATTTTAGCTACTGGCATTTTTTTTCAATTTAATCTGTTGGACCATAAAGTTTTTAAAAGAATAACGAATAACATAAAGTTTTTACAATTTTTTTCTAAGGTTTTTGGATATTACTAATTTTTTGAGCACCTGGGGAAGTAAAAACAATGTCGGTGAATGTGCATGTACATGATAATTGAATGGTAAAAAATTTACCCTGATAGGTTAATGATTTCTGAGAAAAATTTACCTAAGTGTTTAAAATCTAAATTTACGGGTAAAGGCACAAATGAAAAATAAAATGTACACACACATATTTAATTTCCCATCAACAGTTGGTTAGAAAGCTGCACCGACAACAGAGAATATTAAAAATAGTAAAGCAGATATTTAAAAACCAACTTAAATTCTTTTTGCTCTAAAACGAGCAATATAAAAATTAAAAATATTTTGTCCTAAGCGAAATGTTAATTTTTTAGGATAACCCTGATAAAAACTTAAATTTTTTTCATTAAAAGAATTTTTTTGTTATAATTTAATGTTTTTGTGGTAGATCTTGGTCAAACAATTGAAAAACATTAAAAACCGAAAATCAAAATTTTCAGTCAAAACCATCATACAGTCTCCCCTTAAGGAACTTTATGAAATAGTATGTAAGTTTTCAGTTTTAAAATAATGGAAGAAACTAATAATTGATTTTTAGATAAGTTTTTATCGATAAAATATGTAGAAAAACAACTTTGCCCTCATATGTACTTACATGTTTATGCTTTCCTAGATGTACACAGTATAAAAAGGAAAATAAATTACTGCACTATTTAAGAGTTGTCTTAAATATCTTCGTCAAATTTTGAAGATAAAAGAGCCGTGAATGATTATACAAAGATTTTGAAACACTTCAATAGTTTTGATTTTATTATTACTATTATCATTATAATTTAAGAATCCTTGAAAAAATTTAAAAAGTATTTAAAAGTTATTTTGAATTTTAAATTGGTTGAAGATTGTTTTTAGTATTATTACTATTCAACGTTAGGACTATACTAGAGACAAAAGAATAAATATTACCAGAAAATAAAAATGAGTAATACCAATAAATTTTAATATATTAAGTTTAATATTTGGTTGTGTTGTAATAATTTAAATTGTATTACTAAAGATTTTAAATTTAAATAGATACGTATATATAATTATGTAAAGAATATGTTTTGCATGTATTACAGTAATGTGTGATTTAAAAAAATCTATCCCGCAGTAACTTTTGATCTATTAAGGGAAGCAATATACCTCCTGTCTAACCCATGTTAAATTGACCTATTTTTAGGCACACGTTTCTAAGAAACTGTTGAGAATTAGGGCTTTAATTTTTTTTTGCCTTTTCTATGACATCTTTTTAAGCTCTGGTACTAGAATTTTTAATATAGAGCAAGCGATACCATTTCGAGAATATTTTTTGAAAAATGCCAAAACAATTTAATATTTTTGTAGATTTTTTTATTTTATTTTGAACTTAGTTACAATACTGGAATGATTCTAGTACCATATGTCACAATTATACTGGGAAACATGCTCAAAAAATTTCAACCTTCAAAGTCAAATAGTTTTTGAGAAAACGTACCTTTGTGGAAAAAAAGTGATTTGCGGGAAATGAGCTGTAAAGTTTTACTTACCCTAAAATCGGCCTGCACCTTAATATTGATCCTCAGCGGACTTTTCTTTTTCCTCAGATAATTTCCTCATTTTTTCCTGTCTTGCTTCTTTTGACACACTTTCCATTGCCTTCTCAGCTTTCTGTGTTCTTTGAATATCGCAACTCTTAATTGTTTCCATAAATCAATTAAAAGACATTCTGGTCAAAACATTACTTAACAAAACTTTGCATAGCTTCCGTAATTTATATGGTACATTTATAATTTTTATACGTAATTACACAGAAAAAGATACAGAAGGCAATGGCGCCAAAATTAGAAAAATAATTTTTTTTCGATTTTCGAAGTATAGTGCTCCCCTTAAAGCTTTCAATTGCCTTATAGACTCTGGAAGAGTTTTAAGGAGGATCGAAACATAATTAGAATATAATTGACTAAGTTTTACTTTTGACTGGCGATATAAATGTGTTATTTAGGTCATCAACCAAATAGCTGGTTTAAACCTCTAGAAGCTTTACTAAGTAAAACGAAGAGTAAGGTTATTTACAATTGCCTCCCTTACTGAGTGAAAAAATATACTTATCAGCTTGCCAAGCCCTCTGAAAAGCATCAAATTTCCACCCGGCAAATAACACCTTCACTTCATTAACCACAGAATCTGGCTTTATTATGAAATTCATTACTCTCAGAGAAGATAACTGTGACTAGATCTTTTACATCTCTACTTTTTTCTGGTTTTGAATGCTTCAGTCATATAATTGGTTGGTCATGATGTGTTAATAAACAGAACTATTATTTGTAGGCCTGGAACTAGCAGATTGAGTGCAAATAATTTAACACTCCGTCTGCCTGTTATGGACAGATTTATTTTATACGGACTTGAAAAATAGACAGTGCATACTGGTGTATTTTGTTTTTTTGATTTTCCATTAGAGCTAGTCAAAAGTTCTTTTACATCCTCGAGAACAAAGGTTCCCAAAGTGAGGGGCGCACCCCCCTCCCAAGGGAAGCGTGAAGATAAGTAAAGGGGACGCGAGAGTTTAAGATAGCTTTGCCGTCCAAACGATTGTTTACGTTATTCAAAGCAAATATTTGTGCGGAAAGTGTTTTCAGCACTTGTTTCAATAAATACAAAGTATCGGGACAAACTTGATATTGCTAATGGTTTTCGTTTTGTACTTTCTAAAAATCGACCAATAATAGTGAAAACTTGTAACAAAAATGTAAGGTCCTCCATCTCACTGATTTATTATGTCTCCTTACTTCTTCAATTTGAATTGCAACTTACGATTTTATAAAAAAAATGTATGGTAATTCAATGTACCTACTTGTTTTTTTCATTACCGCGTGAAATTATGGAAAGGACTGTGAGAAGTTTTCTTCTTGACAGAAGGGACGTGGTAAAAAATTTAAGAACCGCTGCTCTGGAATTTCCACGGTTATCCATAAAAATTCATTTATCAAACGCAATATTGTCGAATTATTCGGAACGGTAGAAATTGGAAAATGTTAATAAAAACTCATATTTTACTCGTTAGTAAAATTTGTAAACAAAGTAACTCGCAAGAATAAACGCACGTTCGTCGTTGGAAAATGAAAATGGTTGACACAAAGAGACGGATAGTACTGAAATACCACTGGTGCACAATAACAACATTTCAATTGTTATGTTGCCAACTAATATCTAAAGATATATGAAATTTATCTATGCATAATTTCTACCTTCCTAATATTACGGTAGCGTCCATTTTGATATCGTCCTAGTACAAGCAAAAGTCACTAACTCAAAAATTTGACTTGATGAGTTATGCACATCACTAAACTACAAAAAATCTGCTCTTTCCAATGGCAAAACTCACTAAGTCGTACGAGGTATAATAAAAAAGTTATGGTTTTTTATATATCATTAACTCTTGTTTTCAATATTCTTGACTAGCAAAAGTCACTAACTTCTTAATGGAAAAGAAGATATAAGGTGGCCTTTGTAAGGTGTTTGTAACATAATATTTCTGAAAGTTTTTACCAAAATTCTAAAAAAGTATATAAAAATATTTAAAAAATATTCGAACTTTTGAATCTTCCAGTATATATTTATTTATTTAAATAATTTATTCGTTTCTATTTTTATTTATGTTATGGTTGTTGTAATTAAAACCGATATTGAAACATTGTATTTTCATTATTATTAAATTTAAAAGAAATTAAAATTTCAAAACAAATTTCGATCTTTTTTGTTTTTATTAACATTTTAATATTTTGTTAAAACAAATAGATGTGTTTGTCAACTTAAAACTGGCCTATTACTAAAGAATATAATATGCTAACGAACTATATTTTCGGTTGTTTAGAATAGATATAAATGTATGCATACAAAATTGGATTGAATTGTATGTGCCGCATCCAATATGGCCGTCAAACATTTTTAACCAATCAAAAAATAGTAAATTAATTTTGTAATAATAGTGTAGATTTGCATTAGTTTTTCTGTTTTATTATTTTGCTTTACCCTCTGTTATTTTTTACGACATCAGCCGAAAGGTAGGTTCGAACCACTAGAGATCGCAGTAAGTAAAACGAGGAGTAAGGTGGTTTACACTTTCCTTCCTCATTGAGTGGAAAAGTTCGCTAATCAGCCCTATTAAGTATGCCAGGCTCTCTGAAAAGCATCAGATATGTCGCTTACCCTATCTTGTAGAGCATAAAAAAATATAGTAAAATAGGTGATTTAAAAACCGGCTGACGACCAGTTAGTCAAGTCCGTAAGTGAATTTTTCATTTTGGTATCTATCTTTTTGTATTGTTGTTTTTCTCTTATCTTGAATGTATTTGTAATTGTTCTGTTTAAAATAAATTCACATTATTATTATTATTATTATTATTATTATTATTATTATTATTATTATTATTATTATTATTATTATTATTATATATTAGGTGATTTAAAAAGAAATCGTGGGGGACCCGTTTTCAATAAAATCGCAAAAAGTGAAAAATCATTTATACTTCCAGTTGATCGATTTTTATGAAAATGTTTATCTTTGGTCCAATATTGTGCCTTAATAATATTGTAACCACGGTTACTTTACTAGACGGTAGAGATCATCAAAAATATGCGCAGTGAAAAACCCCGCCCTCTGACGTCACTGGTCACCAGCGACAGCCGTCGCACGATACGTACCGTGTCGGTCTGTGATGTTTACTAGTCTTAATACGGTCTGTAATACTTTATTAGTCTTTAAGAATAGTGTGTTGTGCGATTGCCGGGTGTTCTAATCATGAAAGACACCAAAAGGAGTTGGGTATTATAAGTTTTACCGTTTTCCAAAGGCCATTGAAACTAGATTGAAGTGGATAAATGCTTACAAGCGGGCCGATTCATTTTCTGCTGATAGCGGTCGCGTGTGTTTAGTATATTTCGACGAATCGGATTATGTACGCGGTTTAAAGTTGGTACATCTTCCATTAAAACGCGTCTTAAAGACGTATTCAGTCCCACATTTTAAATTTGCCGATTTGTAGTGCCGTTCTACAACCAGGAAACCCGACTTGTAGTGAACGTAAAAATCGAGCAGTGAAACAATACGCTTGTAAGGAAGTTTATGATATTTTAAACTCATAATCCAATTACAACACAGGCTGTTCACAAAATGAAGGGATAGCCGTTGAGAAAGGTAGGCCTCGTTTTAATAAAGTAACGCTAAATTTTAACGTTGTGCAGTCAGAGGAAACTGATCTCTTAAAACGTGAAAACGCCGAATTAAAAGAAGAAAACAAGTTACTTAGAGAAAAACTTTAGGCCGCAAACGAAGAATTATTAAAATTAAAATCGATTTCCCGTGTAAACATACCTAAACCGATATGTTTGTAAAAATAATACAAAAATCCTACGGTTGCTACGCACTGGCCGAGTTGTTAGGGACTAGCTACGTCATCTTATATCTCACAGCAGCTGCTCGGGACCGTTACCGTCTAGTATGGTAACCGTGAGTGTAACTTAAGTTCCGAGTTTCAACTTTGTACGCTATTTCCTTTTTGAGATATTTTGTTCACACACACACACACAAAGACCAATCGCTCAAAACATATTTTTTGGGATTCAGGGAGGTTGAAACGTGCATATCCGGTGAAAAATCGATTTTACAAATTGACACGAAAAGAATAATAGTACTTTCCTTCCCTCTATATTCTAAAAAAGCAAGAAAAATGTTTAAAAAACATTACAAAGCACAATATTGTAAAATCCGCTAATTAAATAAAATAATTATGAATACAAAGCAAACCGAGCAGGGGTGAATAATATGAAATAAACGTATAATTAATAACCTTTTTTAATTACATAATAGTCTATATAAAATAATTAATTATTATTTGAAGTTACATTTAGCCTTACCAAGGTTGCGGTAAGGAGGGTCAAGGTTAATTGAATTGATGAACATATAAATATTATTGAAATCATGAAATTTCTTTAAATTATGAAGCCACATTTTATTAATAACACGAAATGGAAACTCCTTCTTAATAATAATAATAATAATAATAATAATAATCGTGGGAATGTGAAAATTGTATGAAATTCAGATAATTTAACCTCTGCCTTATGAATCGTATAGTACTATCACTGCTTCTAAAGTACAAACTATGTTACATAACAATACTTAGTTGTGACAACATCAATTGTAAATGAGAAAAAAATTATGTTCGTGTAATCAGTACGTTTTGTAACAGGATATGGTTAAATTAATAACCATAGTACGAGTATAAGTACATATAAAAATAACCAGATGTGAGTGTCATATACTAAAAATTTGAATGGTGAAGGTCAGGTAATTTGATCAACGGTTCTCAGTAACTTTCACTTGCTAGTTTTTTAATTCAGCTTATTCTACAAGGCGAATTCGTTGAATATGGACCGTTTGATCTTGGAAAGGATCTGGTGTAAGCATTCACCAGACAACTTGAGCTCTTATTATCCAGAGTACCTCTCATTATACCAAAATCATTCATTTTTCAAAAAAAAATTGTTGTTGTTGTTGTTGTTTAGGTCATCAGCCAAAAGGCTGGTTTGAACCTGTAGAGGTTTTACTAAGTAAAACGAGGAGTGAGGTGGTTTACCATTGCCTTCCTCACTGAGCGGAAAAGTATGCTTATCAGCATGCCGGGCCCTCTGAAAAGCACATATTTTCCACTCTGCAAATGACACTTTCACTTCATTCACCACAGGGTCTGGCTGTATAATGAAATCCATTACTTTCAGAAGAGATAACTCTGATTAGTGTCTTTTACACCTCTACCTCTTCTGTTCTTAAATGACTCAGTCATTTAATTGGCTGACCATTTGATAAGAAACAGAACTATTTATTTTAGCCCTGCAACGAACAGATTGAGTGTAAATAATTTGACACTCCACCTGTCTATTATGGGCAGAAAAAAAATTACTATGTATAAAAATATTTACATTTTATATTATGGAATACTTTCCACCCACTATAATTTTTATGTGCATTTAAGGGAAGACTGTACTTTGTATCCCGTTAATGTTAAATTTGCTATTTTTAGGTACATTTTTCACAAGACTGGTAAACGATAGGGAAATGAAACTTTACTTACGTGTAGTTGTCGGGTATCTCGAGCTATTGACATTTTCGCAACTTAATCCGTTAAACCATAAAAACAGAATAATGAATAACATAACATTTTTACTATTTTTTACGGTATTTTACTTATTAATAATTGTTGTAGCTTTTGAGGAAGTCATAAAAGTACTGAAATATGGGAATGTACTACGTTTTTCCGAGAAAAATGTACCTAAATGTTAAAATTCTAAATTTACGGGAACGGGCAAAAACACAAAAAGGCACAAATCAAAAACAAAAAAAAATGTTCACAAACAAGTAAATTTCCTATCCATATTTGGTTAGAAAGCTGAACCAACAGCTGAAAGTATTAAAAACAGTAATACAGATATTTAAAAAAAAACTAAAATTCCCTTTGCTCTAAAACGATCGATATAAAATTATGATAAATATTCGTTCTTTGTGACACGATAATGTTTCTGGGTAAACCTCCTTAAAACTTAATTTTTTTATTAAAATAATTGTTTTATACGTAATTTAATGTTTTTGTAATTGATCTCGGTCTGAACTATTGAAAAATATAAAGAACCGAAATTCGAATTTTTCAGTTAAAACCATCATACAGTCTTGCCTTAAACTTTATCACTCAAATCCAAAACATAACGTTTTAGGTGTTTAACCTCTTCATTTTTCTGCATTGTTTAAAAGATTGATGGAAAATGCGTTTTGGTGATTTTCATGTCTCGCCTGATATTTTATGTTAAATGCCTTACCTCGTCCATGATTTCGAGAAGGTTACAATAATGGTGTATTTTTGCATTCCTTTCAAACCATGGCGCCCTTGTTATAGCTCAAAAAATGATATTTTGGAACCGTTGAATTGCCTCTATTTTACTTCTGCTGGTAGTTCTCCAAAGTTGGTTGTTGTACAACCAAACTGGTATAAGCAACATATAAATTAACAACTTATTTTCAAGCAAGAGTGCGGAGTTCCTGCCAAAGTTCAGCCAGAACATCCTTCAATATTTTAGATTCAATTCTTTCCTCTTCATTCTCACATAAGTTTTCCAAGTTAACCACCAGTGAAGATACATACCTAGGTACTTCACATTTTTAGTTTGTGGAACATAAACAACTGCAAGTTTTACTTGTGGACAAAAATATTTCTTCGCATTGTAAAATAAGTAACATGCTGCGATTTTACAGTATTGATTTTCAATCTCAGTTCTTGAGCCATGGGTTGGTTCGGTCTAAACATTCCTGCAGTTTGTTTGAAGCACCTATAGGATCTCCACTTTTAGCGAGAAATGCCTTATCGTCAGCGAATGTAGCTTAAATTAGCCTTTTAGTTGTTGGTAAGTCAGCTTTATGTAATAAGTACAAATACGGGCCTAGAACTTGTAAAGAATGTGAATTAATGTACCAATATAAATTATGTTAGCCCACGTTGGGGGCCAAAATGTAAAAAAATGTAAATTTAAATGAATAAAATAAATTAAATGCAAATTTGAAATTGTAAAATTAATTGATTTAATGAAAACTAAAAAAAAATTGAAAAACTGAAAATTGACAAATAAATGTGTTACAGAAATTATTAAATGCTTGAACTTATTTAGTGATTACACTATGGTATAAAACTAAGTATTTTAATTTATTATTAATGATTATAATTATGTATTGCCATATCGATTACTGAAAATTATTATATACTAGCTATGAACTCAAATTAATTAGTTTGTATAGTTACTAATTCAGATTATCCTTGGAGTCTTGCTTTTGCTTCTTATCCATCCATGACCGGGAATCAAATGGGGCGTCGAGTCATTGTTGCAATTGGTTTTATAGTCTTGAATAATTTTATTTAAATCTTTTCTTCATATTTTAAAATCATCAAATTTATTTTGTTTGGTTATTAATTATTATCTTGATTCTTTAATATTTTCCTTTCCTTATTTTCTTATTAGGTATTTCAAATTATTTAATTAAAATTATACTATCTTTTGTTTTCTTGCTTTAATTTGAGATATTTGGTTTCTGGAATAAATTTTTTGAATGCTTTGTTTTCTTCTTATAATTCATCTTGATATAATTAATTACTGTTTAGAATATTTAAAATTTAAATTAGAAATTTTTCAATTTTGATTATTATTAATTTATAAATTACTTCTTGAATTTACAGCAATTGAATAATTTAATTAGATCTTCGTTCAACGACGTACTGGAACATAGACTGCTATTATACAAACTGAACCCTGATGTACATTAGAGGTAGTGTACCTCAGGGTGATTTGTAGATGTCCACAATCATCTTCATTATCCTTCAATTGATCAACAGGAAGATACTTTATTGCCGATATCAAAACAAACTTCTTTCGCAACCATGTAATCGTATTAATAGAAAATCCTTCTTGTCTATTCCGTACAGTATAGCAGTATTTCAAATGGACCTGACCAAAGATGAATGCAAACAAAACCTTAAATAGATAAATCTTTGAAATACCTCTTTGTACCTCTTAAAATGTCAGAAAATTAATTTTACTTTTCAAAACTCTCATTAAATTTTTTCATTTAAAAGCCAGATAAAAAAACTGATTTATGTATTCCTTTGGTTCATCCATTGTGTACTCCTATACAAAAAGTCTGTTGTTCAATTCCCGATTACAGTTTTACTGGTAATTTAAATAATAAACAAGTATCTTATACAAATTACTGAATAATTATCAAAATTGATAATAATTTCATAGGTTATGTAATATTTAATTAGTCTGATAAGGTCTTACGTATGCGTAGCTTATCGAATTGATCGATTATATGTTTTTGTTTTTATCTTTTACGGTATTTACTTTACATTTTTACTTTCTCTTGCCCTATATGAATGTACAGTATAGGAAAAAAGTAAGTATTATTTTCATGTCTATTTTTTGAAATCGAGTTTTTACAAGCTATGAGACTTTTTAGGCCCCTTTAAACCCCCAAAAAACATGTTTCTAGCGATTTTTCTGTGTGTAATTGTGTCTGTGTGAACAATTTATCTCGAGAAGGGAATATCGTACAAAGTTGAACCACGGAACTTAAGTTAGGTACCATAAGAGAACCCAACATAAACATTTTCATCTAATTTGGTGTACCGGAAGTAGTAGTTTTTACATTCGATTTTTAACTTATTTGCAATTTTCTCAAAAACGACTCCTACATTGTTTTTAAAATCGCCACAATTAATAAATTTCTATTCTCTACAACATAGGGTAAGCTCCATGTCGGCTAAATTTTTGAGGAGGCTGTGCTCTCGTGGTAAAAATCAGGGGTTTTTACTGTATAATGATACTAATGTGTCCATGGTTTTTCTTATTGACTATACCCTCTTCTTTTTTTTGACTATACCCTTTTTAAAGTGCATATTTCACTTGTTCACCACAAATTAAATCCATATATGTCTAAATACTTGCCCATAACAGGCAAAAGTGTTAAATTATTTGTACTATATCTACTAGTTCCAGGGCTACAAAAAAATTTCTGTTTCTTACCACATTGTCAGCTAAAATTATAAGATTGAAGCATAAAAGAACACGAGAGCTAGAGGTGTAAAAGACACTAGTCACAGTTATCTCCTTTGAGAGTAATAAATTTAATGATTATACAGCCAGACCATGTGGTGAATGAAGTGAAGTTGTCATTTACTGGGTAAAACTAGATGCTTTTCAGAGAACTGGAACGAGGATTTATTTATCTGTATGTTAATTCTCAAATTTTATTTATTTTATTGTTCAACTCTTGCTTATCCACTGGAATGTATTATTAAAGATTTTTTGTTTTGTTTTTTCACGTCATTTATTTTTTCAAAAAGAAATAATTAAACTTTTGAATGATTATACAATATCGTATATATGAAAAAGAATGAAGTTGAAAAATAATTTAAGATGTGTTCTTAAGTTTATTTTATGTTTCTATTGTTTTTGTTTAGGTCATCAGTCGAAAGGCTGGTTAGAACCTCTAGAGGCTTTACTAAGTAAAACGAGAAGTGAAGTGGTTTACTAATGCCTTCTTTACTGAGTGGAAAAGTATGTTTATCAGTATGTCAGCCCCTCTGAAAAGTATCTAATTTCCACCTTGTAAATGACATCTTCACTACATTCACCACAGGGTCTGGCTGTATAATAAAATTCATTTCTTTTAGAGGTGATAACTGTGACAAGTGTATTTTACACCTCTACCTCCTCTGTTCTTAAATACTTATGTCATAAAATTGGATGACCATGTGATAAGAAACAGAACAATATTTTGTAGCCTTTGAACTAGCAGATCAAGTGCAAATATTAATTTAACACTCCACCTGCTCTTTATGGGAAGTATTTTATGTTAAACACCCCAACTAGCCATTGATATTATGTTCGTTCATAAATTATACTATAGTTATTTGATAATTTATGAGTTGGTAAGTAATTAAAAATTCTTCTAATAATGTGATATTCACTTACTTAATCCAATTATCTGAAATTGATTAAATCCTCCATCTTATGTAGTTGTTCACAAACTGTCTTAGTCGCAGGCCTATTGTTTAAAACAAACCTATAATTAAATCAGTGATACCAACTTTTCGTAAATTATTTTACTAATCATAGCGTTGTTTTGTAGGATTACTCTCTTGTCTATCGTGATTGGCGCTTGCATATAAAGCATTTTGTCCTATATACATATAATAAAATACTTTCAGGAAAAACTTTCTTGTTAAGATAGGTGACTTCTTTAACTTTCTATTTTATTTTAACAACTGTAACTACAACTAGTTAAACTTATAAGAAAATTACAAAACAAAATTGTTTTAAATTACATACAGGAGAGCGCCATCCATATCAGTACTCTAAAATAATAATGTAGTGAAAAATTACACGAATCTATTTCCGGTTGAACAATTTTTTCAAAAATGTTCGTGCTACGTCCCATTATCGTATCTAACTTAATAACTAAGTTACAAAAATGTCCTTTTTTCATTCTTGAGATATTTTTTCAATACACACTCAAACCATTAGTTAAAACATATTTCTTGGGTTCAGAGGATCTGAAAACGTGTATTTCCAGTTAAAATACATATTCAAAAATTAAAAACAATACTTTTCTTCTATAAATTTTCATATAGGGCGAGAAAAATTAAAAAGTATCACTGAAATATTGTAAGTTTTTTGCACATAACAGAGAGGTGGAATGTTAAATTTGCACTCGATCTGTTAGTCCCAGGGCTAAAAAATTGTGTTTCTCTTATCACATGGTCAGACAATTATATGACTCAAGCATTTTAAGAACAGAGGTAGAGGTGTAAAAGACACTATTCAAAATTATTCCCCCTGAGAGTAATGAATTTCGTTATAGTCAGACTCTGTGGTGAATGAAGTGAAGGTCTCATTTGTATAGTGGAAAGTAGATGCTTTTCAGAGGTCTTGACATGCTGATAAGCATACTTTTCCATTCAGTAAGGAAGATAATGGTAAATTATCTCACTCTTCGTTTTACTTAGTAAAGCCTCTATATGTTTAAACCAGCCTTTCGGCTGATGAAATAAACAAAAAATTACAAATTTGAACAGAAGGAAGGAGAAAACCATACTTTAAATTACACAATGATTAAATGGTAAATAATATTGATATGAGAAATAAAAGACAAAGCTGAAAAGCAAAATTTTCGAAGAATTAATTAAAAATGTGAATGCCATTAAATATACAAGTATAAAACTACAGATTATTGAAAAGAACTCATGGTTTTTTTTATTACTTATTTTATTTTGCAGAATAATTGTTCTTTGTCTCATTATGTTGTGAAATGGAATGATAACTTTATAAATTTCCATTCACTTGAAATTTAAATATCGAAAATTGATAGAAAGATCTAGAAGGCAATGAAGATATTTTTATAATAGGCCCTTCTAATCATTACACTCTATTTGCTGTAACAAGTCCACTATTTACGTAAATACAAAGTCAATTTAAAATAAGAATCTATTTTCAGGTTATTATTTACGGTATTAGCATTATTATCTCTAAAAAGACTACAAGAAACATTTTCACCTATTTACTTGGTTTTTCTTTTTTATATAAACGTTTTCATCTCTTAAGTAAACAAAACTAATTTTAGTTAAACTACATCCAATTTTTATTGTATGCACAAATAAACAAAGTATAAATATTTTACAGGTTGTCTGAAAAGTGTTAGTAACTTATGTCTTAAATAAACCTACCGGTTTGATCAAGAGGTAAAGTTGTCGCCGTGAGTCAGCTGATTAACAGTTGATTTTCGGAGACGAAGTTTCCTGGTTTATTAGTAAGTAAACCCACCGGGTTGGTCTAGAGGTAAAGTCGTCGCCAAAATCAGCTGTTTAACAGCTGATTTTCGGAGACGAAGGTTCGTGGTTCAAATCCTAGTAAAGGTAGTTACTTTTATACGGATTTGAATGCTAGACAGTGGTTGCCGGTGTACTTTGTTGGTTGGGGTTCAATTAACCATACTCTCTCAAGAGTGGTCGACCTGGGTCTGTACAAGGTTACACCTCATTTACACGTCATACACATCTTCCTCATCTCATTGGGTCATAGGGTTGCTTATTGTTCTGAATTGAACAGATTGCAATGTACACGTATTAGGAATAAAAATAAAATTAGTAAGTAGTGGTAAATAATAAAAAAATTATTAGTAGTGGCCGGCCCGTGGTGTAGTGGTCAGCGGAACTGGCTACTATGCCGGGGTCCCGGGTTTGATTCCCGGTCAGGTCTGGCATTTTTCATCTGTAAATCACCACATATCATTACCTAAGCACAAGCCCAAGGCTTATGTAGGCATCATCACTCAATAAAAAAAAAAAAAAAATTATTAGTAAAGGTAATTATTTTTATACGGATTTGATTACTAGACAGAGATTACTGGTGTACTTTCATGGTTGGGGTTCAGTTAATCTCTCAGGAATGATCGGCCTGGGTCTGTACAAGACTACAGATCATTTATACGTCATACACTTCATCATCATCTCATTGGGTCATGGGTTTACGTATTATTCTTAGATTGAACAGATTGCAATGTACACACATTCGAGATAAAAAATATCTTAATTAATAGTCACCGGGTTTGACTACCGGTCAGATCTGACATTTTTTCATATTTAAATCAACTTATAGAATTACGTATTAACAGGTTTACGTATTAATGAAGATGTCATTGCAAATGACACCTTCATTTCATTCATCACACGGTTTGGCTGTATAACGAAATTCATTATTCTCAGATGAGGTAACCCTGACTAGTGTCTTTTACACCTCAACCTCTACTGTTCTTAAATGGTTCAGCTATAATATTGTCTGACCATTTGCTAAGAAACAGAACTATATTTTGCAGCCCGGAACTAGCAGATTGAGTGCAAATAATTTAAAACTCTACCTCCCTATTAGCCTATCTATACATAAAAACAAATTCAAAATATTGTAATGTCGTGGTACTTTTTAGTCAGTCTGTATAAATAATATTTTACTGTATTTGAAAATATGTAGGAGAATGTAATTGCCACTGCGTTTCCATTAGATATAATTTTCTTCTCGTTGACAACGATGGCTATAATAATTTTCCAGTTTATATACTATTTAAATAAAGAGATAAACTTCCGGAAAATAAGAAAAATATAAATATTATTAATTTGTTGTAAACCAGGAACTATTATCTCATCGGAAATGCTATGTATTTGTTTAAATGATAAATATTTCCTTATAATATCTAAACTTTAATTTGTTTATATTTGTTTATTTTACTTTCTCTCGCTCTAACTGCAAAGAGAGAAAGTATATCGAAAGAGCACTGGTGGTTATTCAAGAAAATCTTAGTAATTTGAGATGGACTATAATTCTCTAATTTTTCCCCCAAGTATAGGGAAATTTAAGAACATATGCGATGATTTTAGACGTTACTGAGCTTCTTTTGTAGACAATATTCACAATAATATAATAATGAAATTAATTTCTCTCACAGAAGATAACTGACTAGTGCCTTTAACACCTCTGCCTTTTCTGGTCTTAAATGCTTCAGTCATATAATTGGCTGACCATGTGATAAGAAATTGAACAATTTGTGGCTCTGGAACTAGCAGATCGAGTACAAATTATTTAAAACTCTACCTGCCTGTTATGAGCATTTGAGACATTTAAAACTTTCAAACCCCAAACTTCAAATCTTCAAACTTAAAACAACAACCCGAACTTTTCAAATTTCAAACTTCAAAATTCAATACCTTAAATTACAAAACTTCAAAAGTTAAAACTTTAACTTTTGAGGTTGTGGTTTCATGTTTATAATTTTTACGTTTCAAGTTTAAGTATCTTAAAACTTTTAACACCGAATTTTTACTATTCAAACATCGATCCCAAACTTACAAACCTCAACATTTTAAAATTTCAATTTTCAACCCCCAAAACATCAAACATGTAAACTTCAAACCTTGAAATTATAAAATTTCAAACTTAAAACCATTAAATGCAAAATCTCAACCTGGAATATTTATACCTTAAAATCTCTTAAAATTCAAATATAAAATTAAAAATTTTGAAGCGTTACCTTCATACAGTAACCTCGACTTTCAAAACTTCAAATTTATAAAATAATTATTTCCATCCACCTAACCCCTTTGGCGCCCGAACTTTACCCTACGCGCGCGCACTTTTATAATTCTGATCCACTTATGAATTCTGATCGACCTGCCCTACTGATGTGAGGCACGGAAGCGGCGTAAAGTGCCGTTGGAGTGGCGAGTATATATATTAAAATTACTAATGCAAACATTTACAATTCTACTACCACCCTCAACCCCTATACGTAACTGATAACTACCCTCACATTAAGGAGAGGGTTGGCCCAATGCCAACCAGGCTATTAACCAACCATTAGCCCCAATTTTTTCACATTAACCCCATTTTTTATTTCATTTATTTTGTTTTAACGACATATTTCTCGTTCAATCTTACCCACTCATGTATACTTAATAGAAGACGTGATAGGTCTGCACTTTATATCTACGCGCTAGAATTGCAGAACAAAAATTAAAGCAATCTGTTGTGATAACCTATTTTTAGACAATAAGTATTCGTGTTTTTAATTCTACAAGCGCTTTTTATTCGATAACATCCCTAGACAAATTTAATTAAAAAACATTCTTTAAATGCATTTTTATAATATTAATTAATTATTTATAAAGAAATTCAATCAGTAAAATCAGCCGCATTGCAGTATTTACTTAAAAGAAGATGTTGTACGGAAAGTAATAGACAACAAAATGTCTTGGCGTTTACTTAAATGAGAACCTTAACTGGAAGATACAATATCTAGCCCAGTGATGGGCAAACTTTTATTGAAGGACTAAGAAAAGAGAAAAAACATTATGTAGGGCAACGAATGAATCAAACAATAAGCGCATGTAATTAATTAAATATATGATTTACTAGTGTCTGGACATTATTAATTAATTAAATTCAATTTAATTTGGGTAAATAGGGGCATGTGAGCTATCGTTATACTGCAGGATGGAAGAAGGTGGCATTTAATACGAAGATTATGTTGGTAAAGGATGGCGACCTTGGCAGAAGAGCCTCAGATCCACCTGAGTGAGGGTTGTGCAGCAAGTTAGTGTCTTGCTCACGTGAAACATTTATTTGCATCATCTAACTTTCAATACTTGCCAGTAATACAGTTTTCCCCAGGCCGAGTTACGAATAGAGCGCTGGATAGAGTGAAAAACTGGCAAAATTCAGCGCTGTCTGCGGTTCTATTCGCAGGACAATAGGAAAGAAAACGAGAAAGGTCACCCAAATAAAATTTTATAGAGCAATGGCTGTACCACTCATAACGTATGGGAGTGAAACATGGGTGTCATCACAGAGGAATGAATCTCGTATCAGGCTTCTGAAATGAGATTTTTGCGAGAAGTCAAAGGTTGTACCCGGTTAGATAGAGTACGAAACGAAGCTATCCGCGCCGAGTTAAATGTTCAGTCACTGTTAGAAACGTTAAGGATATAAAAATATATGAGAAACTTGTCCAACCATTTTCTTCGCAAGCCAGCTCACAGACTTCCTCTGCGAGCATGGAAATATAAACCTAGAGGGAAAGGAGGCTTGGGAAGACCTAATAAGAGATGGATGCCGGAACAGGCCATGGAGCCTGATCATTGACAGATGATGATGATGATGATGATGATGATGATGATGCATTATCTATAATAGTCATGGAATTGGGACAGGAAATATTGGAGAAAAACTGAACGGTAATGTATTAAGAAGTAACGGATTTCGAAAAATTGTACACTTTCCACTTGGAATTTTGAAGGTATTACTCATAAAGAGGAGGAATTTAGGGTTTTATCTTAAATTTTAAAAACAAAACGTTGTGTACCCGTCGTCCCTTTTTGTTAGGTGCTGAGCTTCCGGCTAACTAAACTTCCGACATGCTGACGGATGGAAGCCAACAATACTTACAACAAGACCGGCAGACCTTTGTCTGTAATTGTAGAGGATGATTAACTATCCCTATGGTTATAATACACTCTGGGTCTGAAACAACGACTAAACAACAATCATCGGCAAACGTCTCCCAAACTCCGACGAAAGAAAGAAGACACTTGTTCCGCTCGCCGACGCTACACTGTAACAGCTGTCGAACGGGACTGTCATCGCCTGCTGCCGCAAGCAATACCCACCGGTCGAAGCATCCATAAACGCACTACTGCGAGGGACAAAGATGAAGTCTCGTCCCCGCTGTACAAGACGCTGTACCACCCACCTTCTTGACCGTCACGACATCTAACACCGCCTACCAACCGACTCATCACACCCAGAACACACATACTTAAACGCCCCTTTTCAGGGTCCTCCAAAGTTGAAGATTTCCCCACGCCACTCATGCCCACCAACCGGTGACAGTTAAAATTTGTAGTGTTGCCGACTAACCTTTCAATATTACCGCCTGCAAACGTCCCAGTACCTGCCTGCCACGTGGAGTCTACAGCGCCTCCCCTCCGCCTTGAATGGACTCGCCTGGGGGAGATTTAAACGACAGCACTGGTCCGCGAGAGAGACTCTTCAATCAACTCTCAACCGGAGAAGAACATGGAATAAGAGCTTCCAACCGAAGAAGAAGAGCCTAGCCGAGACAGGACGCACCATCCCTGGTCTACGCTACCGGTGGCGGACGCTACATTCGCCGACCCGGAGAGAATTGCCTCGGCCGCGCTATCGGCAGACGGCCTACACACACCCGACACTGCAGGGCTCTGGGGCCAGCACTGTCACGCTGCAGTGGGGACCCAACTGCCGCTGAGGGAAGGCTAGGCCTGCATCCGGTAGCCTAGCCGTCACTCTTCAGGCTCTGCTTCCACCACGCCTGCTCACCGCTTCCGACCATCAACAACGGCCCTTTTCAGGGCCACCAAACTAAAATGCAAGGTTCCGCCACGTGTCGTCGACCCTGGTTGGTGACAGTAGTTAAGATCACAATTTCGTCTCGCTTTATTCTGCTGTAAGATTAACAAGAAATTAAAAACTATCTTGTTTAAAAAGGAAAGGTGAGAAAAGTATAAAATTGAGTCATGAATTGTATTTCGTATCATGTAGCCTAATTTAGATCGTTAATGAGATGTAGATTTAATAATTTTTAATATAAACTGTTAAAATTAATGAAAAAATTGTATGTATAGTTTACTTACTTGGAATGCTCAGTGAATTTTTTGGGTAATTTTGTTTGAACTATTTATTTTCCTAAACGATTTTGTTTTATTTTTAATTTAAAAATAATAATCACAAGAGTTTCTTTTTATATAAACAATATGTATATTATCTTCTTGTATAGGACAATTAAAAGTGACGCAAATGTTATAGAAAACGTTGAAGATGTCATAAAATGTTTTATTACCGGGAATAATGATGATCTGATAAGATATCTGTGTTTTTATTAAACATTTTATATAAAGTTAAAAAATTGATTTCGTAATTTTATGAAACAAAAATACGGTAAATTTTTTTTATTATTTTGATAGTTTTATAGTTGTTGTTTAGATCATTAGCCGAAAGGTTGGTGTGAACCTCTAGAGATTTTACCAAGTAAAACGAGGAGTGAGGTGGTTTACTATTGCTTCTCTCATTGAGTTGAAAAGTATGGTAATCATAATGCTAGGCCCTTTGAAAATATCTAATTTCCACCCTCGATATGACACCTTACTTCATTCACCACAGGATCTGGCTGTATAATGAAATTAATTTCTCTCAGAGGAGAATATACAGGTATATATGAATAACAGATAATACTATTTTTCAAAGTTGATGAACTCTTAAAGTATGCATTGCCCCATAACCACTTCATAGCTAGCTAATGACTTGTCAGCAACGTTGCCAATACTCGCTGTCGTATTTATTTTGTCAGCCTTTTTTTGGTTTTTCAATAACAATTATAACCTATAAACATACAAACAGCTGATTATTCAACCAGCGGAGAGAGTGGTCGGGAGACTGCGGAGAGAGGAGTCATATAGAGATTAGTGGGATCACCCTCTCCCCCAGTGAATCAATCCTGTCCCAATCTCAGTAGGTAAGGTAGGCACACTAATTTTTGAGCTGGTGATGAAAAAGATGAATAAAAGTGAGAGAGTGAATGTTGGTGAGTGACAGCGATAGGGGAATTAGGCTACGGTTCCCTTCCACGCCCTGCTGACAGTATGAACATTTTTTTAACCCTACGTTTTTCCCTTGTAGTATTATATAACAGTTCCGAGGGAGGTGAAGGGTTCTTTGTTCATGCCAGATCAAGTGGCCAGGCGGCGGGTTTTTGGTTGGTAGGCGGTTGCGGCCTTCTTAAGACTGGACGAGGACGCCTCAATCGAGTCCAACCGAACATCCCCCATCGCGAGGGAGTGAACATGAGTTTTTCTCGCCGCCTCGGATAAAAAAAAATAAAAATCCAGCTGATTATATTATGAATTATTGCATGTTAACACGCTCTATAATCGACGATTTCAACACAAGATACAAGGCACGAGTGAACTACTGTGGCTTTTATACGCATGTGCGTGTAATGTTTGTCAGGGTGATACGTTCTTCCAATCTGACAACGCTGGTGAACGTTCTGATTGGTCTAAACGCGTGGAACAACAGAGCTAATCAACGGTGAAAAACATGATAGTGTCTTTAACACCTTTACCTTTTTTTGTTCTTAAATGCTTTAGTCATACATATCAGATGTTTGGCAGACCACGTGATAAGAAACAGAACTATTTTTTGTAGCCCTTGAACTAGTAGATCGAGTGAAAATAATTTAACAATCCACCTGCCTGTTATGGGAAAAATATACCCTATATTTATAATTCATTAGATTATAGTGTTCAATGTTACATTTATTATAATCTTGGATTGTTGTTCTTTAAAAAAAACAATTGAATATATTTAATAGCTGTATATTCTAAAAGCGTTTTATTGTTTAGTTAACTAAATTTATTAGACTTTTAGATTGTATTTTCTTATTTTTTTAGAAATTGTATAATTTTTTAAATTGTAATGGTTTTAAGCCGTAACATAGTTTTTAAATCTCTGTTGTACTCTCTAATATATAAAAGAAGAGAACAGCTACCCTAAAAAATTACTTTAAGCCATAGTTGGGTAAGTCAATTTCGTTCGACTTGTAAATTGTGAATTATTGTAAATGTTTTATAGCTTTTTGATAGAATATTTTAGGGTTAATAATGTAAAAAATAAGAAACTAAATAAAGTTTTACTTTTATTATTAATCTTAATATAGATATCTCATTAAAATTACCTATAATTAAATTGTCACACTTATTATAGTATACTTTAATAGTAATAATTTTATTAATTAGACTTTAAAGTTTTCGTCACTCAATTAAATAAATTACAAATAGTACATGTACTGTTATAATAACAACGTTTGCGTGTTTTACCTTCTAAAGACCAAAATAAACACGAGACCTGTCATACTATAGTAAGCTGCATAATAAGTATAACAGATTTTACTAATTATCCTGTATCAGAAAGTTATTCTGTTCTTTTTTATTAGAAAAACTGGGTTAGTAAATTATTATCCCTTTTATTTTATTTTATTTTATTTTTACTTTTTTATCTGTAATGTAATAGTCCATGTATATCTATTTTTAATTTATAACTATCAAAATAATATACGTTTCTTTTTATTTGATGCTATTTTCGAATCGACCTTGTTCAATTAAAGTTTCAGATGTACACGCAATAATTTTAGTTTAGTTGAAAGGTAGGTAGGCTGTAAATTTTTTTTGTAATAATTATTTATTACATGACCTTCGATACCGTTATATTTCTTTCTACCAAAATTAAAAACGCGGGCAATCGTCGTTTTAATAAATATATTCTAAAGTACAAAATAGAAATACATTTTTATTTTTCAGTTAATTGTTGTT
The DNA here is from genome assembly GCA_035578175.1 of Catonia carolina. NCBI lineage: Eukaryota > Metazoa > Arthropoda > Insecta > Hemiptera > Achilidae > Catonia > Catonia carolina. The sequence goes on from JAQMRL010000009.1 coordinate 10,768,700, forward strand.
TAAGTCATCAACCGAAAGGCTGGATTGAACCTGTAGACGTTAAACTAAGAAAAAGGAGGAATGAGTTTACATTTTTACCTTCCTTACTGAGTTAAAAAGTATGCTTTTCAGCTTATCAGGACTTTTGAGAAGCACATAATATTTTCTACTCTGCAAATGACACCTGCATTTCATTTACCACAGGATCTGTCTATGTAATGAAATGCATTACTTTCAGAGGAGATAACTCTGATTAGTTTTATTTTACACATTGCCCGTAACAAACAAAAGGAGTGTCAAATTACTTACAATAAATCTGTCAGTTGCAAGGCTAAAATAAATAGTTCTGTTTCTCATTACATGGTCAGCTAATTAAATGCCTGAATCATTTAAGAACAGAAGAGGTAGAGGTGTAAAAGACACTAGTCAAACTTGTCTCCTCTGAGAGTAATGAATTTCACTATACAGTCAGACCCTGTGGTGAATGAAGTGAAAGTATCATTTGCAGGGTGGAAAGCGGGTGCTGTTCAGAGGGCCTGGCATGCTGATAAGCATAGGCTACTTTTGTACTCAGTGAGGAAGGCAGTAAACCACCTCACTCCTCGTTGTTGTTTAAGAAACCACCTCACTGTTGTTGTTGTTGTTGTTGTTTTTTAGTAAACCACCTCACTCCTCGTGTTTACTTAGTAAAACCTCTAGAGCTTCAAACCAGCCTTTCGGCTGTTGACCTAAACAACAATTCTTTAGATCATCAACCGAAAAGCTGGATTGAACCTCTAGATGTTAAACAACTAAGAAAATGGAGGAGTGAGGTGGTTTACATTTTTACCTTCCTTACCGAGTTGAAAAGTATGCTTTCCAGCTTGCAGGTCCTTTGAAAAGCACATATTTTCTACTCTGAAAATGACACCTGCGTTTCATTCACCACAGGATCTGGCTGTAGAATAAAATTCATTATTTTCAGAGGAGTTAACTCTGATTAGTGTTATTTTACACATCTACCTCTTCTGCTCCTAAATGATTTAGATATTTAATTGTCTCATCATGTGATAAGAATTAGAATTATTTTTTATAGCCCTGGAACTAAAAGTTTGAGTGCAAATAAATTAACACTCCACCTGTCTGTTTTGGGCAATTCAGTTAATGATCAAATAAAAAATAAAAGTATTATTTTAAAACGTAGGCTACTAAATCTGCTAGGTAGGTCTAAAGGTAAACTCGTCGGTCTGAGTAAGCTGTTTCACAACTGATTTACGGAGACGAAGGTTTTGTGGTTCAAATCCTAGTAAAAATTGTTACTGATATGAATAGTAGAGGGTGTTTATCGGTGTGCTTTGATGATGGAGGTTCAGTTACCCATACTCTCTCAGAAATGGTCGACCTGAGTATGTACTAGATATTACATTAAAAATAAGTTTTGATAATTTTTTGTATATTCTTAAGTTTTTCCTATTTATGTGATTGCCAGCCCTACCTTGAATCGGCTTCGACCAATTTTAAGTCTTCCGTACATTTACAATATTGAAAGGATCATATTATACAAATATCATACTATAAAAATCATATAAAAATCTGTTAGAAAAAGTTCGGTTTACCTCGTCTTATTTGTGGGCTCACTCTGAATAATCTTTTCGGCAAGTTTCCGATAGACAAGCAGATAAACTTTATATTTTTAAAACAGATTTTATTTAAATCAATATAATTTGAAAATACTAATGAATTTAACAAACTAATTATTTAACAATAATATAGAGTAGTTCTAATTATATTTTAACGTTTATTTTAAAATGTACTATTTCTTGCGTTTGATGTACAATTTATTACTTTCTGCTACATAATTAGTTACAATTAATTATACCTTCTACAATAATTACACCACATTTACACGTCATACATATCTTCCTTCATCTCATTGGGTCATGGGGATAGTTATTCTACTAAATTGAACAGATTAAATTAATTTTTTTAAATTTAGGATTTAAAAAAGTGTACTCACTGCCAGTTGTAATGAAATCCGTTTAATACATACCTGTAAAATAAAATAAAACATTTATTTATTTTACTAAAACAAGTTATTAAATTAAATTAAAAAATCCCTTTCATCAGACCATGCATCTCATGGCTGGAGGCAATTTTTGGAAAATGTTATCTTAGACTTATGACAAAAACCAATAGTGATTTCTGTATCTACTCTTTAAGAAAAATCGAAAAACACTATTTTTGTTTCAAAATTCCAAGTAAATTTCTTGACTTCCGGTTTTGGTTTTGGGTTATTTCCGGACGGATGGAAACTTTAAACCCAATTTAGGCCCCCTACCTTTTTATGTAGATTACGAATCCAAAGACCGTTTTTTGTTATCTCTTGTAGTTTCTGACGTTGTAATTTTGACTTCCGGTTTTCAGCCACTTCCAGTTGAAATCGAAACTTTAAACCTAATTTTGGTAAATTTTTGTGTAAATTACTAATCCGAAAACCGTTTGTTGCTATCCCTTGTAGTTTCTGACATCTATGCGTGACGGACGGACGAACATAGGAAATGATAAGTGACAGTTGTAAAAATAATAAAATTTTATTGTCACGTAAAAAAATGTAAATTATTTTATATTACAAGTCCAATATGTTGGGGATAGGAAATTAGTAGGAAAGACCATTGCACAGAAATCAAAAGGGAACTGACATTTATAGGCATTTGTACGGAGTAAACTACTGTGCGAAAACTATGACTAAGAGAACAAAATTTTATGTTAAAATAATTACTAAAAAAGAACATTTATTAGAAAATTTGTGATGATAAATGCCAGACCTGACCGGGAATCAAACTCATAACCCTGGCGTAACCAATAAGGTAACGAGGCAACATGTTATTTTTTTGGATAATTCACAAGAAAATCAAGTATAATAATTAATTTAATTGGATCTATCGTGTTTCTATTTTCTATTTATTTGTTTATATATTGTGATTAACGAGTTATTTTTACAATATAAATTTAGTTCAAGGTTTGTCTGAGTTTTGTTTTATGATAAAAATTCACAGATAAAATACACCTTGATTATTTAAAATGCAATACAGTTTAAATTCATATGAAAACTGTTGTATAGTGCACAATGAAGGTTACTAGGAAAGAAAGTAAGCTTGAAGCTATGTCGGGTGGTGGTTTTAGGCTTGTTTTATTCTCGTTTTTTCTTTTTTTCTTAAATACATGCAATGTAGGTCTTAACTGAATTGTTATAACGTAGATTGATATATATTTAAGGTTATATTCTTGATTATTGAACTGTAATCTTTTAAAGTTCTTTAATAGTACTGTTCTACAGTATTATTCTGTTGTAATATGCCAGTAGAACTTGTTTTGTGTAAGTGTTGGATCTATAGTGGTACTCTTAACTTCTGTGCAAAGTTTAAACTTTGTGCGATATTCGGTTTTTGAGATATTTTGTTGACAAACACACACGCGCGCGCGCGCGCACACACACACACACAAACCACTCGCTTAAGGGGAACACTTTACCTCGAAAATCGAAAAAAATGAATTTTTCTAATTTTGGCGCCATTGCCTTTGGTTTTTGTTTCTCTGTAATTACATATAAAAATTATAACTGTACGATAGAAATTACGGAAGCTATGCAGATTTTTGTTAAGTAATGTTTTGACCAGAATTTCTTTTAATTAAGTTAATCTGTGGAAACAATTAATTACGATATTCAAAGAACCCAGAAAGCTGAGAAGGCAATGGAAAGTGTGTCAAAAGAAGCAAAACGAGAGAAATAAAGAGGAAATTATTTGAGAAAAAAAAAAGTCTGGTGAGGATCAATATGATGGTGCAGTCCGATTTTAGGGTAAGTAAAACTTTACAGCTCATTTCCCGCAAATTCACTTTTTTCCATAAAGGTACAGTTTTCTCAGAAACTATTTAACTTTGAAGGTTGAATTTTTTTGAGCATGTTTCCCAGTAAAATTGTGACATATGGTAGTAGAATCATTGCAGTATAATAATACTGCATAATAACTTAGTAATAACTAAGCTCGAAAAAAAATAAAAAAATTCTACAAAAAAAAAATTTATTGATTTTGCATTTTTTTTTAAATTCTCGAAATGGTATCACTAGCTCTATATAAATAAAATTCTAGTACCAGAGGTTAAAAAGATGTTAAAAGGCACAAAAAAATTAAAGCTCTAACTCTTAACGGTTTCTTAGAAACGTGTACCTAAAAAGAGGTCAATTTAACGTGGATTAGTTAGGAGGTATAGTGCTCACCTTAAAACATGATTTGGGGGGGGGGGGGGGGTTTAGGGTCTTGAAAACGTGTATTTCCAGAGGAAACTCGAAAAATTAACAATAAAACACGATACTTTTAGGTTAGTTTAGAATAGTTTTAGTTTTCTTCTCAATACATAAAATGTTCTTATTTTTTCTTTGACCGTTCTGGTGATTCTTTACTAATTTTGCAGAGAGTTGGTAACCGCCCTTACCACAGCGCTCTGGTGACTATATAAGAGCGTTTCACTGAGACCGATTGTCATTCTATTCCAATCTACAGCTTCGACTAGACATCCACTATCGGCACACGGCTTCCGGATACCAACAAAGAGCCATCGACGACCCTGGAAGAGAGAAGATAATGCTTCCGCTCGCCGACCCGACACCGTACCGCCGTCGCCCATGTAATGTAAGAAATGAATGATTAATAAATTGCGCCAATATTAACTCTTTTATGCCCCATGTTGGGCCCTAAAAATGAAAAGAAATAAAGAACGCAAAATTGAAATTGAAATAAAGAAATTGATTTTAATTGAAACTTATGAAAATTTGAAAATTGACAAAATTATTATGTTACCTACAAAAATTATTAATTTGTATTGACTTTATTAGTGACACTGTTATAACTCTAAATATATTTTTAATTAATTAATGGCATGTAATTATTTTTTGTAGTAAGATTGAATTTAATTAATAATCTCTAATCTACCTATGAGCTCAATTATTAAATTTTAAATAGTTACGATTTTGTAAATTTCTTGGAGTCTTAGCTGCTGTATGTGTGTCCTTCCATTGACCGGGATCGAATGGGGGGCTTGGTCAGTTGCAATTGGTTTTATAGATGTTAATAATCTTATTCAAATCTTTTCTTCATATTTTTTAAAATATCAAAGTAATTTTAAAAGTAGTTCCACAATTAATTGGATTCTTGTTGTTTTACTAATCTTCTTTACTTATTTTCAAAAATTTATTTAACTAAGTTATACTTTCTTTTGTTTTCCTTGATTAAATTTAATATATTTGGCGTTTAGAATTAATTTCTTTTAATTTTCTTCTCATAAATCTTCTTAATACATTTTATTTCTGTTTATTCTACTTACTTTTAGAATTAAAATTATTTAATTTTTGATTATTTTTAAGATTATTTTTAAAACTATTTCTTAAATTAACAACAATTGGTTACTTAAATTGAATCATCTATCAACTATGTAATAGAACATAGACTGCTATTCTACAAACGGGACCGTTGAGGAACCGCTGACATTGCTGCGAGGGAAGAAGATGAGATCTCCGCTTGACGAAGACACGCCGTATCGCCCACCTCCTCGACCGCCATGACGTCTACGACCGACAAATTCCCGCCTAAACGACAACCGCTTAACCGGTCCGAATAATCAAAAGAATTTTTTGGATTTTAAGTCTAGCTATTTTCTTTTCTGCTGAATGTGGCTTCATTAACTTAGGCGTCTGTCTAAGGTATTTTGTAGCATACATTTATTTTATGTGTTTGTTTATCCAGTAAAAATTTAATTTAAATTTATTTACCTACTTGAATAATACTTATTATAAATAAATAATTTTGTAAATAAGTAATAATTCATAATACATAATGTATTTATGTAGTACTATAAAATTTACAGTCGGTTATTTATCAATATGTAATTATAATATATTATTAATGTAATATTATTTTCTCACGCGTTAACGACCAATTATTATTCATATTATAAAAGTATTACACTGTAATTACGTATTTTATTTAAATCATTAAATAATTAATCAAGATTCATTACGTCATATTCTTAATTAGAATACTTTTGTAAATATTATTTCTTTTGATACTTTTCCATTGTGAAAGAAACTTGTTTTCCCTTATGTTTACCAAGAATTAAAACTGATATTTTTTCCGTATATGGCCGTTTTAGATAAAATACAGTAATAATACTATAACAAACTTTATTTCTATATTTTTTAAAATTATTTCCAAACACATTCTTTTCAAAAGCTACAAATTCATTTACAACAATTTATAATGAACGAGGTGGAGGAAATTGACCTACCCAACTATGGCTAAAAGCCATGTCCTAGGATAGGTGTTCTTTGCCTTTTTTTTATTCTTTTGAGACCGCAACGGATAACTTAAGTCAGTTTACTGGAAGTTCTTTTCTTTGATTTTTTCCTCCAGTATCTCTTCATTCTGAGTGATCGTGCTCGTCTTTCTTCATCTGAAACAATTTCTCTACTTCTTGCTCCTCTATGGTCTATCCTTGGTTTCAATCTGATTCAAAGTGTAAATTCGATTCTTGGAGAGCGCAGCCTCTCCAAGAATTTCAGCAGACATGACCCTTACTTTATCTGTTATTTAGGTCAACAGCCGAAAGGCTGGTTTGAACCTTTAGAGGTTTTACTAAGTAAAACGAGGAGTGAGGTGGTTTACCATTGCCTTCCTCACTGAGTGGAAAAGTACGCTTATCAGCATGCCGGGCCCTCTGAAAAGCACATATTTTCCACTCTGTAAATGACAACTTCACTTCATTCACCACAGGGTCTGGCTGTACAATGAAATTCATTACTATCAGAGAAGATAACTGTGATTAGTGTCTTTTACACCTCTACCTCTTCTACTCTTAAATGATTCAGTCATTTAATTGACTGACCATGTGATAAGAAACAGAACTATTTATTTTAGCCCTGCAACGAACAGATTGAGTGTAAATAATTTGACACTCCACCTGTCTGTTATGGGCACTTTATCTAGTTGAACATAAAAAATCTAGTAAATGAGACGATTTTTAAAAAAACTTAGGCACCGTTATTGCGAAAATCGCAAAAAGATAAAAATTGAACGAAAAAGTTTTTACTACTTCCGGTAGACAATTTTTGATGAATCATAGCTTAGAACATTCTCGATCAAGTCAATCTTCAATAAAAATAAATAAATCAAAATCGGTTCATCCGTTCAAGAGCTACGATGCCACAGATAAGCAGATACACACATTAAACTTGGAACACCCCTCTTTTTCCGTCGAGGTTTAAAATCAGCTCCTTTCAAAAAATAAATATACGGGAATGGAGTCCAGAAATTATGGTAACCGTAGTTATAACCGAATTTTACTCAATTATCTAATCTTCTTTAAGATGCAACAATACTTACGTATTCTATTGTTTAGCAGGAAAAGAATTAAAAGTAAACCAATTTTTTATTAGAGAAGAGCAAACAGAATGAATTTAATTAATGTGATACTTTACCCCTATAGTAGTCATTTACAACGTGGTGTTATTCTTTTAACTTAGAATTCTATAAAAGGAGATAGAAAACATGTACATGTGCGATACAAAAGGAGAAAGAAAGTGTTTGTTGTCACGTGACTGTAGGAGTAATTTAATTTATTAATTCTAAAGAAATAAACGTTGTATTGTGTACCATTTATTGCATTCATTGTTTCTAGTTGTGGTATTCTCTTAGTACTCTTTTCTTTTAACTAAATTATTTAAATTGAACTCGAAATTAAACCCCGGAAAATTACCAGTATGTAAAATTAAAGCTTTTGAGTAGATATTTCCCAGGTTGTACATTGTTGAATTGTTATAATAAATTTTCTTTTCATCTGTAATACTTAAATTTGTAAACTTATTATTCGATGGAGTTGTAAATTACAATTTACTTACTATACACTTGATGACATAGTTGAGACTATTGAGTTGTATTGGCCATGTATTTCTTATGGGAGTTTGGAACTACTATTCATTTTGAAAACATTTACGTTTCGTATTACTGCTGCCTTTACAAACACAAGTAAATTGTGTATAGTGTATTAACTATATTTTATTTTCTGATTATTTATTAAAGACCTCTGTGGGCATCGCTCGCAGCGGCGGGTGATGCTCACAGCGGTCCCTCAACCGATCGTTGCGCCCACCAAATCCCGACGAAGCACCCATCGACGCGCTACTGTCAGAGAAGATGGCGTTTCCGCTGGACGACGAAATGCCCACCTCCTCAACCGTCACAACGACTACGACTGACGCTTCCTGCCTAGACGACCGCCTCTTTTTAGGGTCCGAAATATTTTTACGATTTCCCTACGCCACATAATGTCACCACCCGGTGAAATTTAATTGTAGGGTTTACTCCATTCTTCCATCTATCCGGTGTTTTTTGTTTGTTCGTTTTGTTTCCGCTCTTGGAAGATCATCTTACAATTTTGCCTCGTTTATGGCCATATAAGATTACGCAAATTAACTTAAATATTTCTCAAAACTCGTTTATCAGCCTACAGTTTCAGTAATATTTTACTGTAGGTTTTTTCTCCTTTCTTTTATCCATCCAGTGTTCTGTTATTTTTCTGCAAAAATATACAAGCCCAACGAATTTACGGAACAATTATTGCAAGTAGGCTAATGAACAGAGCTCACAAACATAGGTATTGCAACATATTGATACCTGAACAGGCTAAGTAGCATGTACCGTGAAGAGACGAAGAAGTAGAAGAAGACGAAAAAGAAGAGAAAGAAGTGGAGCAAAAAGAAGAATTACAGGAAAAAGTAAAAGAAGTACTGTGTGGTAAAGATTTGATTGCCCTTTGCGGAGAGGAGCAGAATCGGCCTACTACAAGCCTTCTCAATAACACTTCATTATGTACAAAGTCCAGTGTGGTAGTTAGTAGTAGTAAATAATGAAACGTTATTGAGAAGGCTAGTAGCAGGCCGATTCTGCTCCTCTCCGCAAAGGGCAATCAAATCTTTGCCACACAGTAGATGAAGAAGACAATAAAAAAGAAGTAGAGGAAGTAGAGGAAGAAGTTGAAGGAGAAAAAGAAGAAGAAGTTGAGGAAGTAGAGCGAGGAGAAGAAGAACAAGATCAAGAAGTAGAGGAAGTAGAGGAAGAAGAAGAAGAAGAAGATTAAAGAAGAAATGGAGGAAGAACAAGAAGAAGTAGAGGAAGAAAAAGTAGAAGAAGAAGAAGAGGAGGAAGAAGAATAAGAAGATAAAAGAAAAGAAAGAAGAAGAAGAAGACAGGCAATTGATGATCTTCTAAAGATTATCAATTAAATTTCAATGAATATTTCAGCATTAATGAATACTTATCAAAGAATACTTATTGGTACGTATTTTAGTGAATATTTTATTGCAAGAAAATACAATTATTATTGCAATATAACTGATGTATTGAACATTTATCGCACGTTATTTTAATGTTATCTTTTATTCCGTACAATATAATTTCAAAGCTCCGGCTTAAACTGTCAGTTAATGATAGTAGAAGACTCTTTAAATCTTTATTAATTTCATAATTAAATGTTGTAATAAGATTTATTAACTTTTAACTTAATAGATATATTCCTTCTTCCTTGTATCTTTATGTATTTGGCACATAACCTGTTACGCAATACATCTCTCAAGATCATTAATTTTTAATCTTTTCTTTGGCGTTCCCAAGTCCGGTCTCCCCCACGGTTTGTACACCACCATCATCTTGGGAATTAGGTCTCCACCCATGCTTCCAATGTGAGGTAATCCGTGTTATACCCACTAGTGAAAGAAATCTGGTGTGAAACATTAACACGACTTTCGCTTTCCAATATACAAAATGAAAAAGGTAACCTAATTTTAATCATGAGTGAATGACAGTAAATGGAAATCAACCTCTCTTCCACTTACAAATACGAAAAGTCACTAATGGACGCTAAACTAAGTTTTGTAGAAAAAATGCTTGAAATAATAGTTGTAGGTTTTTAATTTTAATAATTTTGATTGTATATTATATATTTATTTTAAATTGCATACTAAAAACCATGCATTTTTAATTGCAATCTTAAACCATCATTTTTAACGATTTCAATGAGAAAATTTGGGAAATCACTCATTGACAATAAACGAAGCGTTGTTAAAAATATTTTCGAAATAAAAGTTGTAGGTTTTTTAATTTCTTACAATTTTTTTATATAATACACTTTTGCCCTAAAATGCGTATTAAGGCGATACCGTATGATGGTTTTAACTGAAAATTTCGAATTTCACTTCTTTATGTTTTTCAATAGTTCAGTCTGAGATCAACACCAAAAACATTAAATTACGCAAAAAAATTGTTTTAATGAAAAATTAAGTTTTTAGAAGGTTTACCCAGAAAAATTTTCGTGTCATCAGAACGAATATTTTTCATAATTTTATACCGATCGTTTTAGAGCAAAGGGAATTTTAGTTTTTAAAATATATAAATTTACTGTTTTTAATACTCGCAGCTGTTGGTTCAGCTTTCTAACCAAATGTTGATAGGAAATTTACTTGTTTAGTTCATTTTGTTTTTGATTTGTGCCTTTTTGTGTTTTGGCCTATTCCCGTGAGTTTAAATTTTTAACATTTAGGTACATTTTTTCGGAAACCATTAAACATACAAGACTGAAATTTTTACCTGTTATTTATCTTGTACATTGACATATTCCGGTACTTTCATGACTTCCTCAAAAACTACAAAAATTATTAATATGTAAAATACCGTAAAACATTTGTAAAAATTGTTTGTTATTCGTTATTCTCTTTTTAACTTTATGGTTTAACGGACTATGTTGCGTAAATGGTTGTCAGTAGCTCGAGCAATCCGACAACTACAAGTAAGTGAAGTTTTATTTCCCATTCGTTTACCAATCTTGTGAAAAATGTACCAAAAAGTAGCAAATTTAACATTGGCGGTATACAAAATACCGTCTTCCCTTAAGGCCACAAACTTAAAAACGAACATTTTTTACAATGAGGGCACAACCCTCCATGAAAAACATTTTAGAATATTTTAAACAAATAACTCTTAATTCAAACTTGTTTTCCTACAGCACTTAGTTTACCGTCAATTAGTGATTTTATTTACTTTGTTCATTAAGATCGGTAAAAAATGTGGTTTTTATAAGAATGTGGTCTTAATATACATTTAATGACAAAAATGTACATAAATAAAAGTTATAAAAAAATGAAAATCTTACGACTTTTGTTTCGAAAATTTGTTTTACAGAGTCTAGATAAAGATCAATAATTTGTGATTTCGCATATTTATAAATAAAACAGTGAATAATTTTAATTTATCTTCATTTTCTCATGATTAAAATAAGATTGTGTTTTTATTCACCATTGTTCATTAATGGTTAGATATTTTTATAATACCTTATATGTGTACGTTGGAATCTGTTTAATTGAAAAACAAAATCAACCCCATGAACCAACGAGATAAGGACAATGTGTATGACGTAATTGAAGTGTAGTCTTGTACAGACTCTGGTCGACCACTCCTAAGAGAGTATGGTTAATTCAACCCCAACGATCAAAGTACACCAGTAATCACTATCTATTATTCAAACCCGTATAAAAGTAACTACCTTTTCTTGGATTTAAAACACGGAACTTCGTCTCCGAAAATCAGTTGCTAAACAGCGGACTTTAGCGGTTCTTTAGTTATAATAGGTTATAATTTTCATTATTTACAATGGCAAGAGAAATTTCTGTGAATTTTTGAATTTTTCACGTCAAAATTTTTGCATATATATTACACGAATTAGCTGGAGTATTTATTACATAGGGTGTAAAATTTTTTGAATGATTGCATTATTTTCTTACATTACATCACAGAAAGGGTTGAAGGAAGCAAAAACTTGATTACACAATACTTTAGTAATGGTTAAACTATAGATCGGAACGTCTACTATTACTGTAAAACACCTTCAAAAACTGTTCAAATCCAGTTACAAAAAATTTTGATGCGACTTTCAAAGTAAAGAAATAAGTAAAATATAATAAAACAAACAACCTGGAAATCCTTCACTGAAATGACACGTTCAATAATATTTAAATAAATATATTATAAAATAAAAACCAACAACTAAAAATTTATTAATAAAAATAAATATAATTTGTTCAAGTAACTTGTAATTTATTTATAAAATCCGTAATAAAATTAAATTTAAATCTACTGAACTGCCTTGAAATTTTCAAAGTAACGTCAATTCGTTTAAATTATAACTTTTTAAAAACTTAATAACATTCTAATGTTTTTAAGATATATTATTTGTAAATTAATAGTTTTATAATGTTGTTAAATTGTACTGAAAAAGTGTAACAGAATTTATTGCAAATTATTATGAATGTAATCAACTTTCTAATTTTGTTTTCAATAAACTAAATAAGACTATAAAAAATTCTTGGTAGTAACTTCATTTGCAGAATAAAACTGTATTAAAGTAAATATAGAATGGTATGTAGATTGCAAAATGTTTTTTTTTATAATTACAAAGTTCAGTGTTTTTAATGATTTATCTTAAGACAAACCGTCTATTTAATACGGTTGTTTGAATTTCATTTAAAATATTTAAAAGACAATGTTAACGATTTAGAAAATAATTTTTAACATATACTTGTTTAAAATTAAAATAGTATTTAAATTGTTTAGTAGTTAAACTCCTTGTCCGGGAGTTTTCTTGCATAATTCTACTCTACATCAAGCCGACAAAATTCAGTACCTCGATCTACTTATGTACCGTGGAATTATTCGTAGAAGGCACACTCTTCCATGAATTTTACAGACACATTTACCCTATTTTGTGGGGCATAAAAAATGTAGTAAATAAGATGATTAAAAAAAATTGTAGAGACATTTTTGAGAAAATTGCATGAATAAACTACTACTTTCGGTTGACCGATTAATGAAAATGTTCGTCTCGGATTCCCTAGTAATACAACTTAAGTTAAAATTTCTAAAGTTTATTATAAGTTATAATACCGAATGTCCCACGAAGAGATTGCTATTTTTGAATTAATATGCGTAGAGTGAGTGATACGTCCGGCGTATTAATTCAAAAATAGCAACCTCTTCGTGGGACACCCGGTATATATTAGTTATAAGTTATAACATAACATTATAAGTTATAATACATAGTAGTATCCGTTTAATACACTCTCGGCTAAAACGATTTTCTACTTAAACGCAGTTTTCATGAAGTCCCTCGATTAATAAGGTAAAACACGTGTTATCCTCCTGAGACCTGACAGTATTGTATAATATACCATGTCTTAGCATTGATTGAGACTCAGCAGTTTTTTACAAGGTGCCTGGCTTTGAGATATATAGTATAGTATTCTATACCGACATATTGCACTGTTTGAAATCTGATGGGAAAAATTGCGGTGCTTTGATTGAGACCAATGGTATAGTACTATTAGTACTATCTTCTTCTTTTAGTGCGCTATCCGTTTCGGATGTTGGCGACCAGCATGGCAATTCTCACTTTGCTGACAGCAATACGGAAAAGTTCAGCAGATGTCTTTCCGGTCCATTCCCTGAGGTTGTGTAGCCAGGATATTCTTCTTCTTCCTGGTCCTCTCCTTCCATCTATCCTCCCCTGCACAATGAGCTGTATCAAAGAGTATCTGGACTCATTCCGCATGACGTGTCCCAAATACTGAAGTTTACGGATCTTGATGGTGTTCAATATTTCTCTGGATTTCTTCATCCGTCCCAGAGCTTCTTCATTTGTTACATGCTCTGTCCATGATATTTTAAGCATTCTCCGGTACAACCACAATTCCAAGTACTATAATAATACCTTAATACCTAATATAGTACAAGTATGATACCTTGATTTCACAGGCATTTCACATACGTATTACGTAATACATTTAATTTTTTACCAGTGCATACCAACTTTTGGTTATTTGTTGTACTACATATGATGTTTTCCTTCTATTCTGTCTATCCCTATCAAAATGGCGGACAACGCTTCAACTCCATTTACAAATGGAAAAAATTTCACAAGATTCAACCCTTGCACCATACAGTTAAAGCATAATAAACCTATGGGTAATAAACCAATGCACATGACAACTGATATGTCAGGACTCAACTAAGGAAACGTTCAAGTATACTATAGCATAGCGTTGGGTCTCATTATAATATGCAACCCAAACAAATACCTCAGGTCCCAAGAGGATATGTTTCCGCCTAATACGCGCTCAAAATTGATGACTATTTAAAAAAAAATCTGGTGTGAAACACTCACACAACTTTCTCTTGCCAATGCAAATAATTAACAATAAACCTAACATTATTAATAAAATATTAGAAATAAACAAAAACTAACCTCAAAAACATAACCTTATTTTAATCATGAGTGAATGATGCAAAATGAAAATCAACCTCAGTTTGGCTTAGAAATACGGAAAATCACTCTTTCTCTCTAAACTAGGCTCTGTAGAGAAAAATGCTTTAAATAAAAGTTGTAGATCTTTTAATTTTCTATAAATTAAATTATATACACTTTTGTCGTAAAATGTATACTAAGGCCGAAATCTTAAAAAAATCAATTTTTCACACATTTTCGTGAGAAAAAAACAGAAAATCGTAAATTACCGCTAAACTAAGCGTTATACAAAAAATTGTTTGAAATAAAAGTTGTAGAATTTTCAATTCTCTACAACTTTTATTACATAAAGTTTTGCGCTAAAATGCATATTAAAGCTGTAATCTTAAAAAACAACGTTTTTACGTGAAAACAGCCTCACCCAGAATTTCAGCAAACATGACGTCTACCCTATCTTGTAGAGAATAAAAAATTTAGTAAACCAGACGATTTTAAAAAAAATCGTAGGACCAGTTTATGAGAAAATCGCAAAAAAGTAAAAAATTACACGAATAAACTACCACTTCCGGTTGACCGATTTTGATGAAAATGTTCTTGTCGAGTCCGGTAGTGGTACGTAACTTAAGTTTCAAGTTCGTACGATGTTCCGTTCTTGAGATATTCTGTTCACACACACACACACACATACACACACACACACACACAGACAGACACACACACAGACCAATCGCTAAAAACATGTTTTTTGGGTTCAGGGGGTCTGAAAACGTATAGATCCGGTGAAAACTCGATTTCGAAAAATCGACATGAAAACAATACTTTCCTTCCTATATATTCATATAGGCAAGAGAAAGTAATAAGTAATGGAAATTTCATTATTAGTTACGTATTTATGTACATACATACATACATAATATTTGTATTATTATGTATTAGCGGTGTTATTTGTTTGGGTTTTCTTTTTAATTAAACGTGACGATCAAAAAAGGTATGAATCTTTACGTTTATTTATGTAGTAAATATAACCTATATTTTTTTTATATATAACCTGTATATATTTACTGTTGGTATTTTCTCACATAACGCAGAATGTTAAAACATTAACAATTTTCTGCCTTCAATAATAATTTCTTTTAAAGGCATTCTCTTAAGATTGCCTTGGCCACTTCTCGGCTAAGACGATTTTCCGCTTATGACGCTAATTTGTGTAGGACCCATAAAAAATCGCATTAAGGGAAGACTGTACTTTGTATCCCGCCAATGTTAAATTTGCTACTTTTAGGTACATTTTTTATAGGATTGGTAAAAGATAGGGAAATTAAACTTTACACACTATGGGCGGGTTTCTTCTCGAGCTACTGTAATTTTTCAATTTAATCTTTGGAACATACCAGTTTTTTTAATTATGAATAACAAAAAATTTTTATAAATTGGTTTCTAGGTTTTTTGCGTATTACTAATTTTTGGAGCACGTGAGAAAGTCATAAAAATGTCGGTACATGGGCAGGTAAAAAATAAATAACTGGTAAAAAATTTCAGCCTGGTAGGTTTATTGGTTTCTGAGAAAAATGTCCCTAGTGGTAAAAATCTAAATTTACGTGAAAACGCAGGAAACAAGAAGGCACAAATCAAAAAACAAAATTTACACAAACAAGTAAATTTCCCATCAACAGTTGTTTATGAAGCTGAACCAACAGCTGAGAATACAAAAAACAGTGATGCAGAGATATTTTAAAAACTAAATTTCTCTGCACTAAAACGAGCAGTATAAAATTGTGAAAAATATTTGTTCTAGGTAAATAATAATTTTTCTGAGTAAACTTGATAAAACATTAATTTTTTCGTAAAAACATTTTTTAGCGTAATTTTATGTTTTTTTGGTATATCTAGGCCTAAACTGTGGAAAAACATATAAAATCAAAATTTTGAGTTTAAACCATCGTGTCATCTCCTCTTAAGTGGATTAAACTGTATTTATTAAATTATAATTCCTTGAGTTAGAATATTTAAAGCAGACAACAAAATATGTAGGGTGTTGCATATATGCAGCTATGAAACGACTAGTGCCAGATAGAACACCTTAGAAACTGCATCAAACTAGTCGAGAGACTGACGACAAAAAGAAAATAACTAATATAAAAATCAAATTTTGATTACGGAAAGCTTCTAAATTAGGTTTCTAACTGGTGAATTGTAAAAGTACTAATAATGATTAAAAATTCAATTAGAAGAAATATTTTTTCTATTACATAGACATAATGATATATCAGACAGAATATCTTTGTTATGAACAAACTAGTAAATGGAAATATTTGTGGCAGCGCACTTTCTTCCCAAACCGATTAAGCTAATGATTCATCAGTAATGTTTTGCACTAAGTGTAAGTAATTTAATTGGAATTACTGTGAAAGTATCATAAATATTAATACAGATAATTGCCGATAACTTACTTACTAAAACATTAATTTTATAAACAGATAGCAAAGTGCACTAATTATATTACAGCATTTTTTACTTTTAACATGGTTTATTAAGGAGAGACTGAACGTTCTATAGACACAATGTTATTTTTCCCAACTTTGTGTTCCCTTTTTCTATACTTTGTCCAACAGTTGGAAGATACTATTGCTTGTATACTTTTATAAACAGATAGCAAAGTGCAATAACTGTATTACAGCATTTTTTACTTTTAACATGGTTTGTTAAGGAGAGACTGAACGTGCTATCTACACAATGTTATTTTTCCCAACTTTGTGTTTCCTTTTTCTATACTTTGTCCAATAGTTGGAAGATACCATTGCTTATATACTTTTATAAACAGATAGAAAAGTGCACTAACTCTATTACAGCATTTTTTTTACTTTTAACATGGTTTATTAAGGAGAGACTGAACATTCTATCTACACAATGTTATTTTTCCCAACTTTGTGTTTCCTTCTTCTATACTTTGTCCAACAGTTGGAAGATACTATTGCTTATATACTTTTATAAACAGATAGAAAAATGCACAAACTCTATTACAGCATTTTTTTACTTTTAACATGGTTTATTAAGGAGAGACTGAACGTTCTATACACACAATGTTTTTTTTCCCAACTTTGTATTCCCTTTTTCTATACTTTGTCCAATAGTTAGAAGATACTATTGCTTATATACTTTTATAAACAGATAGCAAAGTACACTAACTGTATTACAGCATTTTTTACTTTTAACATGGTTTATTAAGGAGAGACGGAACGTTTTATCTACATAATGTTATTTTTCCCAACTTTGTGTTCCCTTTTTCTATACTTTGTCCAATAGTTGAAAGATACCATTGCTTATATACTTTTATAAACAAATAGCAAAGTGCACTAACTGTATTACAGCATTTTTTACTTTTAACATGGTTTATTAAGGAGAGACGGAACGTTCTATCTACACAATGTTA
Source organism: Catonia carolina (assembly GCA_035578175.1). NCBI lineage: Eukaryota > Metazoa > Arthropoda > Insecta > Hemiptera > Achilidae > Catonia > Catonia carolina. The sequence goes on from JAQMRL010000009.1 coordinate 10,786,488, forward strand.
TTTTTCCCAACTTTGTGTTCCCTTTTTCTATACTTTGTCCAATAGCTGGAAGATACCATTGCTTATATGGCCGGAGCGCTTTTCCGTACTGTGTTAAAAACATTAACTCACGCTAAGAAAATAAAAGTTTTTCTTGTTGTAGTGTACATATTATACTTATGTTTTTGAAACAAATTAAAAAAGTTTATGTTATTATCTGATATATATATTATGTGACAGAATTGTAATTACATTTGTAATTGAATATAACTATTAATAGTGTAATGTACAGTATTTTTTTAGTAAAACCATAAAATAATATGAAAAGATAAAAATAAATTAAACATATATATTCTTTCAAAATCTATATATATCCAATTCATCGCCATTGCCCCACAGGCTCCCATCTATTTATAAACATTATCAATACCACAGTATTACCTATGTACCTGTACACTCTTTTTCACATCCACGTTTGCTTCCAATTATTTAGTGTTGCGATAATATTTGTCGTGTGAAGTACGAGGTGTGGCTATTAAATAACGAGACTGACGTTGTAAAAAAAATTTTATTTTTATTTTATACATTAAGAAAGAAATTTGTGAACCACCATAACCCATTGATCTCAAATTTGGCTACGCAGACTCTCCCAAACAATCCAATAAGACATCTAAAACGTCGATGGAGCCAGGACCTCAAATATGAACATAGCACTGTAATTGACTATCCATTACAGTGTTCTAAATGCTGCACTTATCTATTCACGACGGAGTTCTGTCACTGGTCTGTGTCTCCACTCACGTTTATTTACCATGTTAATTTTTTCCAAATTTTGTGTTATCACATTCCCTGATTGTTTCCAACAGATTGTGAATTTCCTAAATAGAAAAAAAAATTATACATAATCACTTATTGTCACTTTCAATATATATTCCTTCTCTATCCCTACAACGCTCCATGCGAATTTTCCATTGTTGGAAATAGTGCTGGAAGTCATCTTCTGTCAGCTCCTTTAGGACACGTGCCGCTCAAAAATTTTGAAATGGACCTCGCAAAAATGTTTGTACGCGATTAAAAGTGACCCAAATTTTTTTGGAAACGATAATAAGATGTGATGAAACGTGGGTTTTTTACTTATGATCCGGAAACGAAGCGCCAATCCATGCCATGGAAGAGCCAAACTTCACCGGGAGCCAAAATAGCTCGAATGAGCAAAACAAAATTTAAAGCAATGATGATTGTTTTTCTGATATCCATGGGATTGTGTACTTTTACTGGGTTCCTGAAGGTCAAACAATTAATCAATATTACTACCTTGAGGTACTTTCTAAACTACGTCAAGGAGTAAGAAAAAAATGCCTCGAAATGTGGAAGGACAAATCATGGGTTCTCTACCAAGACAATGCGCCAGCTCATTCCGCGTTATCTCTGTCAAAAGGTTCCTAGCCAAGTACAGCATCTCAGTGTTAGAATATCCACCTTATTCACCAGATCTTGCACCAGGTAACTTCTACCTTTTCCCTCAGGTGAAATCTTCATTAAAAGGGGCAAGATTTGAGTCTGTGGAAGCTGTAAAAAAGAAAGCGGCACGTGTCCTGAAGGAACTGACAGAAGATGACTTCTAGCACTGTTTCCAACAGTGGAAAATTCGCATGGAGCGTTGTAGGGATAGAGGAGTGTATATTCAAGTTGACAATAAGTGATTATGTTAAAATTAAAATAAATTTCCTTACAACGTCAGCCTCGTTATTTAATAGCCACACCTCGTACAATTATTTATATCAAAAAGATGAAAAAATAGGCCCCAAAATAAATACCATAGCAGTCGATACGAATTTAAATAAACTAAACTACAGAAATCGATTTATTTTTGTAGAATATTCGGAATGATCTTCATGACTAAATTACAAATCTCAATCTGTATATTATAAAAAAAAATTAAAATAAAGAAACTTGAATCAGAAGTATAAACAAGGAAATAAATAATAGTACAGTGTATTTGATCAAGAGTAATTTGTCAAGGAAGTATTTCGAAACATCTTTTTAGTCTTCTTCATTGACCTACGGTAACTTAATGTGACAACCCTGTTGCCACCAAACTAATAAATATTTATTATTATTTTTATTACTATTCAAATAAACCGTAAATGTTTACAGGTATCTAAAAATACAAATACAGTATTTTAATTTTAATAAATAATTCATCGAAATGAAATTATTTATGTACTAGTAAATATATTTATTTTAAATAAATTTTACAATATAGATATTAATAAATGTATTTGATAAACAAGGAAACCATTTTATTCGAATATATAAACAACAAATAAAATGTTATTTAATTTTTTTTGGAAACATCTGATGTTTGTAAGTTGTGTTTACATTCCAAGATTATTTTTTTAATTTATTTATTTAAAGTTGCACCACAGGTTGATCATTAGCGACTATTGTGCGTTCCGGTACTCTAACTGTGGGTTTTAACGTGTTAAAATTTCCAGACCCCAGCTGGGAATCAAACCCAAATCGGAGACCTTTCATGCCCCTTTTCATGCGCGGGAACAAGAAAAAATCACACGGAGCCAGATCGGGTGAGTACGGTGCGTGTGGTAACAAAACCATGCCGTTTTTTGCCAAAACCTGGGTAACCAAGATTGCCGTGTGTGCAGGCGCGTTGTCGTGGTGGAAAAACCAGTCCCCTGTCTGCCACAAATTAGGTCTTTTACGACGAATGCTGTTTCGTAGTCTTCTTAACAATTCAAGATAAAAAGCTTGATTTACCGTCTGGCCTGGTGGAACGAACTCTGAATGGACAATTCCCCTCACATCAAAAAAACAAATCAGCATTGTTTTGATGTTCGATCTGACTTGACGACTTTTTTTTGGTCGGGGTGATAATGAAGTCTTCCATTGACTGGATTGTTGTTTGGTTTCTGGGTCGTACCCATAGCACCAAGACTCGTCACCCGTAATGATCTTTGACATGAAATCTGGATCAGTTTCAAGCTGTTGTTTCAAATCACTACACGTTTCAATTCGACGTTCCTTTTGAGTGTCTGTCAGAACCCGAGGCACAAACTTGGCAGCGACTCTTTTCATTGTCAAGTCTTCTGTTAAAATGCGTTGGACTGAGCTCCAAGATAACCCACTAACCTGTGATATTTGGTCAATGGTCTGTCGTCGGTCTGTTCGTACAATTTCTTTCACTTTCACAACATTTTCGTCTGTTCGGGAAGTCGACGGTCGTCCAGAACGAGGTTTGTTCTCAATCGACATGTCGCCATTTTTAAAGCGCAAAAACCACTCGTACACTTGGGCTTTTCCAATAGCGTCGTCTTTGTAAGCTGTGTTCAACATTATAACTGTTTCCGCGGCGTTTTTACCGAGCAAGAAGCAAAATTTCACAGCCGCACGTTGTTCATTAAAACTTGCCATCATGAAAAACGACACGAGCACAAAACAGCACTAGCGAGAACAATCACTGCACGAGAACAGAACAAGCTAGATCAACGAACAAAATGGCATTGAACTGGCAATGAGTAGCGCTACAAGCAGCCTAGTGGCGGGAATATGTACTGCACAAGCTCCGCCCACAGCAGAGCTATTCCGGATACTTTTGGGTACCCCCTCGTATTTATTTTTTAATTCCTAATATGTTTACGTTGCAATCTGTTCAATTCAGAACAATAAGAAACCCCATGGCCCAATGAGATGAGGATGATGTGTATGACGTGTAGATGAGGTGTAGTCTTGTACAGACCTAGGTCAACCACTCCTGAGAGAGTACGGTTAATTGAACCCCAACCATCAAAGTACACCGGCAAGCACTGTTTAGTATTCAAATCCGTATAAAAGTAATTACCTTTACTAGGATATATTTACTGACGAAAATATTTAGATACATGATATTTGTGTTGTCTTGTAATATAAACTTGTAAATGTTTAAAATGATTACCGTTAACTGCAATACATCTACCACAACGTGTAAATCCAGAATTGCGTAATCACATTGACTTTTTATTACTTGTGGAGGTTATTCTGCACTAGACCGTTCCTTGTTCACATTTCTCTTTGTCCCATGTGTTTAAAATTGATCACGAATCCTAACAGTTATTATTCTTCAAGGTGATTGGGTTCGAAATTCTATTTGCCATCACTTTTGAACCTCTTCAACATTCTCAGTTTTCCAGAAATACTTTAAATACCATTTACTTTTTTAATTTAATTTGTGTTTTTTTAATAACATTATTTGCAATCAGTTTTTTAAAAATAAACTATAAACAAATCTTTTGAATTTACAAATCACAAGTTGAGGCCTTATTACCCTGAGTACCTCTCATTATCGTATCAATTATTCAAATGTTAAAAGACAAAAATAACAATGTACAAAGATAATTACATCTTACAATATGGAATAATTTTCACTATAATGTACACTTATAATCTTCACTATATTGTTTAATGTACGTTTAAACTCTTTCAGACAAGTCCAAAACATGGTAAAGTTTCAGGCGCCTAATTCTTCTGCGTTGTTTAGATGATTTGCAATAATGTTGTATTTCTGCATTCCTTGCAAACCATGGTGCCCTTGTTATAGCCCGAAGAACCTTATTCTGGAACCTTTGAATTACCTTTATGTTACTTCTGCTGGTAGTTCCTCAAAAAGAACGCCGTACAACCAAATTGGTTTTAGTAACATTTTGTAAAGCAGCAACTTATTCTCAAGAGAGAGTGAAGAGTTCCCGCCAATCAGCCAGTACATCGTTTTTTATTTTAGATTTAATTCATTCTTCTTCATTCTCACATGGGTTTCCCAAGTTAACCGCCTGACAACATGCATGGAGCCATGGTTGGATTTGGTCTAAACATTCCTGAAAGTTGTTTGAAGCAACTATAGGATCTCCACTTTTAGCAAGCAATGCCTTATCGTCAGCGAATGTAGCTTGAACTACCCCGTCAGTTGTTAGTAAGTCTGCTTCATACAATGAGTACAAATACGGGCCTAGAACTGATCACTGAGGTACACCAGAAGTATATATTTTGATACTAAATGAAAGAAATAATGACAATAAGTTACTTTTTAAAAAACAGCTGTTTTAAATTGTCAGCTGATGCAGGTTTTCAAGATGTAAGTGTCCTCTTGAAATTTATATATTCGTTCAAATGTGTATACTTTTCCTGAGACACTCGGTTTGTAAATTAACTTCTAGACAATCTACCCGTAAACTTATTTTTATTACTGAAAAATCAACGAACAATTGCGAACAATAAACGAACAATAAAGCTGTGAGAGGGTTGAGACGGAAAAGGGGTATGAATTGGAAAGGATTGAGGCTATTGGTGATAAACAGGAACGAGTTAGCAGGTTTAATAGATGGCCAGATGCTGCAAGGAAGAAAAAAATAGTATCGTCGAAGAAGTTTTGTAGCAGTCATGAAATATAAAAATGTTTTAACGTTGTAGTTGTAGTGATTTTGTACGTTGTAGAATTGTACGTTGCTATGTCACGTGTCAGATCATTTGATAGCCTAAAAGTTCAAATAATGCCACACAACTATAAAACAAAAAATGTTATTTACAGAGAAGTTCTATAAAAACAAATTTACACTTTTGTGCGGGATTTCCCGCACAGGTTCACCTAGTTTATAATTAAACCAAATCACATTTTTTGTTAATTAAAAGTTCATTCAATATTTATTTTTATATTATTTTAATAGTTTTTCATTTATAAAATTGTTTAATTAATATCGATTTGTATAATTCACATGTTCATTTTATAAGTTACCTAATAATCAAGACCAATGATATTTATCTCTGGAATTAAAGAAAAGTTATTTAACATAAACTTGATGTATTTATTAATCGAATTGTATCCTTTTTTAGTTTTAAATTAGTAATATTATGTGATTCTAATAACCATCAAAGTTGAAACGTCACATATTGTCAAATATATTTTCACTCAAACAATTCTTTTTCACTTTGTTGTAAAACCTCTAGAAAGCAAAAAATTATTGTGATTAAAGCAAGAAAAAAACAACCAGTTACATTCCTTTGAAAGTACCTACAACAGCACATTGAAATGCATTTTAACTCATTCATTTTAATATTTCATGAATTTATTTGAAAGTTAAGTAAAAAATAGAATGCAACCGGATTTTCTCTCACTCTCGCTCTTGGTTTCCATCTCTTTCTTTCTCATGTTTATCAGAATGTGTTATTGTTCGTTTACTTCATTTCCTTTAGCACATCATTACAAAGTCAACGAAGTAAAGTTGTTTAGTATTTCATAATAACACTTTCCGTTAAACGTTTTTATTATACATTCAAACATAAGTAAGCTGTTTCAAAATCTCATATTGAAATCCAATTATTTTAGTTATGCTTTCAAATCTAATTAATTAATTTTTTATAAATAATATTCACTAGGTTTTAGTTGTTACAAAATTTGATTGGAATGTTGTTAATTAATTATTTACCAATTAGTTTTAGGCTTTTTGTTATTTCATTACATATTATAAAATTTAAGGGGATTCGAAGAGTCTTTATCTGCAGTGTTAAATTTGGTATATTTGATATTCCTTTTTAAAGTTATGGTTGCAGATAGGACTTTCCAGTTTCTTTTATTTGCAAGAGCACACTTTTATTTACGATTTGATCAAAAGTTTTTCTATCATTTTTATTTAATTTTTGTTAAATATTCTCAAATTTTAAAAAAAGTTTTCATTTTGGTGGATATTTTTGAGAATAATTCTAAATGTACAAAAAAAAAATAAAAATTGTTCAATCACATTTTAGAGCTATACAAGAAGTATATATCTGAAAATTTCATCTCTTATCTCTCACCAAAGCCTCAAAAATGAACGTTGAATCTAACAAAATCGTATTGAGAGTTTTTGAGAAAATCGCAAAAATGTGAAAAATCGCGCGAATAAACTACTACTTTTGTTTGACTGGTTAGACCAATTTTAATGAAAGTGTTCGTGACGGTTTCCGTAGTGGCATCTAACTTCCATTTTAATTCCGTTCTTGAGATATTTTTCTCTCACACACACAGAACAATCGGTATAACAACATTTTTCGGGGTCAGGAGGTTTGAAAACGTGTAAACGAGGGGGATCCAAAAAAACCGGACACAGTGCACTACCATTTGTAGACATGTTAGAGAGTTCTTCCGCTACATGGAGGTAGTAGAGACCTTCAACAAACAACTGCCCAGACGGCATCAGTTTGTGAGTTAACGTTTGATCATAGCGTTGCATTTCTCTTACTGTTGTCGTATTTCATCTGCGAAGTCGTTAAGGCAGATTTAAAAGAATAAACAGTGTGTTTGAAATTTTGTTTCCTGTTTAAGGGGAGATGGCACGATGGTTTTAACTCAAAATTTTGATTTTTGGGTTTTTATGTGTTTTAATAGTTTGGGCCTAGATCATTACCAGAAAAATCATTAAATTACGTCAAAAAAATTAAGTTTTTATCAAGTTTACACAGAAAAATTATCATGTTACCATAAACGAATATTTTTCTCAATTTTATACTGCTCGTTTTAGTGCAAAGAAAACTTTAGTTTTTAAAATATCTGCATCACTGTTTTTTGTATTCTCAGCTGTTAGTGGTTTTCTCTCACATACACAGAACAATCGGTATAACAACATTTTTCGGGGTCAGGAGGTTTGAAAACATGTAAACGAGGGGGATCCAAAAAATACCGGACACAGTGCACTACCATTTTGTAGACATGTTAGAGAGCAAAATGTACATTTTGTTTTTGATATGAGCCTTCTTGTTTCTTGCGTTTTCCCGTAAATTTCGATTTTTAAAACTAGGTACATTTTTCTTAAAAACCAATAAACCTACCAGGCTGAAATTATTACCAGTTAATGATCTTGTATAACCACATATACCGAAATTTTTATGACTTCCTCAGGTGTTTCAAAATAAGTAATACGCAAAACACGTGGAAAACTATTTGTAAAAGTTTTATGTTATTCGTAATTTTAAAAAAATGGTATGGTACAAAAATTAAATTGAAAAAATGTCAGTAGCTCGAGAAGAAACCCGACACCTATAGTGTGTAAAGTTTCATTTCCCTACCTTTTACCAATCCTATGAAAAATGTACCTAAAAATAGCAAATTTAACATTGGCGAGATACAAAGTACAGTTTCCCCTTAAAAAGTCGACATTGGAAGAATTCTACGAGCCGCACACAAGTTTTGTGTGGTGTGGGCGCTTCAAACGCTGTGAAATGGGTGTTGAAGGCCATGTTTGTTCTGTGCGCCCTTCACCATTTCGAAACGATGAAAACTTTTAAAAAATCGCCAAAAAATCAACAAAGATCGTCGTTTCACGATCGACGAAATTTCAAATAGACAGGCATGGATAGGAGCTCGTGCCAACGGATTTTTACTGAGTATTTGCAAATGAGACGTGTTGCCGCTAATTTTGTTCCTCGCCTTCTCAAACAGGCTCAACAAAACATTCGATTGAATTTGAGTTAGGACTTAAAAAAAAGATTGAAAGTAATTTAAACTTTTCGACTAAAGTCATTACAGGTGATGAGAGTTGGTGTTACGGGTATGACTCAGAAACCAAGCAAGCGTTAAGCCAGCGGAGGATCGGCTTGACGCTTAATGACGTCGCAGGCGAACATGACAACAGTAACAAAAATAAAATACTACAATAAAATGTTAACCTACAAACTGACACCGTATGGGCAGTTGTTTGTTGAAGGTTTCTACGACGTCTGCGAATGGCAGCGCGCTCTCAGTCCGGGTTATTTTGGGTCCCCTCATATTCAGTGAAAACTCGATTTCTAAAAATCAGTATGGAAACAATAGCTACTTTCCTTCCCTACATAAACATACAAAGTAAGAGAAATTGAAAATGTAACCTACCCTGAAATTTTTGAGCCCTATTTTTATTACTACCCCTCCAAGGTTATCAATTATCCCACTCTCACCACAGTTTATTACAAATAGAGCTGTCATAAAGAAAAAACAAAAGAATTTTTGATTACATAACAGAAAGATTTTAGTTGTTCTTGATTCTTGATAAGTCGTGATCAATTTAGACTTTTAATATGAACAATATTCAAATGGTTTTCGTGTAGTCGTTAACTTAAGCTAATTGCGTTCGATAGTAAAGCGGTGTTATTGTTCTTAAATAGATTGGTACTATTTGTAAATCATCTCTTCAGGTTTTTTTTCTAAATATCAAGGATAAAATTTATTTAAATGTTTCAGAAGAACGTCAGTTCAAAGAAAAACGTGACAGTTTAAAAGGTTTAATGATTTTCTATTCGTTTTTTTATTGGTCATCGTTATGTTTACTTTTTTTCTCAAAGGATTCAGTTTATTAATTATGAAATTCATTTCTAAGATTTAAGTGATTTTTAATATTGACATTTTAAAAATTTCTTAATACTTTGTTTTGTCCTGACTCTTATGTTTTTATATATAAATAAATGCCAAAACCCTCAATGATTGATTCACTCGTCACAAATTCTCTAAACTTCCGATCACCTAGAAAAGTAAAAATCGGCACATTTGTTCCTTAAAGGAAAGTGTACATACAAAAAACTTTTTGTTGTTAAATACGTAGATACTCACTAACTTATTTTTTATTTTTAGTATTATAATTTTATTATTAGTTTCGAGTTAACAAAATTTTTCTCCCTTTTTTGGTATCATCTATCCTTTTATGTGTTTACTAGATTTTAAAATAATTCATTATTTATTTTTCCGGTAAATTCTGTCTTGTTTTATATAAATAAAATCACCCACATGTAAATGAGTTAGTAAATTTCTTGCAACGTAAGGATAATGTGATAACAACGTGTTATTTAAGAAATCAATGAGTACCTATATTTTTACCTTTAAGCAGTTTTCCGTAATGCAACAGTTGAGTACAATATTTGGATTTCGTTATAGTTGAGTTTAGTTCAAGTTTTAAGTTTGCAATAACTTTTTGAAGTTGATTTAGTTTAAGTATTTTTTTAGTTAATTTAGTTGTAATTTGATGGTAGTCTAAGCTTAATAATTTCTTGTAATGTATTAGTTTTTTATAAGTTTCTTTGCCATTTATCATAACCAGAAGCCAAATGAACCAGAATTTATTCAGAAATAATTTCTCTGTATTGAGAAGCGGTTCGTTAACGAACTTCCATCCTACGAGACAATAAATTATGTCACCACATCTATTGAAACATAACAGAAAAATCATATCCTATCGATCTACGAGGAAGAACTGGAGAAATTGTTTAAAATTTTAAAATAATAGATCTCTGGTTTGTTTCTTCATCAAATTTTTTGTAATAGTTTTCAGATTCTATGGTCATTTATTCAAATAATCCTCATAAACATAAAAATATATCTTAATTCTATTAGTTAAAAATATATTGTAAAATAGTTTTAGTTATAAAAGAAAAGTCCTTAATTTTTCTCTATAATACAAATGTGCATAAGTTTCATGGTTTTTTATAATTTGTTATTATCTGTATACTTATAAAAGAGGATGTTTCTTGGGGATGGTTCCTGTGAAGTTTAGGGCCGATCGCATCAAAAACCAAGGATTTTTGCCATTTTACAATTTTTCCCCGGTGAATTTTTGATTGTAAAAATAAAAACAATTTTGTTTGACAAAACAATTCTCAAATGTAGTGCAATGTGATTGCCATAGAATTATTTTATTTTGTATTAATCTGTGCAAAATTTTCAAAACAAATTTTGAACATTGGAAAAGTGCAAATTAAAATTGATCGGTAAACAAATGAGATTTTCTTTCCGTCAAACGTTTACCAAATGCAGCCAAATATTCAAGCTTTTGTAGACGAGGAATTTTCAAATTTAACAATAAACTAAAAAACTCTAGATTGGCTGTGTGAACGTGCAATTTTGGTTCCCATAAAAGATTATGTAAACATGCTCAATGAACAAATTCAATTGCAATTTCTCGGAAAATTAATCAAATACAAATCAATTGACACAGTGATGGAAAAGGAACAAGCAGTCAATGACCCAACCGAATTTCTAAATTCGATGGAGCCACCAGAAATGCCACCACACATATTGACATTGAAATTTGAATCGCCGGTGATGTTCACTCAAAATTTAAACGCGCCAAAGATGTGCACCGAAACAAAAGTGACCATCATAAAAATTGACAACAAATTTGATAGAGGTAACAATCCTCAGTGACAAATTCAAAGAGAAATATGTGCTGGTCTATGCATACCGATGATTTCCAACGATTTTCCCTTCGATTTCAAGCCGCTAACGTTTCCTTTGCGTCTTACCTTCGAAACCACCATCAACAAAGCAGAAGTGGAATTGTTGGAAATTGCTGGCTTGAATTTGGAAATTTTATGTTTTCATACGACCATTTACATGTAGCTTGCTCCCGATATGGCACACCGAAAAATTTGTTTATTTATACACCAAATAAAAAATCCAAAAACATTGTTTATCTCCTAGCATTAAGATAAAGCAAAAATAGTCTACATTTATTTCATATTTTCCATTAAAAATATTTGTTTTTTTTTGGGCGTAGCAACGCGCGCCTGGTACCGCTAGGTATTATTATTAATATTAAGTTCCACTGGGTTGGTCTAGAGGGAAAGTCGTCGCCGTGAGTCAGCTGTTTAACAGCTGATTATCAGAGACGAAGGTCCTGGTTCAAATTCTAGTAATGGTAGTTACATTTATACGGATTTGAATACTAAACCGTGGTTACCGGTTTACTTTGATGGTTGGGATTCAATTAACCATACTCTCTCAGGAATCGTCAGCCTGGATCTGTACAAGATTACACCTCATTTACACGTCTTCATACACATCATTCTCATTTCATTGGGTTATAAAGTCGCTTATTGTTCTGAATTAAATAGATTGCAACGTACAAAAATTAGGAATAGAAAAACAAAAATTAATTTAATATTTGTGTGAATATAACTGTATTTATTATTTGTATTCACAACATTGTTTTAAACTGTTAAACGCTATTTTTCTACCCTTTTAAATGTTGTAATAGTACTTTTTGTAGTCGTAAAATATACATTTTTCTAAAATAATTTGTAAATTTATTTTCATATTCCTATGCGCGGTTTTTGAAAACGAGTTTTGTGGTATAATTACCGTGTATACTGTTTAGTTAAAAATGTTTCATATAGCTTAACTTATTAGTAAATTAAAATGTGCTTTTAACTGAATAAAATAAATTAAAAGAACCTCGCACAAGTGTTACAATATATTAACCTTTAGGTTCAAAGTTGAACTTATGTATCTGTCCATAATCGTTCATAGAAATATATAAATTAACATTTAATGTACACTCCTTTTAAAAACACTTTAAATATAAGGAATTGATAACATATTATGTTGCAACAGAAGACTCGTTTTTATACGTTTTGCCAATAATGCAGTAATATTAATATGAAAGTTACTGCAAGTAAATGCCACCACGAATTTTAAAATTGTATGTTACACAAGATTTTTATATTTCATAAAATTGCATACATACTTTTAAATTCCTGCATTTTATAATTTTTTCAAATTATGTAAAAATGTAATGTGTATTTCTGGTTTTTTCTAAATAATTATTTATATATCTGTATTTGGAATATTAATAATGTATTTCGACCTATTTTTTTAATTTATGCTAATTTTTACTTTCTCGGGCTTGAGGTAGTAAGTACATACAATATTATAATACATAATATACACCAAATTTATTGTACAGTACAGTTCATTGTGCATTGCACAATAATATTATATGTAGAAATGGCTAAGGGAATAAATTATTCGTTGTAAGAATTTGTAGCTTGTAGAATTTTTCAGCTGTGAAAAATAAAGAAATAAGGATACGAGCGAAGGTGCGCGCTACAATTATTGTAGAAAGGATAGAGAAAGGACAATTGGTTTGGTATGGTCATGTACATTAAATGGAAGAGAAAAGATAACCGAAAAGGATCTTTAGCTACCTACCAGTCACTCGGAGGAAGAGAGGCAGAACTTGGAAAGAAGGGATGAGAGAGGTTTTGAGGTTTTGAGGTTTTGGAGGAGGACTAGTGAACCGACCAAGGTTGAGATTGAGGTGCGGGATACAGCAGCAATCTGTAGTATCCCCAATTAATGTAAGTAAAGTAAATAAGAATTTGTATAATATTCTATTAATTGTTGTGTATTGAACAAGGATAATGGATTGCGATGAAATTGAATTATAATAGTAATTCTCAGAAATTGAAACTAGTAAAATCGGTTGTTATTAATTTTTATGTCTTCTAAAATGTTCCAGTAAGATGGAAAAACGTTCCAATGGTCTGGATTAACTATCAGACAGCAGGTATAAACACAGTAACTCCCTTTTTAGTTTATTGACTGTGAATTTTTACTTTCTTTTACCCTATGTGAATATGTACGGGGGAAAGTACCAGTTGTTTTCATGTATGTTTTGTAAAATCCGGTTTCACCGGAGATTTACGTTTTCTGGCCCCCTGAACCTGAAATATTTTAACCAATTTGTGTGTGTTTGAACAATATAACTCAGGAAATGAATATCGTACTAAGTTTAAACTTGGAACTTAAGTTAGGTATCACTACAGGACCCAACACAAACATTTTAATTGAAATCGGTCAATCAGAAATATCAGTTTAGGTATTTATACGAATTTTACCTATTATGAGATTTTCTAAAAAACGGCTTGTACAATTTCTTTTGACCTAATTTACTACATTTTTATGCTCTACATGAAAGAAAAAGCGCCATTTCTGCTGAAATTCTTGGCAACTGTGCTCTTGTGATAAAACAAATGGTTTTTTTTTAAATTGCTGCTTTAATATCCATTTTAGGGCAATCGTTTATGTAATCAAAGTTTTAGAACATTTTAAAACCTACAACTTTTCTTTTTATCATTTTTCTCTACAGAGCCTAGTTTAGAGGCAATTACTGATATTCCGTATTTCTTAAATCTACAGAGATTGATTTTTATTTTGTATAATGCCACTCACGATTAAAATTAAGTTTATGTTTTTCTTACGTTGTTTACTCATGATTAAACATAGGTTATATTGTTCATTATCAGCATTGACAAGAGAAAGACGTGTGATTGTTTCAAACCAGATTTTTTTAAAATTTAACAGCTCTAATTGTTATGCACACCCTGAGGAAATATTAACTATTTAATTTCATTATTAAACTCCATTTCTATCTATATACATTTCATTTGATAGCTATTACTGGAATAAAATAACTAAGAAATAAATAATTATATTTTATTTTAATAGAGTCAATATTCAAGGCTAGGTATATCCGCCTTTAAACGGCATTAATGTGTTATAATTGATTACCGTTATTATCCTTAAGACTTATCTTATTATAGAATGCTGTTATAAATTTAATACATAAGATGGTAAACCACAATGTTATTCTTACGAATTTTAATTCATAAACTTTTTTTTTATTCCTAATATGTGTACATTGCAATCTGTTCAATTCAGAACAATAAGCAACCCCATGACCCAATGAGATGAGGATGATGTGTATGACAAGCAAAATATGAGGTGTATTCTTCTACAGACCCAGGTCGACCACTCCTGAGATAGTATGGTTAATTGAACCCCAACCATTAAAGTACACCGGCAACCACTGTCTAGTATTCAAATCCGTATAAAAGTAACTACCTTTACTAGGATTTGAACCAGGAACCTTCGTCTCCGAAAATCAGCTGTTAAACAGCTGATTTTCATGACGACTTTACCTCTAGACCACCCCATAAACCTTAATTCAATGACCAATTCATAAACTTTAAGAGTAATTTCAATTCAATTATTTATTTACTTATTAAATACAAAATGCATTAATATATTTACTAACTCCCGCATAGGACCCCACGAGAATGAGTTGTACATTATTATGTATAAATTATTGATCATTAATTTTAATAAAAATATTTTTAACCATTTTTATTACACCGCTTATTAAAACTTAATCTATACCCCAACGAACTAAAGACTGTAGATGAGATCTAGCATATAACAGGCAAGGTAGAGTGTGAGGTTGCCCCTTCGCTAAGTCACACCCTGTTCCACTGAACTCAAGCTGACTTTGTTAGGGTGTCATCCACTGCGAGACCTCAACGTGACAACGCCAGGATACGATTAACGAAAGTCAATCGGCTCTCTGCGTGATCTAGGTCACTATGCCCGCCCTTAATCGGCAGTCCCTAGTTCGTTAACCTATAGTTATATAAATTTACAATTCTAAATAATTAAAATTTACAATATTATAAAATTTACTTTTAACTAAATAAAATTTCCTTAAAACTAATATTCTACTTTATTAAAGAAAAATTACACTACCTATTTTCTATAAAAAATTATTTCATAATTTTTTTTAAAGGTTTTAATGATGTTCCTATCCTAATTCTTCTAAAATTATTGTAATTAAGAATTTAAAACCTGACTGTACGACAAATAGATTACATTGCAATATTAAAAATCCTTTCATGACTCTACGCGTCTCATGGCTAGTGGCATTTTTTAAAAAGGCTTACCTTTAACTTATGGTGAAACCCATCAGTGATTTCTGTATCTATTCTTTAAAAGGAATCAAATAACACTATTTTTATTTTCTAAATTTCAACTTTGATTTTTTGGCTTCCGGTTTTGGGCCATTTCCGGTTGAAACAGCAACTTCAAATCATATTTAGATCCACTAACTTTATGGGTGGATTACGAATCCGAAAACTGTTTGCTGCTATCTCTTATATTTTCAGACATCTGGATGTGACGAATGGACAAAGTAAAATGATATAAGAAAATATTAAAAATTGTTACCAAAAAATAAAAATCAGAAATTTACTACAAAGTAAGTAGTATATTCAACATAAAATCCATGTTTGTTTGATTAGGTCATCAGCCGAAAGCCTGGTTTCAACCTTTATAGGCTTTACTAAGTAAATCGAGGAGTAAGGTGGTTTAATTTGCCTTCCTCACTGAGTAGAAAATTATGCTTATCAACATGCCTGGACATCTGAAACACATCTACTTTCCACCCTGTAAATGGCATCTGCACTTCATTCACCACAAGGTCTGTCTGTATATTCAAATTCATTACTCTCCGAAGAGATAACGCCTAGTGTCTTTTACACATCTACCTCTTCTGTTCTACCACATTCAGTGCGGAGTCAATATACGTGACAATTACCGATTACAATTGAATTAATTAAGATTAAATGCAGCTTCACTGAATGACGGACGTGGTAGGACTGCCATGCAGAGGTTTTTGTGACCTACGGATGTGGTAGAACTACCTCATGGTCAAAAAATATCATTCGAGTTTTTCATCAGTAGGTTTGTTAAATCTGATTTTTAAGAATCGTAATTTAGTAATGTTTGTTAGAAATGTATCTAGTTGAGTGTGGAAGCCGTTCTTTATTACCCCACTGTTTTGGTTTAGTGAACAGTCAAACCTTGGTGTCATTTTGTTAAAAAATTAGACTAGTAACATGGTGTAATACATCGAATTGGGGTAGTAAGCAATAGGGAGTTTATAGAAAAACTGCCGTGGCATCCCTACCACGTCTGTCACGTAAATCCTTACTTGGTAAGTATACCACTTCCGCTTGAAATGTGTTAAAAGGTTCAGTCATAAAATTGGCTGACCTCATGGTAAGAAACAGAACTTTTTTTCATAGCCCTGGAACTAGCAGATCGAGTTTAAATTATTTAACACTCCATCTGCCTGTTATAAACAATAAATTGAAGTGGTCGGGAGAAGACAGTGCTAACCCACACCAACATAATTTAACGCAAAGTAATTTTAAAAGTTTACTGAAATCTACAAATCATGTTTTTGAATGTTTTGGTTAGCATTTGTCTTTCTGTTAATTCAGGCTCTTAAGACTGTAAATATAGCATCCTGTTTAAAACGTGTTGTACATTTCATTTTACAGAATATTTAAAAAAAACATGCTGGAAATTTTGTGGGTTAGCATTTCCTTCTCCCGACCCCTTCAATTAATGGTATCAATAAATAACAATTAAAAATTCAAGGAAATCTGTTTATTATTTCTTACTCAAGTCCAGAATGGTCCTAGCTTAGGTGTAACAATAATTATAAATTTGAAACTAACTAAACAAGAGTAACTAATTTAAAGCTAGTTTTAAAACAAAAAAGTGAATAGTTAACATCGCGCACACGCACAAGAACACACATGCGCGCCGATTTTTATCAGAACATTTTATTTTATTGTAAGGCCTATTAAACACACGAATATATGTTTTAATTAATTAATTAATTCTTAATTAGTGTTAATATGCGTATAGTAAAACTAAAGCACTTTCGAAATACTTTCATTATAAGGAAGAACAACGAATAACTAGTATTTTTGGTGTTATACAGTCAGGTAAATTACAGCAATAAAACAGAGCAATAAAAAAAAGGAAATTCGTTATGTAATTTCCGATGTAATAACTGTATCAGTCTGTATCTTACGTTGTAATTGAGTTGATACTAATTCTATGCAAGTGTTAAACATGCTACTTTTTTCTTTAATAAAAAGAATTCAAATTGATTTATGTTTCTACAAATCTTTTCTTTGCCCATAACAGGCAGGTGGATTGTTAAATTATTTGTATTCGATCTTCTAGTTCCAGGGCTATAAAAAAACAGTTCTATTTTTTGTTACATGGTCAGCCAATTATATGACTGAACTATTTAAGAATAGAAGAGGTAGAGTTGTAAAAGACACTAGTCACAATTATCACCTCTGCGAGTAATAAATTTCATTATTATACGGCCAAACCCTGCGGTGAATGAAACATTTTTACCTTCTCTTGCCTATATGAATATATAGGAAGGAAAGTATTGTTTTCATGTCGATTTTTCGAAATCGAGTTTTCACCGGATCTATACGTTTTCAGACACCCTGAACCCAAAAAACATGTTTTTAGCGATTGGTCTGTGTGTGTGTGTGTGTGTGTGTGCGCGTGTGCGTGTGCGTGTGTGTGTGTGTGTGTGTGTGTGTGCGCGCGCGTGTGTGTGTGAACAGAATATCTCAAGAACGGAACATCGTACGAACTTGAAACTAGAAACTTAAGTTACATACCACTACCGGACGCGACACGAACATTTTCATCAAAATCGGTCAACCGGAAGTAGTAGTTTATTCGTATAATTTTTCAGTTTTTTGCGATTTTCTCAAAAACTGGTCCTACGATTTTTTTTAAAATCGCCTATTTTACTCAATTTTTTATTCTCTACAAGATAGGGTAGGCGCCATGTTTGCTGAAATTCTCGGTGAGGCTGTTTTCACGTAAAAACGTTGTTTTTTTAAGATTACGGCTTTAATATAAATTTTAGCGCAAAAACTTATATAATAAAAGTTGTAGAGAATTTAAAAACCTACAATTTCTGTTTCAAACATTTTTTTGTATGACGCTTAGTTTAGCAGTAATTAGCGATTTTCTGATTTTTTCTCACGAAAACGTGTGAAAAATCGATTTTTTTAAGATTTTGGCCTTAGTATGCATTTTACGACAAAAGTGTATATAACCAAATTTATAGGAAATTTAAAGATCTACAACTTTTGTTTAACGTATTTTTCTCTACAGAGCCTAGTTTAGCGTGAAATAGTGATTTTCCGTATTTTTAAGCCAGACTGAGGTTGATTTTAATTTTGAGTGTTTCACTCATGATTAAAATAAGGTTATGTTTATTGAGGTTAGTTTTTTGTTTATTTCTAATATTTTATTACTAATGTTAAATTATATTGTAAATTATTTGCATTGGCAAGAGAAAGTTGTGTGAGTGTTTCACACCAGATTTTACTAAATAAAACGAGGAGTAAGTGGTTTACAATTGCCTTCCTTACTGAGTAGAAAAGTATCTATGTCAGCATACTATGCCCCTAAAAAGCATCTACTTTGCACCTTGAAAATTACACCTTCACTTCAATTACCACAGGCTCTAGCTGTATAACGAAAATCATTACGCTCAGAGGAGATAACACTGACTAGCGTCTTTTACACCTCTACCTCATCTTTTGTTAAATTCTTCAGTAATATAATTGACTGACCATGTGAAACGGAACGTTTTTTTAGCCCTGGAACTAGCAGATCGATTGCAAACAATTTAACACTCACCTGCCTGTAATGAACAGACTTCTTATGTATGTTGGACACAAAGTCCGAAACCGGCTAATGGCCGAAAAAATTGTTCAATTCCAGGTTTGGACGCCGACACATTGCCAAAAACCAAAATGAACTTGTTTTCCGGACTTTGGTTACCTTTTAAGGACTAAACCTATGTCTGGATGGTTGTATATTGCCAAAGCTAGACTTGCACTTCGTCTTCGGGCCTTGGTAATGTCAAAACAGTTTATGCAGCTTAATGATGAGTGGAGTGGCATTTTGAATTACAGTAGCATTTTGAAATTAACAAGCAGTGTTGCCAACAGCTTTGGTGAACATGAACTCTACCAATTTTAGGTTTGGTTGGTTTTTGATTACCAAAGCCCGATGAAGAAAGGCTTCGCTAGCTTTGGCAATTTACGTAAACCCAGACCTACGTTTGGTACTGTAAAGGTAACCAACGTTTATTTCGGGTTTTGGCAATCTGTCGGCGTCCTGATCTAGACTTGAACACTTTTTTCGGCCATTACTCGGTTTCGAACATCGTGGCCGATATATGCAACTAGTAAATTTGAGGATTGATTTTTGAAAAGGTGTTTGAAGATCTGACGTTAATAATTTAAGCGAGAACAGTACTCGGTAGTCATATCCCACAAGTAATTTTTCTGTAACTTTTTGCAATCTGTAACCACGTAACTTGATTGCTAAAATTGTCTAAGAGTCTCTGAGATTTAATAAAATTTAACAAATCGAACAAAGATGGTTCGAGCAGCTAGAAAAGTTTGATTTCCGGTTCAGGTTTATATCTACGTATACTCCACGATATTTTGATATTACAATATTCGGAATAATAAAATTTTATGTTTATTTTAAAGAAAGTGAAACCGACCAGATATTTTCCATACTAACAATTTAATCAGTGTGTATGCGAGTTGTCTTATTTTCTAGGCCGTGCAATACATCACTTATTTAAATAGGTTTATTAGCTGTCTTAGAAATTACTGCATTAGAGATTCATAAATATAATTAGAATTTAAGCTATAAATTTGTACGATCATTATTTTATTGGTGAATTCATAAGTACTTTCTACGATTCCGTTAGTTCAGAAAAACAAGTTAATTGATTTAGAAGAACGTTGACGTGAATTTATTTTGTTAATATAACTTGTGTATGTGTGGAAGGATTATTAATATTAATATAGGCATATACAAGTAGGCTAATATTAAAAATCTGGTGTGAAACACTCACAAAACTTTCTCTTGCCAATGCAAATAATTAACAATAAACCTAAAATTAGTAATAAAACATTAGAAATAAACAAAAACTAATTTCAATAAACATAACCTATTTTTAATCATAAGTGAAAGACGCAAAATGAAAATCAACCTCAGTTTGGTTTTAAAATACAGAAATCATTCTTTCACGCTAAACTAGGCTCTGTACAGAAAAATGTTTTAAATAAAATTTGTAGATCTTTTAATTTCCTATAAATTTGATTGCGTACACTTCTGTCGTAAAATGCATACTAAGGCCGAAATCTTTAAAAAAAAGATTTTTCTACCACTATTAAACTAAAACACTACACTATTACTACACTACTAAACTACTACACTATTAAACACTACTACTATTTGACACGTTTTCGAGAGAAAAAAAAACAGAAAATCGCTAATTACCGCTAAACTAAGAGTTACACAAAAAAGTTTGAAATAAAAGTTGTAGGATTATAAATTGTTTACAACTTTTATTATATACATTTTTGCGCTAAAATGTACATTAAAGCCGCAATCTTAAAAAAAAAGTAATTTTTTTTACGTAAAAACAGCCTCACCAAGAATTTCATCAAACATGGCGCCTACCCTATCTTGTAGAGCATAAAAAATTTAGTAAACCAGGCGATTTTAAAAAAATCTTAGGATCAGTTTTTTAGAAACTCGCAAAAAAGTGAAAAATTACACGATTAAACTCTTACTTCCGGTTGACCGATTTTGATGAAAATTTTCGTGTCGGGTCCGGTAATGGCATGTAACTTAAGTTTCAAGATCGTACGATGTTCCGTTTTGAAATATTCTGTACACACACACACACACACACACACACACACACACACACAGACCAATCACTAAAAAACATGTTTTTTGGATTCAGGGGGTCTGAAAACGTGTAGATCCGGCGAAAACTCGATTTCGAAAAGTTGTGATTGTTCAACAACTATTTTACGGATTAAAATAATATTTGGAAGGTTTGTTTTGTTATATTTACGGCAAACAATGATGCAATAAAATTTAGTAGAAAATCATTACTTTTCAGTTTTTCTTCAAAAACGAAACTTTTACTTTATTGTACACTATCTCATTAACCGTGTTTTCCGAAGTAATTTTATAGAAAAAAAACTTTGTTATATAAAAATAAGTCATTTCCGACAAGGTTTAGCTGCTAAAAAGTATTAAAAATGTTTTCTGAAATGGGTTTACAATCCGTACATTGCTTCTTCTGCCGGAGGCCATCAAGTTATAGACAAACAGTAAATAAAACCAGTCGAGCGAATGATGACAAAAGACATTTTTAGAATGTAACGTCAAAATTAAAAATACTGTAAAATTGCATAATGATATTCTAGAAATATCTAAGGCAAAGTTTTTAAACCGGTGAGCCACAACCCTCTAGGACACGCAGGACATATCTGATCTTTGAGGGGGGGTTGAAATACGGGGAATAAAAACAGTTATTGTTTTACCTCTACCTCAATGCTCGATTAATAAGCCTTCGATTTCACGGATTTTCAATTTAACACACTACCCTTCTAAATAAATAAGACGGTTTCAAAATTATAAAAATCTAAGGAATGCTAATTTTTGTGAAAAAAATGAAAGATTTTATGAATTTAACTTCCCTTTCTTAATACAATAACTTGCCATATTAAGGGGAGGCGTAGAATACCCTGATACCTAGATACGTGTTAAAATAGAACATACTTACGGACCTCCAACAAAAATCATTTCAAAAGTTTGAGGTAATGTAAATATTTAGTTATGAACATATATATAAAGTAGTTTTGTATACCAGACGTTTATTTTATGTTTGGTAATTAAAAAAATGAAATAGTCTATTAGTAACTTATAGTTAGATAATTGATTATATAACTACCAGTAATTATAAAAAACCTTGAAGATTTTTAGATATTTTTTTTCATCAAATAATCAGTAACTTTTGATTAATGATTACAGCAATTAATCAAATTATTATTGCATTTCTTTGGAATAGGAAGTACTATTTTTAATTTATTTATGAGAATTTTTCGAGGTTTTAAAAATTATAGTAGTTTTTTATTCGAGGGGAGTCTATATTTTTCATTTTTTACTGCTTCTTCATCAGAAAAAATGGAAAAGAAGTTAACAAAAGAGTGTAGTAAGGAACTGGTTTCTTCGAAAGTGTGTGAGTAGCTTAAATTGTGATCAAGAAGTTTCTTATGTTTCGTGTGTAGTTGTTAAAGTCGAAAGGCTGGTTTGAACCTCTAGAGGCATTACTAAGTAAAACGAAAAGTGATGTGGTTTACCATTACCTTCTTCACTGAGTTTAAAAGTTGGCTATGTTTATCAGTATGCCAGACCCTCTGAAAAGCATCTACTTTCCACCCTGAAAATGACACCTTCTCAGGTCTATCTGAATAACAAAATTCATTCCTCTCAAAGGAGATAACTCTGGCTAATGCATTTTACACTTCTACCTCTAATGTTTTTAAATAGTTCAGTCTTATAATTAGGTGACCTTGTAATAAGAAACAGATTTTTTTTTTGTAGCCTTGGAACTAGCAGATTAATTAGCAGCAAATAATTTAACACTCCACCTGCTTGTTATGGGCAATGATGTTTTGTAAGAAAATTTTATAGCCTATAATGTATATTTTGGGCTAATAAATTTGGAAGGAAGGCAGATTGTAGAATGCAGGGTGAAGAAATGAAGTTTAATTTTTAAAAAGTTAATATATATGTCATTAAATTTACAAAAATAATTCATTTTCAGTAATAACCTAAAATTATTTTTAAATATTCTAATAAATAAATTTTGGGTTTCGAAATTAAGAAGTACATTTAAATTACAAACTTTCTATATTAGTTTAATCTTCAACATTAAATTTAATTAAATATTAAATTTTGTTTAAAAATTAATCTCGAATCGTAGTTTATTAGATAAATTTAAATTTCAAATAATTTATTAAATAATTAGAAAATTCAATATTTTAATATAAAATTATAATTTAAGAAATTAATATATTTTATGAGTAGACAACTAATTAAAATTTTCAATCAGGTGATCAATTTTTGTTAATTCAGCGAAAGCTGTAATCTATTGTTAACCAGAATAACAAGAGATGAGTTTGCTTTTTTCATGACATTACCGAAGAATACCTGCCGGAGGAATTTCAGAAATTTATTCGATGTGTTGTATGATCATTTTAAAATAAGTCCGTAGGGTGTCTTCGTTTTACTGGGCAAGTGTTGTTTGAATTATTTAAAAGTGAGATGGCAAGATAATTTGTTATGTCTCCATTGGTGTTTTGTAGTAAAGTTGTGTATTTCTTGTTTAGTTGCAGGAACGTTTAAATCTCTGTGTAGTATATTGTTTGTTACGTACCAGCGCGATTCTGTGATTATTCTGAGCAATTTAGACAGAAAAATTTTCAAGATTTCTAAGTTGAGAAATTATAACCCATTGGTTTGATCTAGTGGTAAAACCGTCGCCGCGAATCAGGTGTTTAAAAGCTGATTTTCGAAGACGAAGGATCCTGGTTCAAATCCTAGTAAAGGTTACTTTTATACGGATTTGAATACTAAACAGAGATTCCTGGTGGACTTTGATTGTTGGGGTTTAATTAACCATACTTTATAAGGAATAACAAACCTGACTTTTTACAAGACTACACCTCAATTACGTCACACATACTATTCCTCACCTCATTGGGTCATGGGGTTACTTATTGCTCTTAAATCGAACAGATTGCAACGTACACACATTAGAGATTTAAGAAAAAAAATAACAATTATTTTTTCGGCACCTATAGTAATAAAAAATCCTGTTCCAGCATCAAAATTTATGTTTTTATTATTTATAAGTCACTTTAAACCATTAAAGTGTAGTAACAAAAATATTTATGTTAAACTTTTGAAATTTATATTTTATTCTAAGCCATTAAAACCATTTGATTGACCGGGACATTTAGGCTTACAGCAGAGAAGAAATTTGAAAGAATGATCCAACGAAACACAATGAAATGTATCAAATAATATAATTAATTGAAGGACAGTTATAATTACAATCAAGGAAGAAACTTACAAGATGATAATAGGTAAAATGAAGACTACAATTGTACGAGCCCCCAGGCTAGTCTATTCAATCAGATGGTAGAAAGGCGTTAACAAATGTAATTATAGAAACACCGGTTGGGCGAGCGAATTTGTTACCAGATTACACATGAATAATGACAAACCCGGTTCGGATTCAAGTAAGAAAGTCAAGATTATTAGCAAAGAGCAGAAAAAAAATTTAGTCGTTATTACCAATAAAATAATAAAAAGTTTCCGATATTAAAAAATTCTAAGGAAATTTATACAAATATTATGAATCAAAATTTATTAAAATTTATGACTTGAGGTTCTTGGTATGTACCTAAAAATAGTGAACGAATTCATGGAGATATCAACTTAACGTAATAACAGGACGAGATAAAAATAATCTGATGTAAAAACTTACACAGCCTTAACAGATATAAATAATAATATTAATAATTCATTCACCCATTCAGTCACGGCATATTTTCATACGTTACAAAAATCATGTCATCCTTTACCGTCTGTATTAGCAGTAATTGCAGAACAGTCGGACGTTAAACCAAAATATATATATATATATATATTAGTTTATTCTTAATCTTTTATGTAATAATTTTTATGTTTCTGATCTGGTTTAGGTCATTAACCTAAAGGCTGGTTTAAATCTCTAAAGGTTTTATTAAGTTAAACGAGGAATGAGATGTTTTACAATTGCCTTCCTCACTGAGTTGAAAAATATCCTTATCAGCATACGAGGGCCTCTAAAAAATACATATTTGGCACCCTAAAAATGACACTTCACTTTAATTACTACATGGTCTAGCCTTATAAAATAAATTCATTACTCTCAGAGGACATAACTCTGACTAGTGTAATTTACACCTCTACCTCTTCTGTTCTTAAACGATTCACTCATTTAATTGACTAACAATGTGATAAGAATTATTTTTTGTAGCCCTGGAACTAACAGATTTAGTGCAAATAATTTAACACTCCAACTGTCTACTATGGGAAGACTTTTTTTCAATAATTCCCATAAAATAAAAATATCCAAATTTTATTAGTTAAAAATATATTGCAAAGTAGTTTTAGTTAAGTATAAATTAAAAGTTATTCGTTTTTCTCTGTATTAAAAATGTACGTATATCTTAATGATAGTATTTTTTTTTAATTTGTAATTATTACTATTATTATAATTATAATAATAATTATTATTTTGATTGATTCCACGCTATAGGTGTGGTATCTTTGCTAATCCCTGCAAAGTTTTACTCGCTTATGTAGTTATTAATGTGTTTTTCTTTTGACGTCCCCAATGATTTACGTCCCGATAGAAGAGTGCAGCGTTTTCAACGATTTCTATCTGTTGCTGCACTTCTTCAACTCAAGTAGGTCGTCCCATCTTCCCTGTTAGTTCGTTTCATGGTGGTTAGGATGTCTTTATGAGAGGTGATTGGAGGCCATCAAAATTAACTTTATTGTATATCATGTAATATATTCACTACTTTTTAAAACTGTTTAGTCATTATTGTACTCTTTGAAATGTTTTTAAGTAGTATTTTAATAGCTTTAAAATAATATTTTAATACCTTTTAAATACTCTATTAATATTGTAATTATGTAATTTTTTTATTAATTTCTTTTTGTATTTAAATTTTTTGAGTTGAGGAACGGTGGGTTTGAACTTGCAATAATTTCCCAGACCCTGGCTGGGAATCGAACTTGGTATGTACACTTTGTAGCGTAGTACTCTAACCACTGGACCACGGAAGCGGCCAACATGATTTTGGTTTTATTAGAAAAGCGCAAATTTCAAACTGCACATGAGTCTTAACATATGAAAATCGAATTTTTTTGAATTTTTCCAAGTCGGATTCTCCGAAACATTGTTGAAATTAATTCATCATTGAAGCCGCATTATTGAGTGGCGGGTTCATTTATTTGATAACGCAATTTTCATAGTATAAAACATCATCAAGCCGGCCGCATTGGCGTAGTTGGTAACGTGTTTGCCTCGCATCATCCGTGGGTTCGAATCCTACTCGGGCTCGGCATATTTTCATACGTTACAAAAAATCATTTCATCCTCCATTGTAAACAGTTACACCCCAACGTCGTCGCTAATGACCGTTGCAGCTGATGCGACGTTAAATAAAAAAAAAATTTTAAAATCATTAAATTCACCATTTTTATTTTTAATGGGGTCACATATCCCTATACTTTACAATGTTAACGTTTGCACCTTTTCTCAGGAACTTCATAAGGTAGACACGTAATTTATTTTTGTATTTTATGTAATTCTGTTCTTCAGATTTTGAACATAAGAAATGTCTAAATTGATAAAGTAAAAATTGTTCACTACTTTTTTCAAAAATATGTTCTGGTGATCATGTTAAAATTTAATTAAAAAATTATTTATAACCATATTAAAAATTTTAAAAGCTCGGAATAAGCAGGAAGAATGGATCTTTAAAAAATTCACTGAAATATCTTTGGTAGGTCCAAAGAAAAAGGTACAATGTGGTAAAAATCTCAACTTTTTGGAAGAAACCATTTAAAATACCAGTAGCTACTTATTTGTATTAGTGGTGGTAAACCGGCTGTAGAGGTTAATCAAAACAATATTCAAAAATATGTATAATTATCGTAGAAATATAATATTTACATAATTTTTCAGAGAATTTTTAAACTACATTATGCAACAAAAAAATCATATTTTTCAAATTATTTTTCAAATATTTTTCAAATTTTTCGATCCTTGACCCCTTAAAAATGTGGCTAAATATGATTAGTTAAAAATAACGATTTAAAAATATTAAGCATACAAGGTGCAAGAAAACTTCTGGGAGTATTTGAAATTACTTTAATTAAGTCAACTAAAACAGTAAACTGTAACTATAAACGAAACAAAAAAATAAAAATAAATAATATAATTAATAAATAAAAAAGAACAAACTTACCTAATGTCTAGATAACTAAATAATACGAAAAAATAAAATTAATATCACAAAATTTCTTGTGCTTTCGATTTGTAGGTTGAAAAGCACTTTAATTTTTTTTAAATGCTTTTTAAATTGAACTCCACACTACACTTCTGTATTCACTTTAATAAATTAATAAATTAAAAAACATTAATTAAAATTATAAATTAATTAATAATTTACTATCTAATCGATGTTATAAAATTTTCCATTGTTTCTAATTTTTTAGTTAACTTAAATTCCTCTATAAATAGAACTGCAAATAAATTCGCGTACGATTTTAAGATAACTTGATTGTAACGTGCGAAGCGTATTGTTGACTGTTTGTAACTGACTGGATAATCTCGGTGGTAGTATATTTTTCGTAATAGTTACTATACAACATGCCAAGTAAGTTTCATGGAAGTGGTACCTTGTGTCTGAATGATATTTCCCGCCTCTTTCATCATTCTATCTTACTCTATCTGTAGTAATATTGTATATATAGCTGTTTCACTTACTCCTTATTCCTTGATATTGTAGTTCATTACTCCCACCTCCTTTGGCTTTTGTATAACATAATTCTTATATCGTTCCTTATTATTCACTTCTAAATTAATCTAGTATATGTTACGTATTGTGGTGCACTATTCTGTCGTAGGTACAAATTCGTATTAATGTTGCGGTAAACTGCAATAATTTCCTAGCAAATCCTTTTTAACATAATTGTATTCTGTTCCTTCTCCTCCTCATCATCCTTCTCCTCCTCCTCTTCCTCCTCCTCCTTCTTCTGCTTCTTCTTCTTCTTCTTCTTCTCCTTCTTCTTCCTCTTCTGCAACTTCTTCTGCTACTTCTTTTCCTTCTCCCTCTTCTTCGTCTCCTTCTCCTTCTTCTTTTTCTGCTTCTTCTTCTCCTTCTCCTTCTTCTTCTGCTACTTCTTCTGCTTCTTTTTCTTCTTCTTCTTCTTCTTCTTCTTCTTCTTCTTCTTCTTCTTCTTCTTCTTCATCATCATCATCATCATCATCTTCTTTTTTCTCCTTTTTTTCTCCAGCTCGGCCTATTCCGAAAACCATCTTCTTTTCAGGCGTCCAACACTCCATTAACCGGCTAATTTTTGAGGATCCCCTTTCCTCAAGCACTCTTTCTATGTGCTCGCTCCATTGATTTCGATATTCTGCAATCTTCCTATTCAAGTTGTAAACATCCAGTTCCGTTCTTATATTCTCATTGCTCAGTTGGTCTCTGCGATTGTAACCCTTTTGTCTCCACAGGAATCGCATCTCTGCCGTCTCTACTCTACTCTCTTGTGGTTTCGTACTAACTTTTAGCTCACTTACATGGAGGAAGACTAGGGCAGGCATCACTTTGTAAAGTTTTATGTTAGTTTCTTTCCTTGTTTTCTTGCCTAGGCTTCTGATAATATTTTTGCGCACTCCTTTGAATTTTCTAATTGATTTATCTATATTCAAATCTTGAATAAATCCAATGTCACAAGCTAATTAATAAATACCGCTGGTTGCAGGTCCATGGCTTCATCTTGCAAGCGTTGAGGAAGGTGAAGCAGGATGAGTAACAAGCTCCATCTGGCTCTGGATGGAAACACCTTGTCAAGGCCCCTAACTAGGGTTACTAAGCAAAAATGGTCAACGGCCTTAAAGACGGAAGAAGAAATTTCCATCTATAGGAAAGGCGTAAGACCCTACAGAGACACTTCAAAAATCTGTCTTGCAAGCTTGAAGCCAGTACAGAAGCGGTTCTACTACCAATGTCAACATGCGCAACGTTCGTACCGCGGCCAGCGGATTTATTAACTTACTGGCAAACTCACAAACAGCCTCGGATTCAAGGCGGGAAACAAGGGCAAGTATCTTGGCATTCATTTACATAAACTTCTTGCATGTAGAACACACATACACCTAAAACAAAAAGTAAACATAAAATTTAATAATTTAACTGGATGCTGGGGAACAGATCGAAGGTCGAAAATTACTGCCAAAAATCAGGATAATTTTATAATTCGTGTGATATGTCGAGGAGAACAATTTGAATATTTCTTGTTTTACTGTTGGTATGTTTATTTAAATATATGTGTAAAATTTCGTTTGAGAAGTACAATGGTAATAATGTAAGCGTTTTGAGAATTTTAGATAAGTATCTATGAATTATTTCTACTTAAGAATTTCTGTTCCCTAAAGCTGAATTCCATAAGTTCATACGGGCTTTAGAATGGCCTTTCCCTTTCAGTTTTAATTCTTGTATAAAAGGCCATTCTGAAGCCCATATGGTCTAACGGAATTCAGCTTTGGGAATCAGCCAATCATTTTAACGTAGAAATTATTCAAAGATACCAATCTAAAATTTTCAGAATGCTTATACAATCACCATGGTACATCTCAAATAAATATTTACAAAGATATAAACATATCTACAGTAAAACATGAAATATTAAAATTCTCTTCAGCATATTTAGACGTAAAGTCGTCGCCGCAAGTCAGCTGTTTAACAGCTGATTTTCGGAGACGAAGGCCCCTTGTTCAAATCCTAGTAAAGGTAGGTAATTTTATACGGATTTGAGTACTAGAAAATGGTTACCAGTGTACTTTGATGGTTGGGGTTTAATTAACCATACTCTCCCAGGAATGATCGCCCTGGGTCTGTACAAAACTAGACCTCATTTACACTTCATACACATCATCCTCATCTCATTGGGTCATGGGGTTGCTTAATGTTCTGAATTGAACAGATTGCAACGTACAAAAATTATGGATAAAGAAATATCACACGAAATTAGAAAATCATCCCAATTTTTTGGCAGTTCCTTCTTAAAAACACACAAACATTGACAAAAACACCAAAAAGACCTTTTTTAAGATAAGAAACATATTAACTGAGACTAGATGAAGAGGATGTTCATGAATGGATGAACCCTCCATTCAAGACATATATACAAATTATTACTAATTCATTCATAGTATCTATCTATTAATCCATGGCGAACAGATTGCAAATTTTTTGATAAATGTTTTCTCTATTTATTTCTCTGTATTTTTTTCTTTTTAAATGACCCTTACCCTGGTTATTCTAGTGGTAAAGGGTAAAGTCGTCGTTGCAAATCACCTGTTAAACAGCTAATTTTTGGGGGCATAAGTTCCTGGTTCAATTTCTGATAAAGGAGTTACTTTTATAGGGATTTCAGTACAGACAGTGGTTAACGGTGTACTTTGATGGTTGGGGTTCAATTAACCATACTCTCTCAGGCATGATCGGCCTTAGTTTGTACAAGAAGACACGTCATATGCATCATTCTCATCTCTTTGGGTCATATAATTACTTATTGTTATTATAACAATTTGCCCGTACACACATTAGGGATTTTTAAAAAACCCCAAACACACCATTTCTGCATCCTGTAAATGTTATCCGCGTTAACCAGAGATCCCCACGCTGAACTATAAAGGAGATGTCGTGGGTTTGATTCCCAACTACGACCTGGATATTATTAAAAGTAAAAATTTACAATCCCATATCCCATAGTAGTCCCAAATTACCAAGATGTAAACACGAATAACAATAAATTAAATTAAATTATTTTGTAGCATGTTATTTAACGTGTGTAATTTTATGATGATGTAAACATTTCTTTTATTAACTCCTTGTTAATAAATTTTAATAATCAAACAAGAAACAAAAATAAAACAGAAGGTAATTGACAAAATTTAAAAAAAGAAGAAATCTCTTTAATAATGAGATATAATATAATGATATGATGCACGAATATTAATAAAGCCAGATGACTTATAGACATGTAGGAGTGCAATCAGAAACAATGAACTTATGTAATACATCGTACAATATTATTACAAAAATGATTTGGTTGACAAATCATGTAATCAAGAATATTTTCAAGAGATACCGGGTGTCTGGAAAGGTAAACTTCGGTTTTAGTCGTTTAAGAACTTTAGTTTAAGTTATTTAATGGGATTGTAACTGGGAACAAATCATTATTTTCAGGTTTCTTGTTTTTGATTTTAAGAAACTGGATAGTATTCTGAGTGTTTTGATCTATTATTTATGGTAGTAGTGCAATTTTTACGAATATAATCATTATATCATTGTACAAGACTGGAAATGAAAACTGGTTAGAACATGCTTCTGCAATGGTACGACTGAATTCAGGACGAATAGACGACAGTGAATGAAAACTATCTGAATTTGAAAATCAAGTACGGGAGAAGAGGAGTTTAAAAAGAAAACAACTTGAAGACGAGAATCCAGACCAACAATCTTACACCGCTGGACGTTATTAAAAAAGTAGAAATCACAATTTAATGTTCATTTGTGGCTAATCATGATTTTTGAAAGTTGATGCAAGTTTTCTGAGAAATGGTTAAAAATATCAGTTTGAAATTTTCAGGACACATTTTACTTATAATGGGCTAGTTCCGCACACAAACCATGGAGCTTACGAAACTTTTGTCATCTTCAACGTCTTCACGGCCGTCTTGGAAACGCTTATACCACTCGTATATCCTTGTTTTACTTATAGCAGACTCACCATAGATCTTTGTTAACATTTCACACACTTTGCTGTACTTTATTTCATTTTAACGCAAAATTTGCTACAAATTCTTTGATCGAATTTTTTAACAAAAGAAAATCGCCGAGGTCATTGAAACACGTTTAACCTTAGCGGCTGCCACAGACAAAGTAAACAATGAATACAGCTGAAAATTTTATTATCTTCAGGGGCATGTATACCAACATAATAAAAATAATCTTGACAATCGGACTCTCCAAACCTGCGAAATTTAAAAATTAACGTTATTTTCTGAACAGAATTCGTGCTTTCAGTAAAGTTAACCATGACTTAGAGAAACAAACAATATACTAAAGAAAATCAATTAGCGCAAAGGAAAGGCTAGTTGAGGGCATTAAGTATATTTAACGATTATTATTTAACATATTTTGCATATTTTTGTCATTAGTACAACAGTTACTTCTTCCCACAACTTGTTGGTAACTCCTCAGTTGTTATGGCTCGTGTCATCACTTTTCCAAATGACATCTCTTGCGTCATAAGCAGCTCTACGTCCATCGCTCGAAGAAACAAACTAGATCGTTACTGCGGGAATTGCTGGAGGAATAGGATACATTTAGTCGAACATATTTGCAGAGTTTACTTGGTTAAACAAGGTAAAGTAATTTTGAATATTGAATGAACACAATATCAATTCTGTGGAATTCATGGAAAAAAGAAGAGATTCAAAGAAAAAGAAGAGAAGAAGATTTCACGAACACCCTGTACTCATTCTTTCATGTAGATATATATACACATAAATATAAACAGACATACACACTTACACAAAAATCAGCGTTGACACACTATAGATGTCGTTTGTAATAATTAATTCACTAGAACTTACTTTAACATAATTTCGTAATAGCAAAAGACAAATTGTAAGGTGTAACGACCGTTTCTATAGCATAGTATATGTAAATGAACTCTAAAATTTGTATAGACTTAAGGTTAGGCGTGGATATGTTTAAATCAAAAATGAACTATAAACCAAAAGTGTTATAATATGTTGATATTATCATTATTATTGTTATATATAGTGTAGTGAAAGTTTTACAACATAAAAAAGAGATAATAAGATAATCTTTTACAAAAGATTGGAGACAAAAAAAAATTAAAGATGGTGAAGTGGAAAGAAAGATTAAACAGGATCTCTAACGCAGTTTATTTTGTTAAAATTTCTGTTTCTGGAATAAAGGCGTGCGACAAGGCTATCCAATGTCTCCGACGCTATTTAATATTTACGTAGATAAGATTTTAACAATTTGGAATCAATTAATTTACTCAGACATTCAGTTTTGGAATAACGTATTCCATTCTATGTTCTATTTGGAATATAAAAAAAACCCGTATTGCATAACTTTACCATTGTAAAAGAAATCAGGGCGAAATCTAAAACGTTATGAAAGTAACCAGTTTACTACTTGAGTGAGATATCAGTGTATGGATTTTTTGTGCCTAAACTTGTTTTTTCACGAATCGATAGCGAGATGGAACAGTGAGCAACAATTTGGAATCTTCCGGCGTGTGAAGGTGTAGTGAATTTTTTCCAGGAATGAGGCAAACTGCTACAACATCGAATCTGTCAGTCATTCACTTATGATTAAAATTAGGTTATGATTTAAATTTTAATTTTTTTACTAATGATTAAAAATAAGTGTTATAATGTTTCATTTCATATAGACAAGATAAAGTCGTGTGAGTGTTTCACACCAGATTTTTTTAATTTATTTCATATCGTATTAATAATAATCGTTACAACTTATATATTTTGAAAAGTATAACAATATACATAAATGGAAGTTAAAAATTGTTTAAATTATACAACAATTTTATTTAAATATAAACATCAGATTTACTATCTAATTGACCATAAAATTTAATAAAACTTACTTAATCTTTGTGTAAAACAAAACATTTTTTTGCGAATTTTCGTTCACTTTTACCTATCAACTTTCTTTTCATTTAATTTTTTTTTCAATTTAAATTTTGTTGTAACTTTCCTTTGGTATTTACTAGCACATGTATTTATTTGTTGTTTATTTATCTCAGTTTATTTTTAGTATTTATTAAAACCAGTTTCGTTTATGTTAGCTGTATATCTGTTTCTTTCACGTACTAGTCTTTCAGTAATCCACCGGGTTGGTCCAGTAGTAAAGTTGTCCACAAATCAGCTGTTCAACAGCTGATTTTCAGAGAAGAAAGGCCTATTCTCTCGATGCTAATTTACTAGCTGTTAACGTAATAGCAGAACCTAATAGCGCATCGATGACGATTCTCATGACGTTAGTTAACTAACTGCTAGTTCTAATAGCGTATTAGTAACTAGCAACGTTTCCAAACGTGCACATCGAGCTAGTTTACTAGCGCTAGTCAATCACGTGACCTTTTTTCCCCTTCTAGGGCTAGTGATCATTAGTAAACATTGTAAAATAAAAAACATAACCTAATATTAATCATGAGTGAATGACGCAAAATGAAAATTAAGCTCAACCTTTTTGGGTAAAAATGTAACGTATATAATTAACGTTAGAGAAAATTAAAAAAACGTACAACTTTTATTTACAGCAGTTTTATCTATAGAATTTAGTTTAGCTTCAATTGGAGATTTCCCGTACCTTTTTCATCAGAATATATAAGTCCATTACACCTTGATTTTTTTCATCTTCTTCTTCTCTTCATAGGTTAGGCATTTCTACCTGTTCCGGCACCCATCTTTTCTTCTGCTTACCAATATCTCTACTTCTCACAGTTTTGTATGTTCTCGCTACAATAGGCAAGAGGTTTTCTGGTATTCTATTTAAATGATCAATCCATTGGGCACGATACAATTTTAATTTTTCGTTGAGTGGAAAATATCCCAATTCTTGCCTTATATCTTCATTTCTGATCCTGTCTATTCTTGTGCAACTCTTGACAGATCTTAAGAGTTTCATTTCGGCAGTTTGGATGTTTCTTCCTTCCCTTTTCCTCATCACCAATGCTTCACTTTCGTATGTCAAGGCTGGAACTGCCACCGTCCCTAGATAGATAGAAAAAGACATGAATGAATTAGTAGTGTAAAAATACGAAATTTTTGGCGAAGGAAGACCTTGGCAGTAAAAAGCGGTGTAAAATTTTGAAACGATTGTTTAAATAGGGATGCGACTTGCCACGCGGTACTAAAGTTAGACGTCTATCTAAGACAGAAGGCCAAATTTATAACTATAACTATAACTATAACTATACTATAACTATAACGTAAATATAACTTTAACCTTGTTTTGGGTCTTCTCTTTTTCCTCAGTTTCCTATGAACAATTAATTCATATTTGAATGGCTCAATAGAAAAACGTTGCAAGTGACAAAATTTACAAAAGTGGAGTTTTAGTGGAAAACGTTCTATAAATCCTCTATTTGATCATAATAGTGAATTCTAATGGGTAAAATTGTTACTAAAATCTCGGAAATTCTTGAAACAAAATCTTCGTACAGTGAAAAATCGTTATACAGCTAAGAATCAGGTGGTATCTTTCACTTTCTGAAAAAATTTATTTTTGTTACTTGCAACGTTTTTCCGTTGACCCATTCATTTAGTAATTTCTTGATTTTCATTTAGTAAAATTCACTTATGATTAAATATAAGTTTATGTTTTCAAACGGATTTCAAAACTAGACTTTGGTTAACGGTGTACAATGATAGTTGAGTTCAATTAACCATACTCTCTCAGGAATGGTCGGCCCGGATCTGTACAAGACTACGCCTCATTTACACGTCATAAATATCATCCTCATCTATTTGGGTCATGGTGTTGTTTAATCTTCTTAATTGAACAGATTGCAAAGAGCACACATTTGGGATTTTTAAAAAATATGGATATTTATACGCATTAGCAAGAGAAATTTGTGTGACTGTTTCACATCAAATTATTTATGGAAAATAATACTTCGTTTGTTATATTTTTAGGCAGTAAATTACATAATGAAAAATAAAAGAGAAAATCATAGTACAGGAAAAGAATATTGAGAATGTAGGTTGAAAATACATGCGAAAATGTTTCAGAAAGTAGGTTTTGGGTTGAATTAAGATGACATAAATGCGGTTTAATGTATCATTTATTTATTTATTTGTTTTGTTGACATTGATTTACGTTTTATTCCAGTTCATTTAAAGGAAAATCTATTAAAAATTGATGTATAATTTTCGCTCTATAAATGGTAACAATTCACCTAATTATTTTGTGTATATTTTAACTCGTTGGATATTTTTAGTAAACTTTCAGATCATTTACCTTTCTAAATTTCTATTTTACAGTCACTTCTATCAATGAGTAGTCAACTTTTCATCTTTACCGTATTTTGTACAAGTAGATTTATTTTTACTATTCTGTCAAGTGTAAATGAGATTACAAACAAACAGAATAATAGACAGAATAAAGGTCAATTAATGGATGTAAGAGAGCATGTAAATTAGTTCTAGATGCGCATCGATTTGGAAAATTGTTTTCTGTTATAAATACTATAAAATGCTTTTTATTTACTTTTTCGTTATTTCTATAGTCCTACGTTTAAAATAGTTTTAAATAGTAAAATTCACTTATGATTAAATATAAGTTTATGTTTTCAAGCGGATTTCAAAACTAGACTTTGGATAACGGTGTACATTGATGGTTGAGTTCAATTAACCATACTCTCTCAGGAATGGTCGACCCGGATCTGTATAAGACTACGCCTTTTGTTATTTCTATAGTCCTACGTTTTGTTAAAAATATAAATCTTTACCCGCCTCCGTAGAGTAATTATTTTCCTCTAAACCTACAAAGCGGAAGATCCCGGGGTTTGATTTCTGTTGAGGGCCTGGAATTATAACTAAATACTAATAATAAGAGGTGTAAAAGATACTAATCAGAGTTATCTCCTCTGAAAGTAATGAATTTCATTGTACAGCCAGACACTGTGGTGAATGAAGTGAAGGTGTCATTTGCAGAGTGGAAAATATGTGCTTTTCAAAGGTCCCGGCATGCTGATAAGCGTACTTTCCCACTCAATGAGGAAGGCAAGGTAAACCACCTCACTCCTCGTTTTACTTAGTAAAACCTCTAGAGGTTCAAACCAGCCTTCCGGCTGTTGACCTAAACAACTAGTAATAAGCTAGGCTTGGATATAACAATGTAACCCAATGAAGATGATAAATATTGTGATACTTATTACTAAGGTCCGTTTCTGGATCTGGGTAAATTAAATTATTAACACATTATCGTTTAAAATCATAAACAAATATTTATTGCACACTATAAATTACAATTACTGCAATTAAATTAATTATAATAAATAAACATCTAATCACAACAAACTAATAATGTAAACTTAACACATTCAGTGCTAGAGACTCGCCTAGCGGGTCATGGGTAGGTGTTACCGCCGAACTGCCGTCTCGCCTGTAACTGCCGTCTCGGGTTCTGTTTTGTTATCATTTTATTAATTCTGGAGGTACAACGCCTGTCGGATATCAGTTTGTTGTTATTATATAGCCATCAGAAAGGTTTTCTCTTTGTAACAGTGCAGTTTATTTTTGAATTTTCGTTATACAATCTTCTACCCTTTTATAGTATAGGCCTACTCGTTCAGTATTTTTAACGAGTTTTCAGGGTACAGTTGGAGGTGAATTTAGTATCTTTGCAGGTATCTATTCAAAATAGCTTACACTTTTAGATTTACTTAAAAAGTTTTTTTTTTAGTTTAAAATTATATAAAAAATTACGCGTAAATTGTAACGGTAAATGGAAAAATTCGAACAAAAATATATTTATTATAACAGTCCTTGTTTTATTAATAAACCTAAAAACCATTGAATTGTGTACTTTTATGTTATTAGCAAACATAAATCCATGTATTGGCTGCAAAGAAAGTAAATCTATAAAAAATGTAAGTAATATAAGTTGTAGGCCCTACATAAAGCAAGAGGAAAACATGCTGCATGAGTTATCAGCCCAAAGGGAGAGATACCTCATAAATGCTCAGCATTGAATGTCTTAATCTTAATATTTGTTTTCCGAGATGTCCAGCAACATCTTTACCAACTGTACGTGTGGTACAGTTGCACAAGACATTTAAAATTATGTAACTGTTAAGTAATTTTGGTCGCTAATGACTTTATTTTTGATGTGACCTTTGATAAATAAACGTAAGAAAACGAAAAAATAGCTGTTATAGATACTGAAGTCACGAGATTGCCTTTTGTGTTTGTATGGGCTGTTAGGAAGGGAAGTGAAATATTTGCAGTGCTGCCAACCTCAACAGTCAAACACTACTCGTACATTTACTACCGCGCAGTTTCTAGTTACGTTTTGTAAGCTGTGGTTTATTCCGAGAAAATGTTTTCTTCATAAACCTTATAAGAAATAAATATGACCTGTAATATTGCCTATAGCTTAATTACATGACTAGAATTACTGTAGTTACGAATGAATCGTCTTCTTTACTATTGTCATCGGGATTTTCATTATCAGTCTCTCTAGTACCTACCTAACCGTATTCTTTTTTTACCAGGTGTCAACAAAACTGTTAAAAAATAGCTTCTTCGCGTCCCAATTTCCTTCTTCATTTTTCGAATTGTGGAAAGAGAAACCTCACAGTAGCCACTCGCTCACGGCTTTTGTTAAGAGACACGGACAGGCATTTTTTTTTAGCTTCAACTTCACAACATTTTATTACATTGCGTTCAGCACTGTGAATAGTTCGACCACGTTTTCGAGAAACCGACATTTGTGTTTACGGTAACAAACAGTTATTGTACAGTTAACTTAGAAAAGGTTCCGCGATATACTGTATATGCTCTGGGTATAGTATAAGTTTTTGTTTGTCTTACTGAAATTAAAGCAGTTGTGCATGCGCACTGATGCTTTCCCCCCTTTACCCCTCGATGCAAAAAAGGGCAAACTCGTGACTCAAGTGACTATACTAATACAAAAAAAAGGTTTGATATTTTTAAAAAAAACAGCTTCTTAAAAGGACCCGGAATAAACGTTTGACTTTTGTTCTGCGTTTTTTGAGAAACATTAAAAGAAAATCATTTAGCAACGATACAGAAAATATAAAATTGTAAATTTATTTAATTGTTACAGTTTCCTACAGAGCTACTAACGACAATATATGCAATATTCAACAAAACGTTAGATTGGATGATACAATGTTTTTATGTCTGTATAAACAACATTATATTATTCAAATAGCGTACAAGAAATGGTGCGGTTGTTTTACTAAAAAGGTAATACGTCATCCGAAGAAGAAAGGTTCGTGCCCATCGTTTTTACCTTGTCACGGCCTTGTCATAATACACTCGCTTTACCTCATTCCGTTTAAAAAATTCTCAGCTTTATTTTTTTGGCGTTTCTTATAGATATAATATACAACTTAAATATTATCGATTTATTATTTTCGCTTGCCATAGCTATACAGGGTGATTCACGAAGATATGCAAAAACTTTAGGAGCGCATTGTACTTGTAAAAATAATGAAAAAATTTTATGTAAACATGGGTCCGGAAATGCTTCGTTTCCGAGTTACGGCTAGCGAAAGATTTCGCCCGGATTTCAGCTCACCAGGTGAAATGAGGGCTTTCTGAAATTCTGATAAGGTAGATTAAGGGGCGAATTCAATCGTTTCTTATAGTTTTTGACCTGATAAATTGAATAAAACAGGTCCCAGAACTGTAAATTAAATAGTTTTTAAGAAAACCAGTGTCAAATGCAACAAAAATGGTGTGAAAAACACACAATTTTTCATCTTTGTTTTTCCGGTTAATTTTACTTTGTACTGTTATGAATAAAAATTCATTTAATCAAATATCTATTCGCTTTCTTTGTACTTTATTTACGCCGGTTTGTTCAGAATAAAATTTTCAACAGGTTTTATTCAAAACATTTAACTGTTTCTTGGCGAAATAACAAGGTTATTCTTGCCCAAAGATGAAAAAATGTGTTTTTCAGTCCATTTTTTGCATTTGGTACTGGTTTTCTTAAAAAATATTCAACTTCCAGTTCTGGGACCTGTTTTATTCAATTTATCAGATCAAAAACCATAAGAAATAATTGAATTCGCTCTATAATCTACCTTACCAGAATTTCAGGAAGACCTCATTTCACCTGGTGAGCTGAAACCTGGGCGAAACTTTCGCTAGCCGTAACTCGGAAACGAAGCATTTCCGGACCCATGTTTATATAAACTTTTTTCATTATTTTTACATGTACAATGAGCTCCTAAAGTTTCTGCATATCTTCGTGAATCACCCTGTTAATGAATATAGGCCTATAGGGAAGGAAAGTATTGTTTTCAAGTCGATTTTTCGAAATCAAGTTTTTACCGTTTATACACGTTTACAGACCTCCTGAACAAAAAAAACATGTTTTAGTGATTGGTCTGTGTGTGTTATAATAATAATAAAAACTCTTCATTCAATGACTGTTAACACAGAATATAATGCGTCAATACAATTTATATTACCATATACATTAATATTAGATACGTAGGCCTAAGTATCTACAACATACATTTTTACTTTCTCTTGCCTAAATGAATATATAGGAACGAAAGTATTGTTTTCATGTCGATTTTTTGAAATCGAGTTTTCACCGGATCTATACGTTTTCAGACCCCCTGAACCCAAAAAACATGTTTTTAGCGATTGGTCTGTGTGTGTGTCTGTGTGTCTGTGTATGTGTGTGTGTGAACAGAATATCTCAAGAACGGAACATCGTACAAACTTGAAACTTGAAACTTAAGTTACATACCACTACCGGACCCGACACGAACATTTTCATCAAAATCGGTCAACCGGAAGTAGTAGTTTATTCGTGTAATTTTTCACTTTTTTGCAATTTTCTCAAAAACTGGTCCTACGATTTTTTTAAAAATCGCCTGGTTTATTCAATTTTTTATTCTGTACAAGATAAAGTAGGCGCCATGTTTACTGAAATTCTCGATGAGGCATTTTTCACGTAAAGTAATTGTTTTTTTAAGATTGCGGCGTTAATATACATTTTAGCACAAAAATGTATATAATTAATTAAAGTTGTAGAAAATTTTAAATTCTACAACTTCTATTTTAAACATTTTTTTGTATAACGCTTAGTTTAGCGGTAATTAGCAATTTTCTGCTTTTTTCTCACGAAAACGTGTAAAAAGTATATTTTTTTAGATTTCGACCTTAGTATGCATTTTACGACAAAAGTGTATATAATCGAATTTATAGAAAATTAAAAGATCTACATCTCTTATTTAAAGCATTTTTTTCTACAGAACCTAGTTTAGTGTGAAAGAGTGATTTTACGTATTTTTAAGCCAAACTGAGGTCGATTTTCATTTTGCGTGTTTCACTCATGATTAAATTAAGGTTATGTTTATTGAGGTTGGTTTTTTGTTTATTTCTAATGTTAGGTTTATTGTTTAATATTTGCATTGGCAAGAGAAAGTTGTGTGAGTGTTTCGCACCAGATTTTTGTTTTTAAGTCACGTATGTAATACATGAGAGTACTGAATATTAAACAAATGAGGAAGTTCAGGAGAACCAATCACAGACTTTTGTCACTAGTGACAATATTAACACTTATTGTCAGTGTTCATTCAAAAACAGATAACATCACAGTGGAATAATAGAATAAGTCAAAGATTCATTAATTTACATTTCACAATATATTTATCAGTTTTAGTCATTCGTAACTTTACCGACATTTTTTATCTGATGCATTATTAATTTTCTAAGGTACTACATGCTGGGACAAGCTTATGCAGTGATTCACCGGGTGAAAAGAAATATATATTTACTTTTTTGTATTAGATAGTACCTCTGTGGTGAAGTGATTTAGTACGTTCTTTCTTCTGCTTAAAATTCTTCTCCTATCGGAGGTCGGAAATCATCATCATTAGTCCCAGGGCTATTAAAAAACGTTCTGTTTTCTATCATATGGTAAGCTAATTACATGGATAAAGCATTTAAGAACAGAAGAGGTAGAGGTTTAAAAGTCACTAGAGTTCTCCTCTGAGAGTAATGAATTCCACTATACAGCCAACAACTATACAACAACTGTGGTGAATGAAGTGAAGGTATCGTTTGCAGGGTGGAAAGTAGATGCTTTCGGAGTGGCTGGTATGCTGATAAGCATACTATGACAAAATCGAAAAGACAGGGTTCGCGTAATTTCTAGAATTTCATTCATGAAAATAGTAAAGAGAGGATAATAGAGTGAAATAGTAACAATAAGTGACAATAGGACAATAATGACAATAAAGGTATGCCTATTCATGAAAGTTGTTTGAAAGGATACTGCACTATTGTGTGTGATAAAAGGGCGGGTATTGTTTGTACAGCTATTTGTGAAGGGGCCGGTTGTTTACGTTTTCTATTTACAATAGTTGACTTGTTTACAATAGATTTTTCTAGCACTCATTTATAAAGGGTTATTTTTTGTACTTTATTTGCATGGAGTCTCTCTGCTTTACTAGAATGATCTTTTTGATTCACTATAAAAGAGACCCCCGAGTGCGGTCAGCAGTGAGTATTTCGTTTGATCTTTGACGAGTAGTTACAGTGCGTATACAGGTAACGTATCCGAGCATTGTAGTGATTCACGATTGTTATACTGTCTTTGTTTGTGTGTGTATTGTGTAAAGTCTTTGTGTAGGTGTATTAAGTTCAGTTTTTGTGTATTCAGTTTCATTTTGTATGTGTAGTCCATAAAATTGGTTGTAAGTAGTGCTAAGTAAATTATTAAGTTATTTTTTGTTTATTATTTATTTTAAGTAAATTAATAAGTTATTTATTGTATTACTTTATTATAATTAGTTTATTATTTATTTTGTAATCTTTTAGTGTAATAAATATTTGTAATTGTAAACTTTAGTGTATTAATTATTTAATTACCTAGATCCCGAAAC
This sequence comes from Catonia carolina, assembly GCA_035578175.1. Taxonomy (NCBI): domain Eukaryota; kingdom Metazoa; phylum Arthropoda; class Insecta; order Hemiptera; family Achilidae; genus Catonia; species Catonia carolina. Next base: position 10,829,368 of record JAQMRL010000009.1, read on the forward strand.
GTACCTTAGCGATAAGTGTCACAATACTCTTTCAACTCAGTGAAGAAGGCTATAGTAAACCATCTCATTCCTCGTTCAAACCAGCCTTTCGGCTGTTGACTTAAACAACATGTTTGTACGCATAACCCTTTGTCAGTACAAGAAGCTACTAAAACTGCATCACTTGAAGCGTAAATTAGTATTTTCTCAGGTAATCTTACCTCTCGAACCCACAAATCGTTCCTCTAATTTACTTGGGTAGATTTGGCAGGTTGGTAATTCAATAAATCATCATTTATTTTAGTAAAAAAAGTATATTTGTAAATGTTAATATAAAAAATATTATTATACATTATATTTTATTAAACTTTTTATGAAAAAAGATTATTAAAAAAAATTGTTAACATGTTGTTCTGTTTATAGCAGAGCATTCATGGCAAACTAATTTTTTGAGACGATATTTATTGCAAACACGTTTTTTACATTGTTCACAACATTGCTTTATTTACAATAGAAATAATTTTTTTATACATCTCGTGAGCACAAAAAATATAGCCGTGACTCTGTGACTCTTCACGTATAGGCTGATATTGTTTATATTATTTTTTATTTTTTGCCAGTTACATCTTCTAGGGCTAAAACTATTTATTGTTTGCCTGTCATTTAGACAAAAAAAAAACAAACACAGGATTTGTTCTAAAAATGAGTGTTGCCAACCATAAAGTACTAAATATACCATAAAACCGGGTGGGTGAATAAAACTGACATTTTTAGTCAATTAAAAATTGATTCTTAATTAAATGTTCTATGTTATTAGATAAATACAATAATTTTTGTGTTTTTGCGTAAGTAGTATAGAAAATAAAAAGTTACCATGTATAATTCAGGAGGTTGATCGAACCACAAGGTACCTTGTTCACTTTCTGTAGGTATAGTACAAATAATATAAATAAAAAATATAATAATTTTTGGAAACCACAAATTGGGGTTCATAGAGCAATGAATGAAAAAAAGTATTACATTTTTCAGATGTTTTTCCGCGATCGAAGTCGGAGATATTAAAAAAAATGTAAAAGTGTGGGTTCGAGGAACCCCCCTCGGCTATTCTATGGTTAACACGTTTTTACGGACGTTGTATATTACTTGTGTAAAGAAGTCAATGACTAGATTGCAGTAAAACCTTGATAATCCGAACCTCCGTAATCCGACTTATCAAAAAAAAAAAAGTTTGTGTTTATATAGCAATGATGATTTCCTATGATACGATTATTTTTATAATGTCTTGATACGGTAATCAGACGCCGAAATCGTAAACATGACTCTGGAGACTGATGATGACGATGACGAAAAATTACCGGAAAATAAAATAAACCATGAAATGGGAGTTGCAAATTTTAATAAGTGTAAAGAGTGAACGAAGGAAACCGATAAGCCGTTTCATAAAATATTATTGCTTGTGCAGCTTCGAGACGAAGTATTCAAACAAAGTTTGGATTTCAAAAAACAGAACAAAATAAGTGCCTGTTTTGTATAGAAATTAAGGTCAGGGAAAAGTGGTATTTTATTATTGAATTATAAACATTTGGAATATAAACAACTGTACATATTTTAATTAACTTACTGTACGTATTGTATTTATATTTTTTTTTACTTACAATTAATTTATATTAATGTGACTTTTTGTAGAAAAAACAAGTGAGATAAGTTTATTGTACACATATTGTTATTAACTAGTTTATTCCAAAATAAACAATTGTATTTTACTCATTTTAAACATGAATATTGCCTTATGGGCAAACATTTTCTAATCCGAAGAGTCGCTGTTTTATTAGTTTGGATTAACGAAGTTGTACTGTATTTTTATTTACTACCTCCGTTACGAAGTATCAAAACGTTTTTCTTGTTTTTTTTTTTTTTTTGTTTAGTCCGACTGTTCTGCAATTACTGCTAATGCAGACGGTGAATGATGAAATGATTTTTGTAACGTATGAAAATATGGCGTGCCTAAATGGGATTCAAACCAAAGAACGCATGATGAGAGGCAAGCACGTTACCAACTATGCCAATGCGGCTGGCATTATCAAACCTACGACCATAGATTTATCGTTTTAGGAAGCTTCCAACTATATTATAAAAACTTTCAAACTAATTTAATTTCCACAGATAATTTGGCATGATTTTTATTAATTTCAACACAATAGAAGACCAAAAAAATAATGTTAAAAACAATATACAAATATTTAAACAAAAATTTTAAAAAACAATAGCAAATTAACTTAACTAATTCTTCATTCAATTTAAAAAAAATAAATTACATAAACGTTGACAAAATTTACCTATAATTATCTATTCTTTTAAAATACATAAATGCAAAACACTTCCGCTCACACCCTTCTTTACCTTATAGTTTTTGTATCTTTATTTTTTTTTAATTTCGTTATTTTTTGTTTGAGTTTTCAATAGGTTCTTTTGAAAAAATAGTCCGTAGTACGTTCAGGATATATAATATACGTAGATACTGTATAAGATACGTGCATGACTGTTACTGTATTACACACATAGGCCTAGTTAAGTTCACTTTCACTTTTACTGAATGCGCGACGAACCAAAGAAAGTGATTCTAAGGTAACTACCTCTTTCTTCTGTCTTCCGTCCGTCCGTACGACTACCTTTACCTCTGCCAGCATGCCCAAGCACGCGTATTTTATTAACTAACACATCTAAAATCTAGAGTATTCTATTTTAATAATTACACCTTATAAACTAAATCTGGGTTGGGTGTTTATTAATTCATAGGGTGCTCCAAAAGTATAATTGTTTTATAGTTATTCAACATATAACCCTAGAATTTTAAAGTTATTCACTTATTTGTATTTTACAAATTGGACTTTTAATTAGGTACATTTTTACAATAAAATAAATTTTATTTTATTTTATTTTTATTTCTCTTGCTCTATTTGTTTTTATGTTCATAACAAATAGGTGGAGTGTTTATTTTTTTTAATCCCTTATGTGTGTACGTTGCAATTCTGTTCAATTCAGAACAATAAGCAACCCCCATGACTCAATGAGATGAGAATGATATGTATAATGTGTAAATGAGTTGTAGTCTTGTACAGACTTAGGCCGACCATTCCTGAGAGAGTATGATCAATTGAACCCCGACCATTAAAGTACACCGGTAACCACTGTCTAACATTCAAACTCGTACAAAAGTAACTACCTCTACTAGAATTTGAACCAGGAACTTTTGTCTCCAAAAATTAGCTGTTAAACATCTGATTTTGGAGACGACTTTACCTCTAGACCAACCCGGTGGGTAGGTGGAGCGTTAAATGTTTTGCACCCGGTCTGCTAGTTCCAGTGCTATTAAAAATACAGTACTACCCCGTTATAACGAGGTTCGATAGAACGCGGATACGGATATACTCGTAACACGGATTATAACCTGTCCCCCCCCCCAAAAATATAGTATCTAAATAAAATAGGATAATGAAGTGCTTTTTATCCTACTTCTGCATTGAATATAAACCCCCCCATATATCCTTTAAAATAGTCAGCAATACTATTCACGATAAATTTGTGCCTTGCGTCAAAAATTATTTACGAGTTCGAAAATTGGAAAAAAGCTTGATTTCTTCTTGAAAATTGCCCTGCTCATACGTCTGCTGACTAGCTGAAATCTAAATGTGGGAAAATATTTGCAATGTTTTTATCTAAGAGCATTTGATCGAAACATTAGACAGAGGAGCTATTCGGGCATTTAAAGCTTACTACCAACGAGAGCTACTAACCGATATCATTAACTTGGAATTTCATCACAGAATTTTTTAAAAAATGCCATTAAAAGTATTGTATACAGCGTTGGGACAGCATAGAGTAATGTAGACCTAAGCTCTACCACAAATGAAATTTGTTAGTCGATATTGTCACAGAGTAACACAGAATGGTGCTACTATAGTACATGGCCTACCGCGTTACTTTTAGTGAAATTTGTATTTCTTGATGTGGTAGTCTCTGTCCACTAACACTTTTGGTGCGTAAATATTCACATATTTTACAGGTTTTGTGATATTATGAAAAAAGGAAAAATTTCATACAATAATTTACAATACTAAACAATACTATAACTAATAATACGATAAGAATTCACCCAGTTATTTTTAGTCAGTCTGCACACGGTACACACTGTGAATGTCATTGAGAAAAGCAACAAACAAATTAGATTCTACTTTTCTCATAATTTTTCATGATATATGGTTGAGGTGCGAATGAAATAATTTTTTTAGAACGCCTCTTTTTTGTTTAAGAATGTTTACTTTTGCGTCCAACCACGATCTCTCAATTGCTTGTGTATTGGCTCCTGTTTGTGGATCTACATAATTTCGCTGATGGTTAACCGTTGAATGCAGGTAACATAATGTTCACATAACCTGTAAAATATGTAAATATTTTTTAAACAGTATTGTTCACAACCATAACCTAATGTAGTTCTCATAACCCGTAAAATATGTGAATATTTAAGCGCCAAAGTGCTAGTGGACAGTGCTACCACATCATGAAATAAAAATTTCCCTAAACATAACGCGGTACACCACGTACTATAAAGTAGCACCCACAGAATATACTGAAACAGCATATATTCGTATTTTCGCCTACGAACACGATTTGGATCTGTCAAATTTAACCGGGTAAGAATTTTGTACAAGTGATCTCAATAAGTGGGTTCAAGATGACAATCAAACACCCGTTGCCCTTTTCATGACTGACTAAGATATTGTAAACTCCGTTCTACAACCTAAAGAAAATTTGTCAGAGGAAGAAGAGGAAGACCACTCTGCTGTTACAGAGTGGTCTACATCTTCAATAAAATAAGTTGTAGAAAATATGAGCAGTGAATAACTAGAAATGATGGAGCAACAAAGTAATAGTGGTGATCGTCATTTATTGGATTTACAAAGTTTAAAATCATATATTATAAATAAACTGTTAAACAAGAAACAATAACTTCTTATTTTAAACAATAATTTAAATTTAAAGGAAAAATATCGTAGACCTACCTTCCGCATTGAACTTGTTTCTGTGCAAGTACACATTATACTAATCGTTTTTTTCATTAAACCATTATTGCTGGATTTCTGCCTATTTTATATTGCTCCCTGTTGTGATTTACGGTACTTCTCGAAATAACGCGGGGGTCAGGGGGTCAGGTACGTCCCCCGACACCTGCGTTATAGCGGCGGCATACTGTAGTTATTTTTTAATCACTTCTCAGCCAACTATATGGTTGAAGCGTTTAAGAACAGAAGAGGTAGAGGTGTAAAAGACACTAATCAGATTTACCTTCTCTGAAAGTAATGAATTTCATTATACAATCAGACCCCGTGGTGAATGAAGTGAAGGTGGCATTTGCAAGATGGAAATTAGATGGTTTACAGAAGGTCTGGCATGGTGATAAGCATACTTTTCTACTCGGTGAGGAGGGCAATTATAAACCACCACATTTCTCGTTTTACTCAGTAAAGCCTCTAGATAGAGGTTTAAACCAGCTGATGACCTAAAAAACAAGCTACTCCAAGACTCAATGAGATGAAGATGGTATTATGTATGATGTAAATATGAGATGTAGTATTGTACAGATTCATGCCGACCCTTCTTGAGAGAGTGCAGTTAATTAAACCCTAACCACTATCAATCATTCAAATCAGTAAACAAGTCACTACCTTTTCTAGTATTTCAACCAGGAACCTTCGTCTCCGAATATCAGCTGTTAAACAGCTGACTCGAGGCAACAATTTTACAACTAGACCAACCAGTGGATTTATATAATGGATTTTGTTACAGCTGTCGCCGCTTCTCCGTCCCCAGCTTCCACTGTTTTCTATCTAAGGTTACACCCTCTTCTAAATTTCTAGCTGTCATGGCCTCATTCATGCCATCCCTCTTAATCCGACGTGGACGTCCTCATTTCCTCCAATTTGGAGGTATCTATTCTAATATTATTTGGGGCCATCTATCTTCTGCCATCCTCTTTACAAGTCTATACCACGTTTATTGTAGTTTTTCGATCTCGTCTTTGATGGTTCTTCCCATATTCATTTCGGCTAAAATGTCTTTATTTCTAACTTTTTAAGTCTTGATTTCCCACAAATTCTTCTCAGAAAGTCCATTTCTGTTTTCTAAGTTTATTTCTGTAGGTCTTTGCGACCTCCCAAACTTCTGAGCCATAAAGTGCGATGCTTTGAACTATACTTTTGTATATGTGTTTTTTTTTCATAGATCTATCCCGTAGTAAAGAATTCAGTGCTCAGATTGCTGTTCTACCTTTTTTGATTCTGCTTTGGATTTTATTCTCACTATTTCATTTTTATTAAAAACTACATCCAAATAAATATACTCTTGACCACTCTTTTTATTTTTTCTGTTTCTAATTGCAGATCATCTATTTCATTTTCCCCAAATATCAAATATTCGCATTTAGACATTTTTATTGTAAGGCCAGCGTCTTCGTCTTCTTTTTTAGCTTTCGTACGATGAAGCACAAGTCATTTTTATCTTCTGTTATCACAATTTTAAAAATAATATAATTTGTTTCATCATTATTACATATTATTATTCTTTTAAAAAATGTATTGTATTATAAAGGGAAGGAAATTATTGTTTTCAAGTCGGGTTTTCTCCGGAAGATACGTATCCAGGATCCCTGCACCCAAAAAACATGTTTTTACCGTATGGTCTGGATCGCCATTTTGTAACTCTCCCAGCCAATGATTTTTTTGTAAATTTTGATACGGTGACGGTGGATTGTTTTATGTTATAAGTGTAGGTGTAGCGAGATAAAAATATATGGTTATATTTAAAGTAATAAATTAATATATAATGTCAAGAAATAAAAAATAATGTAACGGATGTAATTAGTAGTTGTCAAGTCGGGCGTTTGTCGGGAGAAGACCGACATCGTAACAATAAACTCTCAAGTAAATTTATTGATTATTGAAAATAAACTTTTAAAATAATTGAACACGTGCAGGAACAATGACTGTATCAAAGTACTTATGCCGAGGAAACGGTTGAAATAATAGTTGAATGTGATTGGTTAAAAAATTTGAATCCTGAAAGGTGATTGGATATTATAGATTTTATAAATAGTTTCAAGGTGAAATTTAAAACGACGCTTCTTAAAAATGAAAAGCGGGGTAAGAGTTCCACTTCAGCAGTTCCACATCCTCCTACAAGGAGGATGTATGTGTGCTCCGGACTGATAAAATGTAACAATGTGCTAAATAGTAAGCTACAGTAGTAAAATGTCTATCAGTTAAATAAACAGTTTTCAAACTAGAACATCTTGTTTTAAAAATACATACAATACAACGAATAATTAAAGATTAACAACCAACGCAAATGATTTAACTACATCGTGCGAACTTTCATTGGATAACTACGAAACTTCGAAGCCATGGCAGGTATTTCAACAATAAGTAATATTCTGTACAGAATTTATCTAAAACACTAAATTAAAATTAAAAGCGCTATTTCTATTTTATTTTGTAAAAAACATAATTTTAAATTTGTCATTTTGTAAATCCTGTGTGTAAAATTCATTATTATTTCAGATATCATTAAACTTAAATTTTATATATAAATGTGTTTTGTTTCTTTAGTCAACTTCTTTCTATACAATGAAAATAGTCGTGGTAACGAACCTACACCTAAAACAAATCTTTTAATAAATTCATTTAATTTAAACTCCACAGATTCAGTCCTACAATTTTGGTATACACTGTGGGAAGAAGTAACACATATACGCAGAAAACGGTACTGCAAATTTGGCATACCCTTGTGGGGAATAAATAGTTGTACTGCATAGGGATATACACTTTTAGGGATAAAGAAGTGTTGATCGACCGAGAAAGAGATGGATATTGGAACAGGTGGTCCACAATATGGAATTGATATTGTAGTTCAACAGTTTCGTAATTATTCTTCAACTTTTGTTACAACTTGTATCTTCATATGAACATAGTCTATGAATAAATTTCTATGTTAATCATACACATATAGTTTGTACACAATTATTTCTCAGTAAATAATTAACTATGGATAATAGATTAACAAACTTATTTTAATTTAATAGTTCATATTAATTCTTTAGGCTTCCTTTAAGGTAATTGTAGGATTGATAGGTACACGTACAGTAACACATGATTCCTTTAATATGTTCGATTACGTAATACACTGTATTACATAACACTGCACTATGTTAGCAAATAAAGGGAGAGCCTGCACTATCATTTTCTAAAATATATTTTTAAGGTTTAATGGTATATTTAGCACTTTAGGGTTGACTATATACCTTTTTAGAATAATAAATTCTTTGTTTGTTTGCCTGTCTAGTCGACAGGTATTACTTTAGTTGTAGGATGTTAATTTTCTTTTTTTTTTGTTAACCGTCCGACTGTTCTGCAATTACTGCTTATGCAGACGGTGAGAATGATGATGAATGAAGATAAGTGATGAAAAAATGCCAAACCTGACCGGGAATCGAACCTAGGACCCCGTTGTAAAAGCCAGTTGCGCTAACTACTACGCTATGGGCCGGCCTAGGATTTTAGTAGGCACTAATATGTTACTACGGATATGATCTAAGTAAATCTAACAAATTTTTATACTTGCGAAAGAGGTGGCATAAAAAATATGTTTCATGCAATAGTACCGCCAATCTTTTTGCTCGCGTATCGGTGGGTCGTTAATACAAGATGGCATTTTGGTCGCTTGTCCGTGATATTACAACAAACTTTGACCAGTATTTAAATTATTTATGTAAAAGTGATATAAAGGTACATATTCTAATTATATTTTAGAAAAGAATAATAAAAACTTTAGCTTCTGTTTTATTATTCGACGTGACTTATCAACCGCAGTTCAGTTTCAGTACGTCATGAAAATGAGATCGACTGGTAGAACTCTGGGATTTCTCTACTATTTTTGTTCATTAATTACTTTCCTTGCCTATATGAATATAATAGGAAGGAAAGTATTGTTTACATGTCGATTTTTCAAAATCGAGTTTTCACCGGATCTATACGTTTTCAGACCCCCTGAACCCAAAAAAAATGTTTTTAGCGATTGGTCTGTGTGTGTGTGTGTGTGTGTGCGCGCGCGCGCGCGCGCGTGTGTGTGTGTGTGTGTGTGTACAGGATATCTCAAGAACGGAACATTGTACGAACTTGAAACTTGAAACTTAAGTTACATACCACTACCGGACCCGACACGAACATTTTCATCAAAATCGGTCAACCGGAAGTAGTAGTTTATTCGTGTAATTTTTCACTTTTTTGCGATTTTCTCAAAAACTGGTCCTACGATTTTTTTTAAAATCGCCTGGTTTACTCAATTTTTTATTCTCTACAAGATAGGGTAGGCGCCATGTTTGCTGAAATTCTGGGTAAGGTTGTTTTCACGTAAAAACATAGTTTTTTTAAGATTACGGCTTTAAAATGCAATTTAGAGCAAAAATTAATATAATAAAAGTTATAGAGAATTTACAATTTTACAACTTTTATTTCAAATATTTTTTTTTATAACGCTTAGTTTAGCAGTAATTAGCGATTTTCTGTTTTTTTCTCACGTTTTCGTGAGAAAAATCGATTTTTTTAACATTTCGGTCTTAGTATACATTTTATGTCAAAAGTATATATAATAAAATTGATAGAAAATTAAAAGATCTATAACGTTTATTTAAAGCATTTTTTTGTACAGATCTTAGTTTAGCGTGAAAGAGTGATTTTCCGTATTTTAAAGGCAAACTGAGATCGATTTTCATTTTTCGTCTTTCATATATGATTAAAATTAGGTTATGTTTATAAGGTTAGTTTTTTGTTTATTTCTAATGTTAGGTTTATTGTTAATTATTTGCACTGGCAAGAGAAAGTTGTGTGAGTGTTTCACACCAGAATTTTTTTGATATATAGTTGGTAATATAAAAAGTATCTAAATACCTATATAACTGTTGATATGATCTAAGTAAAGTTAACAAACTTTTATATTTGTGAAAGAGGTGGCAAGTAAAAATATGTTTGGTGTGTTGGTACCGCCCATTCTGTTTACTCGCGTATACGGTGAGTCGTTACTTTAAGATAGCCTCTCGGTCACCTGTCCGGGATATTAAAAAAATATTTTTCTAGTATTTAAATTGTTATTTATATAAAATTGACAAAGCAGTACGGTTTTTAATATATTTCTAAAAATAATAATCTACTTTAGATTCTGTTTCATTAATTATTATGTTAGGCAAAATAATTTTATGCAGAATTTCAATGTTCACAATCATAACACGAGAAACAGGAATGATTATTATGTGGCTAATCACTCCACAAAATTGTTTGAACAAAACCCTACTTATGCAGGGAGAAAATTCATAAATAAATTACCCCAATCTTTAAAGTGTTGTGAGGATTTGAATTCCTTTAAAAAAAATTTAAAAAATTACTTGATCGGTGAAACTTTTTATAGCGTACAAGAATTTCTTTGTTGATAGTAGTGATACATTGTGTGATTCTTATATGTATTTCGGGTGTTATATCTGACGACATGTCCTATACTCCTCATGGAGTCTCCAGGGCGCAAACAAAAAAAAATTATTCGGCGTGATCGTATCTGCAGTAGATCAGTTTCGGTAGATCACGAATATGAGACCAACTGGTGGAAGTCTGGATTTCCACTACTATTTCTGTTTATTTATTTTTGAAATATATTTGGTAATATAAAAAGTACCTTAATACCTATGTAATTCTTAATAATTTTATGTTTTAAGTAAATTTAATAAATTTTTATAGTTTTGAAAGAGGTGGCAAGTAAAAATATGTTTAGTGCGTTGGTACCGCCCATTTTGTTTACTTGCGTATCGGTGGATCATTAATATAAGATGGCCTCTCGGCCACCTGTTCGAGATACTGTAATTAAATTTGACCAGTGTTTAAATTATTTCTGTAAAAGTGGTAGAACGTTACGTTTTCTAATTAGATTTTTGAAAAAAATAATCAAACTTGCTTCTGTTTCGTTATTGGACGTGACCTATCACCAGCAGTAGATCAGTATTAGTAGGTCACGAAAATGAGATCTAGTGGTAGAAGTCTGGGTTTTCACTACTATTTCTGTTCATTTATTTTTTAAATATATTTCGTAATATAAAAGTACCTAAATACCTATGTAAATGTTGATATGATCTAAGCAAATTAAACAAATTTTTATATTTGCGAAGTAGGTGGCAGGTAAAAATATGTTTGGAGCGTTGGTACTGCACATTTTGTTTACTCTAGTATAGGTGGGTTTTTTATTATGTTTCTTCGTATCGGAGTGTCAAATTATTTACACTCAATCTGTTCGTTGCAGGGCTAAAATAAATAGTTCTGTTTTTTATCACATGGTCAGTCAATTAAATGACTGAATCATTTAAGAACAGAAGAGGTAGAGGTGTAAAAGACACTAATCAGAGTTATCTTCTCTGAAAGTAATGAATTTCATTGTACAGCCAGACCCTGTGGTAAATGAAGTGAAGTTGTCATTTACAGAGTGGAAAATATGTGCTTTTCAGAGGGCCCGGCATGCTGATAAGCATACTTTTCCACTCAGTGAGGAAGGCAATTGTAAACCACCTCACTCCTCGTTTTACTTAGTAAAACCTCTAGAGGTTCAAACCAGCCTTTCGGCTGTTGACCTAAACAACAACACATCGGTGGGTTGTTACTACGTACAAAATGGCCTCTCAGTTGCCTATCCGGGATATTACAAACAAATTTGATTACTATTTAAATGGTTATTTATGTAAAAGTGACAAAGCGGTTCGTTTATTATTAGATTTTTGAAAATAATAATCAAAATTTGGCTTTTTTTATTTTTTGACTTGACCTTATCCGCGTAGATCAGTTTCAGTAGGTCACGAAAATGAGATCTAGTGGTAGAAGTCTGGGTTTTCATTACTTTTTCTGTACATTTATTTTTGAAATATATTTGGTAATATAAAAGTACGTAATTACCCATTTAACAGTTGATATGATCTTCGTAAATTTTACACATTTTTATATTTGTGGAAGAAGTGGCAAGAAAAAATATGTTTGGTGCGTTGGTACGGCCCATTTTCTTAATGTTGATTCTTAATGTCCGGGATGTTACGACACACTTTGATCAGTATTTAAATTATTTTTATAAAAGTGATAGAACGGTACGTTTTCTAATTAAATTTTTGAAAAAATTAATCAAGCTTTAGGTTTTGTTACGTTATTCGACGTGACCTATCACCCGCAATAGATAAGTTTGAGTAAGTCACGAAAATGAGATCGACTGGTGGAAGTCTGGGTTTTCACTACTATTTCTGTTCATTTATTTTTGAAATATATTTTGTAATATAAAACTACCTAAATACCAATGTAATTGTTGATATGATTTAAGTAAATTTAGCAAATTTTTATATTTGCGAAAGAGTTGTATGGTGCGTTAGTACCGCCCATTTTGTTAACTCCCGTATGGGTGGGCGTTAATACAAGATGGCCTCCTGATCGCCTGTGCGGGATATTACAACCTGACTGAACAGTTATTAAATTATTTGTCTAAAAATGATAGAACAGTACGTTTACTAATTAGATTTTTGAAAAGAATTTTTCATGAAATAATAAAACATTATTGTTGTTGTTGTTGTTTAGGTCAACAGCCGAAAGGCTGGTTTGAACCTCTAGAGGTTTTACTAAGTAAAACGAGGAGTGAGGTGGTTTACCATTGCCTTCCTAACTGAGTGGAAAAGTACGCTTATCAGCCTGCCGGGTTCTCTGAAAAGCACATATTTTCCACTCTGTAAATGACACCTTCACTTCATCCACCACAGGGTCTGGCTGTACAATGAAATTCATTACTTTCAGAGAAGATAACTCTGATTAGTGTCTTTTACACCTGTACCTCTTCTGTTCTTAAATGATTCAGTCATTTAATTGACTGACCATGTGATAAGAAACAGAACTATTTATTTTAGCCCTGCAATGAACAGATTGAGTGTAAATAATTTGACACTCCACCTGTCTGTTATGGGCAGAAAACATTATGTATAATTGATATTGTTTATATTGTTTTTACATCAATATTGTTTTTATTTTTATTTACAAATATAGTTTTTTACTGAAATAAGTGATGATATGTTTAATTGCCAACCTACTAAACCCGTGTAATTAGAGGAACGATCCATGGGTTCGAGGAACCCCATAGGCCATCCATGCTATGCTTGGGAGCTTGGCTGTTTCTATAGTTGATTTCATGTTGAGAATGTAGTACGGAAAGTCCATAAGCAACGTATTTCATATAGGAGTTTGAGTTCTACTACACAAAGTAAAAATATCGACTCCGCGCCACAACACGTTCTCATTTACAAACTCCTATTGAATAACGTAATACGAAAACATACTTAATATTTGTATCGTTTTAAAGACCATGTACCAAAAAATTATTATAGTACTGGAATTGTTAATCAATTATTGTTTATCAATTGATCCCAATAAAACCAATTATGGTACTAGGAACGCTGGAAAAATTAAGACTAGAAAACCAAATAGTACATTTTTTCAGAAGTCATTTCTCTATCTTGAGAGGCGATTTGTTAACGTACTTCCACCCCATATGCAAAGTATTATGTCACCACATCTATTAAAACATAAACTAAAATATCATATAATATCGATCTGTGAGCAAGAACTTGAGAAACTTTTCCAGGTCTTAAAGTAACTGTTTTATTAGTTTTTAATTTTCTCTTCGCGACAGTTTAGCTGTCTCTTTATGCTCATTTATTGAATTAATTTCGTATAAAGTTAAAATATTTACGTTGTGTTAGTTAAAATATATTATTGTAAAGTAGTTATAGTGTTAAAATAAAAATTTAACTTAATTCGATTAACTTGATTAACTTGATTTTTTTTTAAATTTTATTTTACTTAGTTAGTAATTTAACTTAGTAGTTATAAGTATTTAAGTGAATTAATGTTTTGTTCGCGGACAGAACTCTTTGTGAAGAAGAGTTTTTGCGTATAAGTATATTTAGTTTAAAATATTGTACATAGCTTAGTATAGTCATGAATTGTAATTTTAATGTAGCTATATTTTACTAAATAAAATAAATAAATAAATAAATAAAATAAAAAAATAAAAATATTGTCATTTTTTAAATTATTTTTAAGTAAAGAATATTTATTGTTAAAAACTTGGTGAATCTTTTTATCTTGTTTGAATAACAGTCGTTCGTATCACAGAAAGGTCTAAAACTGTAACAAAACTCCTCTGGCCCGACAGTGTAGGTGAAGAAGGGAGAGACTTCATACCCCTTCTCGTATACATACCTACGATTTCTTATCTACTACAGTATAATATTAACATTTACAGCGTAATAAAATACTATTCATTAGGAAGCGAAATTATATTTTTCAAAAATTTTTGATTAAAAATGAGCTTGTTAGAGCGTAATAAGCTAAACTCCAAATATTTTTGCCCGTGACTTTCGGATGGTGTCGTCGTCGGAGGGTTATTGTCTTGGCTGTGCCTGATGTTTTCCGTTCACCTGGTAACACAACGGGTTCTTTTAAAAGCTGTAGTGCGTTCTAAACGTGAAAATTAGAGTATAGTATATTTTCATCATTATAATATAAGGCTCACTTAAATATAAGTTCAGTGCTCGAGTTGGACATAAGTGGTGAAAGAACACAACCCTGCCTTACCCTCTTTTTTAATGAAACAGGATCTGTGATCTGTTTGTAAACTTTAACTGACACAATCTGTTACCAATAGGGGTTTTTAAATAAATTTATATCCTTAAAAATTTTCCTGAAGAATCACATAACTGTGATAAAGTATGACAAAAATTTTTCAGGTAATTTTTTTATCGATATTTTTTATTACACAATGTTTGGTTTCATACAGTTCTCACGCTTGACTTACGATCAAAATCTGTATCATTGAGCTAAAGAATTTTAACCAATAATTTTATTTTTAAAGAATCAAAGGCCATTTGTATTACATAAATGACCTTCATTAATTTTCCATTAACTTAAGCTATATAATATTTCATTTATTACCAAAAAGATAAATAAAAAATTACACGTTTCTTAGAATTTTTTCAGAGAATATACTATTTTTTCATCAGGTTGGGTAGATTTTTTTTTTTAAATTGAATAAAAGGAATGAATGGGTTACATTGTGACTCGTATGGAAGTTACGTTATGGTATACAAAGATTGAGTTTTAAAATCTAATTAACTATTTTAAGATCATTGTTTGTTCTTATATATGTTAGAGCATTCTAAAGCATTCCTAACCTCAATCTCGTTTTAAATTCCATCCACTCACAGTACCTAGATGCCCTCCGGTTAGTTACGTATCAACCTCATATCATGCATAATACCTTACCAAATTGTTACATAATTAATACTGTTTCTTTTTACAGCAACAGTAAAAATATGTGGAATTAATATAACCTTGTTTTTTTAATGAAATAACAACTCTAGTTATGGATATCTTTTTTGTTTTTGTTTACACATTTTTTCGCGTTAACTAAAGTCTCCACCATGACCTGGGCATACCTACGGTTAGAGAAGAAATTAGCAGTCGGAGTAAAAAGTATTTAAGCAAGTTACACATTCATTCTAATCGTTTGCTATAAAATCTTCTCGATGACAATATTGAAAAACAGACTCAAAAAGGCGAGAATATTAGATCTTCCATTCCGGCTCATCTGATCAAAAATGTTTACCCAACTTTTAAGAGGAGATTGCACGATGGTTTTAACTCAAAATTTCAATTTTTGGTTTTTTATTTTTTTCAATAGTTTAGGCCTAGATCTACCAGAAAAACATTAAAATGTCAAAAAAATATTTTTTTTATGAAAAAATTAAGTTTTTATCAGGTTTACACAGAAAAATTATCATGTTACGAAGAACGAATATTTCTTCATAATTTTATACTGCTCGTTTTTTTTTTTTTTTTTGACACTTTTAATTGAAATTTAGTATCTGTTATTAAATTAATATAACAATTTCTAAATGTGTAAACAATTTCCAAAACATGATTTACTTGAAGGAGCGTGCAGTCATCACCACAGTCCTACAGTTTTAGCTCGTTTTAGTGTAAAGATATTTATTTTTTTAAAATATCTGCATCACGGTTTTTAATATTCTCAGCTGTTGGTTTAGCTTTCTAAACAACTGTTGATGGGAAATTTACTTGTTTGTGTGCAAATTGTTTTTGATTTGTGCCTTCTTGTTTCTTACCTTTTCCCGTAAATTTAGATTTTTAACACTAAGGTACATTTTTCTCAGAAACCAATAAACTTACCAGGCTGAAATTTTTACCAGTTAATTATCTTGTTTAGGCTTATATACCGACATTTTTATAACTTCCTCAGGTGTTCCAAAAATTAGTAATACGCAAAACACGTGGAAAACAATTTGTAAAAATGTTATGTTATTCGTAATTTAAAAAAAAAATGGTATGGTCCAAAGATTAAATTTTAAAAAATCAGTAGCTCGAGTAGAAACCCGATACAGTAGTGTGTAAAGTTTTATTTCCCTATATTTTACCAATCCTATGAAAAATGTACCTAAATATAGCAAATTTAACATTGGCGGGATACCAAGTACAGTCTCCACTTAAAAATTCGAAACAGAAAATTGTATCACGAACAGTCAATTCTTATTTCTCAATAAACTTAATATTATCATTTAAACTTATCATCAGTAACACGTCTTCATTCTCTCCTTTTCACACCTTCATTCACCTCGTCCATTAATTTTAAAACGACTACTACGTCTTTCTCCGTATAATGAAAAGTTGTACATTGCCAGGACTCAAGAAGAAATCCTTCATCAGTTATAACTAAACGATCACACTGAAGCAACGCTGCTGAGTGCTGTCTTCTTCAAGATAAATTCGAAAATTTTTTGAAACATTTACTAAAAGTTTTTGTTAAACTGTTTGTAAATAATTCTTACTGTTAAAAAAAAGAAAAAAGTAAAGTTAACAAATAACACAGAACAAAATGTCTATACAATGTAATAGGTGGAAATTCTTTTCTCCGTTTATAAAAGAAATTAAAGATATATCAATACTTTGTAAAACCGATTCGGACGTAAGGTTCCCAAATTTATGGGTCCATTAAACCGAGTAATATAGCTCGATTACAGTCCTGTCAATCCACAGTACTTCGAGTTATTACCAACTTCCAAGAACAGAGAATTGGAGAATAATTTTAGAGGAAGACAAAGCCCAGAAAGAGCTGATGACAGAATAATGATGATAATGACTATACAAACAAATCGTTTGTCACATACTTATAGGAAATCCTATGTATAATGACATCAGAAGGCCATAACATAAACTGCTGCCATAAATTTTTGCTCTGCGAATGATGTCAGAAAGAATGATAAAAACAATTACATAACCGACATTGAATTTTATAGAGATAGAAAAAGCGGATGATGGTGATGGTCAGGAGAGAATTTAATTTAAAAGATTTAAAGATTCTTCGACGCTCAATACAAACAGAATAGAATAAAAAAATAATAAGAACCTAAATTTTACTGTTCTTTAGAAGTTATAATATCTGATTATACCTATAACAGGCACGTAAGGGTGTTATATTATTTGCACTCGATCTGCTAGTTCCAAGGCTACAAAAAATGGTTGTGTTTCTTATCACATGGTCAGCCAATTATATGACTGAAGCATTTAAGAACAAAATAGGTAGAGGTGCAAACGATATTAGTCGGAGTTATCTCCTCTGAGATTAATGAATTTCGTTATACAGCCAGACCCGGTGGTGTATAAAGTGAAGGTGTCATTTGCAGGGTGGAAATTTGATGCTTTTCAGAGGGCCTGGTATGCTGATAAGCATACTTTCCACTCAGTGAGGAAGGCAACGGTAAACCACTATACTCCTCGTTTTACTTAGTAAATCCTTTAAAGGTTCAAACCAGCCTTTTGTTTGATGACCTAAACAACAATATCTGATTACGAAAATACTCTGCAGCAAACAGTCGTTCAATCGGTAAATTATAGCGAACAGATATAACCTAAATGTTACGTCAAAAGTAAAGTGATTACTTTTGAAGGAGTAGTTCTTGTGGGGTAAAACATTGTTATCAGTAATACAATTGAACAGTTCAGTGGGTTAAATTTTTTAGTATGTAATGTCTCATTACTTGGAGAATTTGATATCCATCATATGCTGTGGCGTTTCCATAGAATAAATGGAGCACTCAAGAAAACAAAGCGAGATGAATTAATCCATTCCTGAAATTTTATTGAGTGACGTCTGTTCCTAGTTCCTTGTTTAAAGATAAGATTTGGGCAATGATAGGTGTTCTAAGATATAGACTGTAGATTGCTTAGATGAAGTATTTGAGGTTTGTGGTAGGTTACTCCAGACTGCCCATAACAGACAGGTGGAGTGTCAAATTATTTACACTCAATCTGTTCGTTGCTGGGCTAAAATAAATAGTTCTGTTTCTTATCACATGGTCAGCCAATTAAATGACTGAATCATTTAAGAACAAAAGAGGTAGAGGTGTAAAAGACACTAATCAGAGTTATCTCCTCTGAAAGTAATGAATTTTATTATACAGCCAGACCCTGTGGTGAATGAAGTAAAGGTGTCATTTGCAGAGTGGAAAATATGTGCTTTTCAGAGGGCCTGGCATGCTAATAAGTGTACTTTTCCACTCAGTGAGAAAGGCAATGGTAAACCACCTCACTCCTCGTTTTACTTAGTAAAACCTCTACAGGTTCAAACCAGCCTTTTGGCTGATGCCTAAACAACAACTCGAGACTGGATATGCAACGTAATGCAGATATTAAACAGCAACTGGATATTGCTTTTATTATTGAAATCAATCGACAGTTACAAGGGTCAATGGTTAATAAACATTGGACGGATAAGTCCGGACCTCCAAGAAGATAAAGGGGTACAAACCGAGAGGATGTTGCTTGGGTAGGCCAAGGAAAAGATTAGAGGGTTAATGATTTTGTGACCTGAATGGTGTAGCTTAAGTATTCGTGTGTCCAATACTTGATGAAGATGAGAAGAAGAAGAAAGAGGAGAAGGAGGTAAAAAAAGAAAAATGAGGAGGAGAAGAAAAGAAGAAGGAAGAGTAAAAGGGCGAGGAGGGAGAGAGAGGGTGACGGATAAGAAATAAAAGAAGAGGAAGAGAACTATGTGTGAAAAGGGAGGTAGGAGAAGGAGTAGAAGTAGAAGAACACCATGAGATACTGCTGCAAGATTTCAAATAGCTTATCTTCTTCTGCAGATGTGTTGAGTTCATAGTTCTAAATTTCTCTTTTTTTTAAAACTATAAACAAATCATATTTTGAAAATTAATGGATGAAATTTTAATTAAATATACAATAAATATTTCAACAATAACTTTTGAGATTTTAATATATTATAAAATTATGATATTAATAAACAAAAACTTTATCTTATATAGATGAATAGATAAAGTATTTTTAGTAAATTTACTCGTACAATTTATTGCAAGAGCTTAGGTCAAATTGTTTAATCATTAGAAAGGCATTATAAATTTAAAATTTATGTTTCATTCATATTATCCTAAATTCTAATATTTAACAATTTACAACCTAACTCCTTTCACTTAAAATTTTAAATTAAAATATTTTAGAAAATTTATTAAAAGTATTTTGAGATTAATTTTTCATTTACCTAACCTAAATTTATTTAGTGAAATAATAATAATCTCCTATTCTACATCCTAGGCCTAATATAGTTGTTGTTTAAGAGGTAATAACATTATGTTTCTTTGTAAGTGTGATGACAATGATGTGATGATTATGGTGATGATAATATGAATGATTTATTGATATAACTAAAGGAAATGACGTTCGTCAAAGGAAATTATTATAGGTTAGGTTAGGTTAGGCAAAGTCTTCTCGTATTCAGGTTAGGTTATCTGATAAACGTTTCTGTACACACATTCCTATTAGTTGTCACCGTATTAGATTTTATCGTACTCGGTGTGTGAAAGGTTTTGTAACATCTAAGTAAATTGAAATTATTTTTATATTAAAGTATTGTAACGTGCATACACTACACTATAAACGTAGAACTATTACTCAACCTACCACTTCTAACTACCAAATTTCTATTTTTTTCAAAACTACAACGGAACGACATAGTAAAAAATTTTCTATTCGCATGCGCCAAATGCATTGGGTAAAAGTTCCACCTCAATTGTTTTTTTTTTGATAGTTGGATTAGCGTCAGCGATGATTAACAGCAGGATCTACTTAGCGGAATATTATCGACCTACAGGAGTGAAGAAGCGAAAATTGTACAAGTAGATCTGGCTACGATTTTTAAATTTTTTTAAAGAATGTAAAATAATAATCGTACATTCCATATTTTGTTACGTACGTTAAGAAAAATGAAGGTTAAGAGCCCATAGTAGATGTAGTGCCATGTAATGTTAACTTATGAAATTTCCTCTTTCATTTTTCTTGCCAATTTTGAAAGCATCATTTGCGTATAAAACGTTGAAAACTTAACCCCCCCCCCCCCAGGAGCTACTTTTATAATTGATTAACCCTCTATCAAAGTTGAACCTTGTTCCACAATTTTAATTTACAAAACCCTTTTACGATCAATCTAGACATAAAGTGTCCAGAATTTTGGACCAGTGGGCAGAAAATAACTCAAAGTTGTTCCAGATCTTTCCATCAAAATTCTTAAGACTTGCTTCTGGCACTTCTTTTTATGTAAGCAAAAAGATTCTTCATGTCGATTTTAAACTTCCGACAGTAAATGTTTTACCTCGTCCTGGTACAGTAAATGTTTAGATTGATAGATAACCGTACTAACCAACTAGTCCGACCATCATCAAAAACATTGTTTTTTAATTACCCAAAAATCTTTGATTAAGACGTTGAGAATCCTTCTTTTAACCTCTTTTATCATGTTACATAGCAACAACCCACATGCCCACATGTGGGTTGTTTTACCAAAAGGCCAAGATAAAGACTTTTGGAAGAAGCATTTCCTGATAAGAGCTGACTAATAGCTTCAAACCTTGCGGTACAAACTCATCCATGGTGTGAGACCCAAAAGTTCCACTTGGCCTTGAAGCTCCATGGAATTGGAAAAGAAGAGATAGAACAACGTACACTTAAGATAAATCAACGCAGATAAGAAAACTGTGCTTAAATTTCAAGTTATCGCATGCATCGACCAATGAACTCCGATTTACTAGAATATTTGACCCTTGGGGTTAATCTAGATGTAAATTCGCCGCCGCGAGTCATCTGTTTAACAGCTCATTTTTTTAGTTGAGATTCCTGGTTTAAAAGGTAGTTATTATTTTATACGGATTTGAATACTAGACTGTGGTGTCCGATGTACTTTGATGGTTAAGTTTCAGTTAACTTTACTCTCTCGGGAATGGTCAGCATGGGTCTGTAGAAGAACACAAGTCATACAAATCATCCTCCTTCTTGGGTTATGAATTTGCTTATTATTCTTCATTGAACAGATTGCAACGTACACGCATTAGAAACATAGAAAAAGGTAAAATATTGAGACAGGTGTTTTTTTTAAACTTTTCAATCACACTGTAGTTGTCGCAGTAATACGTTTATTTACTTTCTAATGGTCGATGTATTATTACTATTTCTTATTTGTTCCTGTAACAAATTTATTCCACCAGATAATAACAGTAATAATAGTGACAATAATAAATTTAAGAATAAGGTGTAACAGTCTAAATAGATCTGTAAATATATCATCAATAGGCTTACCTTCCTTCTTACAATGAATAATAACTAAATTATATTACTGTATTAACATCCATCGTAACGTCTTTGAATGTACATTCAAAATTATTGTTGTTATAATGATGTAGCTTTTTTATTCTTTTCAATTCTTATTATGTTTCATTTATTTCCTACTAACCTATTTTTGTCATTATTTTTGTATTATGTATTTTTTTATATATTTAATATTGTTTGTCTACATGAGTAGTATATTTTTTTATCTAGATCTAATTTAAGGTTACACGTTAACAAATATTGAGGCATGTTTCTTTAAGGTGAGACTGTACTTTGTATCCCGCAAATGTTAAATTTGCTCTGTTTATGTACATTTTTTATAGCATTGGTTAAAGATAAGAAAATGAAACTTTACACATTTATCGATGTTGGGTTTCTCTAGCCACTGGATTTTTTTCAATTTTATCTGTAGAACCATAAAATTAAAAATTAAATAACGAATAACATAGAATTTTTAAAAATTTCTTTCTACGTGTTTTTTCATATTACTAATTTTAGAAGCATCTGAGAAAGTCATAAAAATGCC
Organism: Catonia carolina; assembly: GCA_035578175.1. Classification (NCBI taxonomy): domain Eukaryota; kingdom Metazoa; phylum Arthropoda; class Insecta; order Hemiptera; family Achilidae; genus Catonia; species Catonia carolina. The sequence goes on from JAQMRL010000009.1 coordinate 10,851,730, forward strand.
AGTGTATGTGCATGTTCAAGAAGAATAACTGGTAAAAATCCCTGAATGGTAGGTTTAAAGGTTTTCGAGAAAAATGTACCTAAATATTAAAAATCTAAATTTCCGGGAACAGACAAAAAATAAAAGGGCACAAATCAAAAACAAAATGTACACAAACATGCAAATTTCCCATCAGCAGTTGATAAGAAAGCTGAACCAACAGTTTTGAGAATATTAAAAACAGTAACCAAATATTTTAAAAAACTAAAATTCCCTTTACACTAAAACGAGAAGTAAAAACTTACGAAAAATATTCGTTCTTGGTAACATGATAATTTTGCTGGGTTAACCTGCTAAATACTTAATTTTTTCATTAAAATAATATTTTTACGTACTAATTTAATGTCTTTCTAGTAGATCTACATGTAGACCTGAAGTACTGAAAAACATAAAACACCGAAAATCGAAATTTTCAGTCAAAACCATCGACAGTCTCACCTTCAAGGTATAGCTGATTTAAGTAATGTAAAGTATGTATGATTTTTTCGGTATGTAAAACTCTGTGTATAGACGCTCAGCGGAGGAAGAGCCAGGCACGACACAAGCAAAATGTTCGTTATATTTTTGTCGTATACTATTTTTAACCTGTCGGTTTTTCTAACGAACACAAAGGTGCTTGCTAATTCACATTTGTGCGTTGTGACTTTCCAAGAGCATTTTTTGAGCATCCAGCCGCTCGTGTTGACCATTCACAATATCTGTTTATCGATCAATTTTGTAATCTCTGGTATTTATATTATATTATCGTTACAAAAGTAATATCATTCTTCATGTTGCAGTATTATGTCACTGCTAATATATTGTTTACGTCATCAGCCAAAAGGCTGGTTTGAACCTGTAGAGGTTTTATTAATTAAAACGAAGAATGAGGTGTTTAACAATTGCCTTCCTCACTGAGTGGAAAAGTACGCTTATCAGCATGCCGAGCCTTCTGAAAAGCACATATTTTCCACTCTGCAAATGACACGTTCACTTCATTCATCACAAGGTCTGGCTGTATAATATAATTCATTACTTTCAAAGTAGATAACTCTGATTAATGTTTTTTACACCTCTACCTCTTCTTTTCTTAAATGATTCAGTCATTTAATTGGCTGACCATGTGATAAGAACCAGAACTATTTATTTTAGCCCTGCAACGAACAGATTGAGTGTAAATATGACACTCCACCTGTCTGTTATGGGCAGAACTTCTAATAAAATACATTAATATTAATGTGACCGTGGTCCGCTTTGATTAGGTACTGTACTGCCGGCTACAAAGCTTCCGACGTAGTGATAGAGGGAACCTCCAATAGTTCTGAAACGGGCGGTAGGCCTGTAGCGGCGTACCGATAGAGGCCTTTGTCGCCAAGGCCGAGACCAATAACCGCCCCTACCACAGCGCTCTCTGCGACTATACGAGGAGTGGCTATTAAATAACGAGACTGACGTTGTAAAAGTTTAATTTTAATTTTATACATAACCACTTATTGTCACCTTCAAAATACACTCTTTCTCTATTCCTACAACGCTCCATGCGAATTTTCCATTGTTTGGAACAGTGCTGGAAGTCACCTTCTCTCAGTTCCTTCAGGAAAGACCCCGGTCAATGGAAGGACACACATACAGCAGAGAAGACTACAAGGAATTTATAAGATCGTAACTAGTTAATAATTTAATAATTGAGCTCATAAGTATATTAGAGAATAATAATTCAATTCAATATTACAACAAATAATTATACGTCATTAATTAATTTAGAATATATATGTATAAAGTTATAACAGTGTCATCAGTAAATTCAATTCAAATTAATAATTTTTGTAACATAAGTTTTTCAATTTTATAATTTCTTAACGTTCATTAAATTCAATTTTCATTTACAATTCAATTGGCTTCGTTCAATTTATTTCTTAGTAATATTGGTTCATTCATTCATAGGTTTTTAAATTTTATTACGTTTTTGGCGCCCAACGTGGGGCTCAAAAGAGTTAATATTTGTTCATTCATAGATTTTTTTAAAAATTTCATTACAAGACCAGCACAAAAAATACCTTTGTATACTGTGTACGTAAGTTATATAACTAACGATTCCTGATTTACGTATTTTTTTTCAGTAAAATTGACATTGAAATAGTTATTAATCCCTCATTTTAATTCCTGGAAAATCCTGACTACAGGATTAATTAAACACAGTCTACATTTGTATTATAATGAAAAGTGACCTTCGAAATACAGTGCTAAAAAAATCAAGTATAAGAAACAAGGTTACTAACAATAATAGGATAATACGTTAGAATAGAATTGAAATCGGTCGATTAGAACAGATCTAAGAAGGTCAAACGTTTATTAAAATCTATTTAGTATTATTTTTTAAATGCCATATATTTATCCAATTTGTCAACGTCCGTCGTACACAATAAGTTATATTTTTAAATGTATTATTTATTTTTTATATATTTTGTTTCATTACTGTATGTCTGTAAAGTTAGATAAAGATAAATATTTTATTGCCCATAACAGGCAGGTAAAGTGTTAAATTATTTCCACTCGATCTGTTAGTTTCAGGGCTACAAAAATTAATTTTATTTCTTAGCACATGGTCAGCCAATGATATGACTGACACATTTAAGAACAGAAGAGATAAATGTCTAAAAGATACTAGTGACAGTTATCTCCTCTGGGAGTAATAAGTTTCATTATACAGCCAGATCCTGTGGTGAATGAAGTGAAGGTGTCATTTGCAGGGTGGAAAAGATGCTTTTCAAATAGTAAAGCCTCTTGAGGTTCAAATCAGTCTTTCCACTGATGAGCTAAACAACAAACAACAACAAATATTTTATGGTAGGTCTATTGTAATAAAATCTAAAAGTATGGAAAAGAAAATGTTAGGGAATTCATTGATGACCGAAGATTATGATCTGATTTTTATCAAGTGGAAATTGGGGGAAGAACATCCAAAGTAAAGGATTATACATGAATTTTGAGAAGACAGATATTTACAACAGCAAAATAAGAGGGGAAAGACTTGGAACTCTATCATAATACATAGGTAGAGGAAGTAAAACATTTAAAAAAATACTTAGGATTTACAATCTCTAAGAATAAAAACATTTAGGAAGATATGAAAAACGAACTGAGACAAGACAAAAAAATTAATAAGGCAACTTAACTCAAAACAACAGATTAAACATATCACAAAGAAAAACCAAAATAAGAATATTCAACCAAATATTGTGTAGCATAATGACTTATGGAGCTGTGAGTTGGGTGAAAAATTATACATGAAATACAGGTAAAATCGATGTGACCGAGATGGAATTCTGGAGGCAAACCTGTGACAAGAATGAACCGATGCCCCACTTTCTGTGATCTGACCAAATGACCCACATAACAAAAAATCAACCAAAAGAACACCCTTTACGTTCCAGGAATCGGTTGCCATCATTTTCCAAATTAACAACGGAGATTACTTGATCCTCTTTTTATTTTGATGAAGTTTAATGGCGGTATTGCATGGACTGCTGTTCTGTTTTTACGTTTGTGTAGAATATTCATGTCTTATCTCTTGTAAAAATGCAGGAAACCAATTGGGAGGAACTCAATACTGTTATTGTCAACTGATTCAATGCCCAGGCGGAGAACTTCTATGCAAATGGGTTAAAGAAGCTAGTGCAGCGTTACGAAGTGCTTAGAAGTAAAAGGGCAATGAAAATTGTCGATAAAATATTTTTTAACAACTTTTTTTTTGACTAGACTGTTCTTATTTTATGCATTGTATTATGATTTCATACACTCCTGTAAAATGTTTACCAGTTTAGACTTTTGGTACATCCTGTACAAAATACAAGATGGATTATTTCACAAGCGCACTTAATAACAACAGAAGTAATTAAGGTACTAGACAATTATTGTCATTACCTATTTTCTTATTGTACAAAAGAATAAGTACCTATTTAATTGTCTTTTGATCGGACAAGTTGACTTTTTAATTCAGTAAACATATTTGAAACCTTCATGGCAGTCAATTTTAAATTGTATGCTTATAAAATTGTAAAGAAAATTAAATTCAATTGAAATTAAAGGGTTACGCCCCTTGGCCGTCATATGTTTGTCAGCCCTTGCGCTCAATTTTCAGGTATAATTTTTTACATTATGATATATCGGGTGTAGCACGGAATTTGAACCATATAGAAATAACATTGATTTTTTTACTTTTGTTAATATTTTTTTCTCACAAATCAACGAAGACTTATATAATTCGGAATCATTGGAAAATGTTTAGACCTTTAAACTTAAGTCATCTCATATGGTCTAAAAATGGTCTTGTATGAGGAAAAGGAAATGAACACTTCTGAGTCCAGCATTTATTGTAATGTATAGCTATTGTTTTATGTGACGGTAAAAGTTTATTATGTTTGATTAACATTTTCACATTGTTATATCGACTTTTAATCTGTGTTAGAATATTAAAGGAACACGAAATTACAAATTCTAACATTGTAATTCGTTTAAATTCATTGAAATTGAAATGCATTTTACATGTTGTCCAAATACGATCTGAAGTTTCACGCATAATTATCATACTAATAGTTATAATACATACGTATTGTCTATATTGCAATAATAAATTAGAAAGCTCTGGCTACCTGTCTCTCTAACGTGATAAATTTATTACCAGATTACTGCTGGTCTATTTAATTAGAAAGGACTACTTTGCATTCTGTCAAATAAAAATGTTATATAATGTTTGTTACACTTCCTCATTGAGTCGGACATAATCGTGACTAAAAGGAAGAAGAATATATTGTATCATTGCCAAATTCATTTAAATGGAGTTTAAGTACTCATCGAGTGTTTTGGAGTTATCTAACAAGATTAATCATATAGACGTTCTTGTTAATTAATTATCCAAGTTTGGTGTCATATTCACTATAGCCACAATTTCAGATGACACAGCCTTTCTCAACGTTCACGAAGACGCTGCTGATATTCTAGAAATAATTAAAGAAACAAATTAATTATTGTAAGAAAATAATATATCTATATACGAGGTGCGGCTATTAAATAACGAGACTGACCTAAAATGTTTTATTTTAATTTTATACATAATCACTTCTTGTCACCTTCAATATACACTCCTTCTCTATCCCTACAACGCTCCAAGCAAATTTTCCATTGTTGGAAACAGTGCTGGAAGTCATCTTCTGTTAGCTCCTTCAGAACACGTGCCGCTTTCTCTTTTACAGATTCCACAGACTCAAATCTTGTCCCTTTTAATGCAGATTTTACCTTAGGAAACCGGCAGAAGTCATATGGTGCTAGATCGGAGAATAAGGTGGATGTTCTAACACTGAGATGCTGCACTAAGCTAGGAACCTCTTGACAGATAACGTGGAATGAGCTGGTGCATTATCTTGGTGGAGAACCCGTGATTTGTCCTTCCACATTTCGGGGCGTTTTTTTCCTTACTCTTTGACGTAGTTTAGAAAGTACCTCAAGATAGTAATATTGATCAATTGTTTGACCTTCAGGAATCCAGTGAAGGTACACAATCCCATGGATATAAAAAGAACAATCACCATTGCTTTAAATTTTGACTTGCACATTCGAGCTTTTTTGACTATCGGTGAAGTTCAGCTCTTCCAGTGCATGGATTGGCACTTCGTTTCCGGATCATAAATAAAAAACCACGTTTCATCACATGTAATAATTGTTTCCAAAAAATTTGGGTCATTTTCAATCGCGTACAAAGTGTCAGTACAAACATGTTTGCGAGCTTCATTTCAAACATTTTTGAGCGGCACATATCTTAAAATAGCTGACAGAAGATGACTTCCAGCACTGTTTCCAACGATGGGAAATTCGCAGGGAGCGGTTTAGGGATAGAAAAGGAGTGTATATTGAAGGTGACAATAAGTGATTATGTATAAAATTAAAATATTTTTTTTAAAACGTCAGTCTCGTTATTTAATAGCCACACCGCGTAATTTTAATGCTCATCCATTACGCCCATAATAGGCAGGTGGAGTATTAAATTATTTCCACTCGATCTGCTAGTTCCAGGGCTAAAAAAATTAAGTTCTGTTTCTTATCACGTAGTCAGCCAATTATATGACTGAACTATTTAAGAACCTAAAAGGTAGGTAGCCTATATAAAAGACACTAGTCAGAGTTATCTCCTCTGAAAATAATAAATTTTATTATACAGCCAGAGCCTGTAGGGAATGAAGTGAAGGTGTCATTTGTAGGGTGCAAAGGTAGACAATTTTCGGAAAGCCTGACATGCTGGTAAACAAAGCCTTTTTTGTACGTAGTGAGGAGGGCATGGTAAACCATCTCACTCCTCGTTTTACTTAGTAAAACCTCTAGAGGCTTAAACCAGCCTTTCGACTGTTGACCTAAACAACAACTCGTCCATTACCTTGCGGGAGATTTTTTCGTAAATTTCTCTACTTCTCTTAGACCACCAGCCTTTCGGTCATGCTAAGGCACTCACTTGCGTACAGATTAACAGGTTTAATAAATATTATTATAATGTCTAATCTTGGATTTCTTGAGAGTACTTTCTTCTTATATGAAGGTGAGCTCCTCGGAGTACACCAGTCATCTTTCCTCGTCTGTTGTTTGCTTCCTTTTCGCTGGTCTTTGGTTGTATAATTTCCCCCAAGGTACTTGAAGCCATCAACTTTCCCAGTTTTTCGTATTGTGTCTTCAGGCGTTGCGGGGCTGTTTTGATGTTCGTTATATTTTCCGTTTTCTTGAAGGAAATGTAGTTCTGGTTTCTCTGCTTGTTTTTTTAACACGTTGATTTATTCGATTGCCGTTTCCGTGTTCCTAGAACCAATTGTTACGTCATCTACAAATGCAAGACAATATGTCTTTATGCTGTTCTTTTATCCTCCAATATGTAATTAGTTTAACAATCCAAAAAAACTGGAAAAGACAGTGGTGTAGGGCGGAAAGTAGATGATTTTCAGAGGACCTGACATGCTGACTTTTCCGGTCAGTGAAGAACGCAGTTGTAAACCACCTGACTTCTCGTTTTACCAAGTGAAGCCTCTAGAGATTCAAACCATCCTTTCTGCTAATGACCTTAACAATGTTGCAACATGTAATAAAAATTAGGTGAAACTGAAATAAAGAAAATTGAAAATTGAATTTGAAAATGAAAAATGTTTTAATGAAAACGAAAATCGCTGAAATTGAACAAATAAAAAATGTTACATGAAAATTGAAAATTCTCTTTGAAATGAAATTTATTGATGACACTTTTTAATATAAATCTAGCTGTTTTAATTGTATTTAATAGTTATAATTAAATTGCAACATTTTATATTAACATTCAAGTTTAATAAATGAAATTTATGAGCTCAATTAATTAAATAATTATTTTATAAATTACGAAATTGTTCTGATTTTTTGGAGTCATCTTGCTTCTTGTGGTCCATCCATTGAACGGGAATAAAACGGGGCGGCGATGCATTTTTGCACTTGGTTTTATAGTCTTGAATTAATTTATTTAAATTTTTATCAGCATTTATTTTGAAAAAATCAAACTTGTTTCATTTGGTTCCATAATTAAATTGACTCTCAATATTTTTATAATTTCCTTTAATTATTTTCTTACAAGTTCAAATTATCTAATTAAAATTATACTATCTTTAGTTTTCTTGTTTCATATTCAGATATTTGGCTTCTGGAATATTAATTTTTAATATTATATTTTCTTCTTATAAATTATCTTGATATATTTAGTTACTGTTTAGATTATTTAAATTTTAATTAGAAATTATTTATTTTTGAATATGTTTTATTATTATTTTATATTTCTTGAATTTTTCAACGATTGATTTATTAAGCTGGATCTTAGTTCAACGACATACTAGAACGTAGACTGCTATTCTACAAACATCTTACTCTTAGTTTACAACGTGATTCTTAACCTGGGGGGAGGCGTAGAAGAACTTCAAGGAAAGAGTGAGTGTATTTTAAAAAAGTAAAACAAAGAAAAAAAGCAAGAGCTCTGTAATTGTAAACCGGCAATCTTTAAGAACTGTTTTGTTTTCAGCTCGTCAGTCACAAGCCTTAGAATAAATTTACTGTTTTGTAGTACCGTGTGTATATTTTCAAAATTATCTTACATTTTTGTACATTGTACTCTAGCAGATTCTAGCACTCGATTATTGCAATAACATGGTAATTGTCCTAATCTGGCAACACTCTGATCACGCTTCTGTTTCATATTCCGATTGTAGGCAACTACTTCTTTTGACCACTAAGAGTGGAGATGTTGGGGGGGGGCATGACCTCACATCAGTGTTCACAGGGGGGCATAGTGCCTGAAAGGTTAAAAACCACTGATCTACAACATGGAATTTTTTTCTAAGTTAATTTTAATCGTAAAGTAGTTTGGGATTTAAATAATATTGCTCGTTAACCTAATAAAATATTTTTACAGTAATAATAAATATATTAAATACTTAAGGATAATAAATTTTTTTTAGTAGTCGTCGTCGTCATGGATTAGGCTATTTTAGCTGTGAGCTAAGCCTGTTCCGGCGTCCATCTCCTCCTCGGTCTTCCAATACCTCTTCTACCCCTTGGTATATGATGCCATGCGTTCAAAGGAAGGCGGTCTTGCGGCATTCTGAAAAGATGTTCTGACCATTTCCCTTGTATTGCTTGATTATGTCAGCTAGCGGTTGTGTTCCACATTCCTCCCTTATTACTTCGTTCCTGAAGCGATCTTCTCTGGTGCATCCCTTTATATGTCTAAGAAATTTCATCTCTGCTGCTTGAATCTTGGATTCTTGTTTCTTAGACAGCACCCATGCTTCACTTCCATAAGCTAAGGTAGGTATCGCCATAACTCTATAAAATTTCATTAGCGTATCCTTCCTAGCTTTGTTCGTCAGGGACCTACTTATTGCCCCACATACCGAGCTGAACTTTGTTATTTTTTGCTGGACATCTTTATCCTGGTCGTATGTTATGTCACAACCAAGATATTTAAAATTGCTCACTTGGTCAAAAATAGTATTGTCAATCATTATCTTGGACCTTGTTGGCCATTTCCCCTGGAAAGCCATTATTTTTGTTTTCTTTCTTGAAATTTTCATATTAAAACATTTACTCAAAATATGTAGCTTATGCATTGAAATTTGTAGCTTGTCTTCAGATTCCTGCAGTATAACTGTGTCGTCAGCAAATAATAAATTATTTATAAAAGTATTTCGGGCAAGAGGAATGCCTTTGTCAACTTTTGATTGCCATTCATACATAAGCTCACTAACATATATATTGAATAGTGTTGGAGATATTGGACACCCCTGTTTAACACCTTTATTCGTAGGAATTTTCCTGGACAGTCTCCCACACTGCACCTCCATTTTTATTGAAGAATCGTTGTACAAACTTCGTATGCTACTTATCAAGTGCTTGGGGTAACCATGTTTCTCCATTATTCTCCAGAGTAGTTTCCTATCGACGTTGTCAAACGCTTTCTCCCAGTCCACGAAGGCCATTTGCGTTTCACAGTTGTACTCTCGGCGTTTTTCTATAATAATTTTCAAAGTGAATACCGCGTCGATACAGGATCGCCCTCTCCTGAACCCCATTTGACTCTCTTGTAATAACTTCTGTTATAATTTGAAGTCGTTTAGAGATTATCGTAGCATATAACTTGTAAGCTGTATCTAGAAGACTGATCCCTCTATAGTTTTCTGGATTTGTTCGATCCCCTTTTTTAAAAATAGAGATTATTTTGGCCATCTTCCATTCCTCTGGAGCAGTGTGAGTCTTCCAGCAGATGTTAAATAGATGTAGGAGTCGCAAGTGTAGCATTATACCTCCATATTTCAGGAGCTCCATATTGATTCCATTGAGCCCAGGCGCTTTTCTATTCTTGGAACTTTTTATTGCTGCTGGAAGCTCTTCTATGGTCAGTTGATCAATATGGCACAAGGAGCATTGTGTAGGGAATGTGTCTTCGTTTGTTGCCGCCTCATCAAACCATAGCTTTTCATAATGTTCTATCCATTTCTGCTCCTCAATACAGCGTATATTTACTCCTTCCCTGTTTTCATTAGCCATCATTTTCATGAATTTATATGCCAGTTCCTGTCTTCCATGAATGTCATCTTCCACAGTGCTGATAAATTTCTCCCAAGATTCCTGATGTGCTTTTCTCATTACTCGCTTAGCAATATTTCTGGCACTATTATATGAGGCTCTGTTTCTTTCTGAGGGATCATTCAAATATATTCTGTAGGTCCTTTGTTTTTCCTTTACTGCTCTCTCTGTTTCATGGTTCCATATTCTTGGGCCTTTTTTCCTACTGATTTTTCTTCTTGTCCCCAAGGCCTCCCTGGCACTCAATTTTATGGCATTGGAAATATTTTGCCACTCCAACTCCACATCCTCAGCAGTAGGAATACTGGCCAGTCGATTTGTGAGGCGCTGTTGATAAAGTGTTTTTGCACTTTCCTCTTCTAATAGAGACACCTTGAAATTTTCACCTGCTGTGTTCTGGTTGGGATTACTGTTTAAAGATTTTTTCCACCTCTTGTGTATGTTCAACTTGCATACCAGAAGAAAATGACCGTGAACAAATCCTGACCCCTAAAAACCCTCACATCTTTCACATGAGCAGCCAATCGTTGATTGATTATGATATAGTCTATTATTGACCGACCTCCTCTTGCACTCCATGTAAATTTGTGGATGTCCTTCTTTCGAAAAATTGTGTTGGTTATTTTCAGGTGGTTATAAGTCACAAAGTCTCTCAATCTTTCTCCATTCCTGTTCAGAGTATCTTCCCCAAAAGTACCAACACATTTGTGTATTGGGCGATTTCCCACTCTGCCATTAAGGTCACCCATCAAAACTATATCATCATTCACATTTGCACCACAAACCACTCTCTGCAGCTGCTTGTGGAACTCCTCTGATTCTTTTACTTTTGCTGCATCAGTAGACTCTTCGGGTGCATAGGCTGCAATGATGGTGAAGTTTCCTCGCTCGTGTCGTATCCTGACAGTCATTAGCCTTGCGTTTATAAAGGTGTAATCTCTAATTCTCGATTCCCATGCTTTATCTATGAACACAGCCACTCCCTTACTTGCTCTTTGCTTTTGGTTCACTCCACTATAAAGCATTATATAATTTTCCCTATAACAACTACCAGTTAATTTCTTTTTTGTTTCTGTTATAGCTGCTACTTTAATATTATTTTCTTTCAACAGGTGTGCCAGTTCTATCTCCTTATTAGCTATACCTCTTACATTCCACGTAGCGATTTTCACAGTTTCCGTTATCCAATTTCGATTCTTATTTGGTTTGCCATTTGTTATCCGATTATTCCAGTCCTTATCCGAGGCTCTATTTTGACGCTTGCCAGTAATAGATAAGTCCCCAGGCCGCGGTACGGGCGCTGCGCTGAGCAAGTTTGGTGATGGGGCTGCCATCTTGCTGCTTCCAAACCCGCAGGATTTGATCCCAGGGTTGACTCCCCCAGGTTCATCCGCCTCCTCTGCCGTTGGGAAAAGTTTTCCTCTTCCGCCGTCAGAGTCGTTGACCATTTTTCACCTGTAACCCTAGGCAGGGGCCCTTACTGGGTGCTACCATCCGGAGCCAGATGGACCCAGGTTTTTTAACGAGGTTGTTACTCCTCCCCCTCCACACTTCCCCATCACATGATGGGGCCCCGGGCTTGGGACCGGCAGTGTTAAGCAACACTGTTGGCGGTGTTTTTTTTAATAGTATTTTTGATTAATTGTTCGTGTTATTTGTAATCTTGGTCTATGTTTCAGGTAGATACATTTACTATAATAAACGTACAAGTGCGGGGGTTCAAGGATTTGAACGGTTGACCTTCTGAAAACAAAAGTCAAGTGAGTGCTTTTACTAAATATATACATATTAAATTTCTAGTTTTTTCTTTCAATATATTATTAATTTTAAACTTTTTCTTTACTATGTTTTATTAGATTTATGAAATAGTTAAAGATTCTTTCAGATTTAAATATTTTAAAACATTATTTTTATATTGTCTTTTTATTGAACAACTAAACGGATTTTTTATAACATTGTATGAAATGTGTAATCCTTCATAAAATATTCAAGTACATAAATTAAATCAAAAGATTTGTAAGATTACTTAATCGCTCAGGATTAGTAGGTGTTTTTGCTAACCACACAAAAGATTGCAAAGGCTGTGGGCGTTCAAAAAGTTGCTCTAATAGACAATGAAATAAAAAATAAGTATACAGATTGAGAAAGCATTGAACTAATAAAAAATACCGGGTGTTGAAAAAGTTAATTTTTTATATTAAAATTATTTACTTTGTCAATTTATGAGAATAATTTATACTCATTATGAACTAAAACCTTTATTATTAATATTAATTGTTATTTGATTTTGGTTCAACGTAAAAATTGTTAAGAAACCAAAAATAAAATAATTCTATTCTAAAAACACCTGCAATAAAAAATGCCTATAAATTAAAACCAAAATAAAACACTGTCGTACAACCAAAGATAACGTATGGGTGCGAAACTCTTATTCAAATTAAACCAGGAAAACAGAATAGATAAAATCCAAAAACTTGAAAGGAGGATCCTTAGGACCTACATCGGAAAGAGACACCAAGTAGATGGAGAATGGAGATTACTACTAAATGAACAGGTCTACCAGGAGACCGAATCGGTAATAGATACGATGAGGAAAAAGAGAATATCCTTCTTTGGACATATAATCAGAACACCCAAAGATAGAATCACAAACTAAATAGTCAGAAAACAGTATCAGAAAAAGACAGAAGTAATGTGGTTAAGAGAAATCAAGAAAGATGGAAGAATTAGGCATCACCCTCGAAGATCTAGAAAATAAAACTTAACAGCTGAAACTATTAAAAGATAAAAATATTAGATTCCAAGGAATAGTGCATAAAAGAGGAAGCAGATAAGTGATCTTTTCGGAAGCAGAAACGCAAAGAAGATCTGCCAGAATGAAAGAATACTGGAGGAAAATCAAAGAAAAGAACCAGAAGAGAGTATCAGAAACTGACTCAAATGAACAACTGCGGCTCAAAAAAAATTCTATAATACCAATACTGATCAACATTAAAAAATTATTGTGAAAAAATTAAAGTAAAATAAAAATATATAAAAAAGTAAAATTATTGTAACAGACACTGCTGTAAATATTCCGATGTTTCTTTTATAAATTTTGCGGCTAGATAAAAGATTATCTTTTTGTATTTCTGTAAATTTACGATCTGCTTCATAGAACAATGAGTAGATGTGTTGTGAATATTACCTGCTCTTATCACTCTATCAAATTGCTCATTTTGTTGTTTTGTTCTTGACGTGAATATACAAGGGGGCCCAAAACAACCGGACTGATTATTACCGGACAATTATTTAAAGACTTCACTGGATTCAGCACAAAATCAAAGAAGTAAGACTTGACATCTGACAAATACAAGGAAAGAAAAACTAATTAAACAATATCATCACTAAAATATTAACCTACTTTAATTGAAGGGGTCGGGAGAAGACAGTGTTAACCCACACCAACATAATTTAACGCAAAGTAATTATAAAAGTTTACTGAAATGTACAAATCATGTTTTTGAATGTTTTGGTTAGCATTTGTCTTTCTCTTAATTCAGGTTCTTAAGACTGTAAATATAGCATCCTGTTTAAAACGTGCTGTACATTTTATTTTTACAGAATATTTAAGAAAAAACATGCTGGAAATTTTGTGGGTTAGCATTTTCTTCTCCCGAAAACAAATTTTCTTCAATTACAATTTCCCGAAAACAAGTGTTTCTTTAACCTCATTTTTAAAATTGTAAAACTTTTTTATAAATAACGATAAAAAACGTAAAAATTTTATTGTTTTCAGCATTAAATTCTTTGTAATAAACACTCATAACCTCAATTTTGACTTAGATGAAGACACTATCCCTTTTCCTGTTGACGGTCACAAATTATAAAGATGTGGTTGATAAAAATGGGCAAAGAATGTGAGTTGGTTGAAACAGTCAAGAAAAGAAAGTTTCAGTATCTTGTATATGTGATAAGAGGTCCTAAATCATACAATTTTATTCATAGAGGGGAAGCTGTAATACGGAACTGTTCCGTGCAGCAGCGAATTAGGTCCGCATAATGATTTAATGGTTATAAAAAATGTAAAGACATTTTTTTAGCATCCAGTTGCGACCAAACACCAGGTGTTTAATGAAATACATTTTATAATACACGGGACCATCTTAAATCAATCACGCGAAAATAAAATCACTGTGTTCATTCGGTTTTAAACACCTTTCTATTGTCGGTCAGTCAGTTTGCTCTCAAATAAATCAGCACACCATGTTACTAATGTAGCCGCATTAAAAACTAAACCGCCAAGGTCTGCTTCATCATTGTACCAGTTTAAAGAGCTGGCAGAACTGCAAAATGATCCAAACCTTATGTGTGCTTCGTACGTCCCTATTCAGATGTAACTCTAGATCTACCAATGATCGTGCCTGACCCAAATATTTCAGCTATCTTATTTTAACACTACATAATAGTAATGCTATCTTTTTAACAATAGTTGTTCGGTTCTGATACTATAAAGTATTCTATTGTATAAATTCTCTTTTGTTTCATCTGCAAAAATAATAGTGCAATACAACCAGATACATCTGTTCTTATACTTTAAAAAAGACTTTAGAAATGTCTTGTAAATTTAAGGCTATTAATTATTAATGTTTAACGTAGAGAAACTTTCTCATAAGTTAATTTGAAAAACGAATTTTTGTTTTGCGTTGTATTGTTTTTGTTGAGGTCATCAGCCGAAAGGCTGGTTTGAATCTCTAGAGGTTTTATTAACCAAAACGAAAAATGAGGTGGTTTACGATTACATTTCTCAATTAGTTGAAAATTATGCTTACCAGCGTGCTGGGCCATCTGAAAAGCACATATTTTCGACCCCGCAAATGACACCTTTACTTAATTCGCCACACGGTCTGGTTGTATTATGAAATTCATTACTTTCAGAGGAGATAACTCTGATTAGTTCATTTTATACCTCTTCCTTCTGTTCTTAAATACTTCAGTCATTTAATTGCCGGATCATGTGAAAAGAAACAGAACTATTATTTGTTACCCTGGAACTAACAGATTGAGTGCAAATAATTTAACACGCCAGCAGTCTATTATGTTTTGTTTTGTATAAAAATTATTTCATTCCCCTCAATTTGCAAGATTAACACGTTTTATATTTGATTTCGGAAAATCAACATGAAAACTTTTTCCCCCTAAATACTCATATAGAGTGAGAGAAAGTAAAAATACAGATTTTTAAAAACCGTATATTGTTTCATTAAATTTAAAATTCAATATCAGTTTTTTGCAGATCTTTGAGTTTTGGCCAGCCCATTTTGCCTTTTGGAAAGGACCGTAATTATACAGGGTAAATATATGTTGATTAAAAATTGAACTTCCTTCGTTGTAATTTAAAAACCAATTAAACCCAATTTAAATTTATAAAGATATCAATACTTTGTCTTTCCATTTTACAAAGCCGTAAAAAATTATAAATAATTAATATTGCTTCTTAAATTTTGACATTCACACCGTTGAACGGTGTGAATATGGAGCTTCTAAAATATGGAGGATTAGTGCTGCACTTACGGCTCTTGCATTTATTTAACATTTGTTGGAAAAATCATACAGTGCCACAAGAATGGATGGTGTCAAAAGTGGTCTCTATTTTCAAAAAAGGAGATGGATCAAACCCAGGAAACTACAGAGGAATAAGTCTTCTGAATACAACATACAAATTATATGCTTTCATCCTCTCTAGAAGATTACAGGCAATAACAGAGTCTCTTTTACAGGAGAACCAGATGGGTTTCAGAAGAGGGAGATCCTGTATTGATGCGGTGTTCACTTTAAAAACGATAATAGAAAAACGCAGAGGGTATAATAGTGAAACACTCATGGCCTTTGTAGACTGGGAGAAGGCATTTGATAATGTCGATAGAGAGCTACTTTGGAGCATAATGTTGAGAAATAGATGTCCCTTGCATTTGATAGACAGTATAAAAACATTATATGGGAACACAACAATAAAAATAGCAGTGGGGGCCGGAAAATTGACAGATGAAATAGCTACAAATAAAGGAGTCAAACAAGGTTGTCCAATTTCACCTGCTTTATTTAATATATATGTCAACGAGCTTATGTCTATGTGGCAGCATGAAGTAGACAAGGGTATCGCTCTTACCCGCAATACTTTTATGAACTATTTATTATTTGCTGACGACACTGTGATTATACAGGAATCCGAGGACAAGCTGCAAATGGCAGTGCATAAGCTCTTCATAATTGGCAAACATTTTAATATGAAAATTTCTGCAGGCAAATCAAAAATTATGGCTTTCCATAGAAAATGGCCTACAAGGTCTAAAATAGTGATTGGAAGCAAGAGTTTGGAGCAAGTAGCTAATTTTAAATACTTGGGATGCGATGTTACGTATGATTATGACCATGATGTGCATCAAAAAGTAACTAAGTTCAACATGGTATGTGGTGCAATAAGTCGATCTCTCAAGAATAGAGCCAGGAAAAACACATTGCTAAAGTTTTATAAAGTAATGGCGATCCCAACTTTGGCTTATGGAAGTGAGGCATGGGTGCTGACGAGAAAACAGGAATCAAGAATCCAGTCAGCGGAAATGCGATTTCTAAGGCAAGTTAAGGGCTGCGCAAGAGAGGATCGCATTCGTAATGAAGTAATAAGGAATGAATGCGGTGCTCAACCATTGTTGAACACTATAAGGACATACAAGGAAAAGTGGTCAGAGCATGTGTTAAGAATGTCCCAAGATCGCCTTCCATTAAATGCATTGATCCATAATCCGACAGGTAAAAGATGTATTGGTAGACCGAGGAAGAGATGGACGCCGGAACAGGCTAACGCACAGCCTAATCCATGAAGACGACGACGACGCCGACGAAATTTTGACATTATATTAGCTATTATTGCTCTCATGCTACGAGTAGACCTATTAATAGCTATAGAAGGGATGTAATTAACACAAGGTTGGTTGCACTATTGTAATTACTAAAGCAAGTGTTATAGATAAGGTAATAATACGTATAATAGTTGAGAGAATTAACCGGACATCATAAATCTACCATATCATAATCTTGTGTGATCAAAAAGACACCTGTTCGTAACTCAAGGTTGCTCAGAAGTAGGAATATCATAATTTTTGGAATCCAATCCCGGAAATTTTTGTGAAAGAGGCTGTTTTTCAGTTAATAACATACAAAATATGTTTTGTTTATTTAATAATTTTTTTCACTGAAATAAATTGGTATACAATTAATTTCTGTGTAATTATTTTCTAAATTATTATTTTTAGAATATTATTGTTAAAAGTAGGCATAAAATATCTAAACATTTACTTAGAACTGGGTCCTGTGATTACAATATCTGTACCATCGGGTTTTCCTTATCTTGCCCTGGAGTTAGACGGGTGTGGTATGTCTCAGATAATAGTAATTTTCCAAAGAACACCTTATCAATTTTAATTTTTTCGTAAAAGTTCACACAAGACAACTTTGAATTAACTTTTAACGGGCTAGCATCGCTGCATATAGTGTTATCAAACTCTAAATTAAAAAATAAAAACAGACCGAAGTTTCCCGGCCACCGATCATTTACACAAATATCCAAAAATCATAGACATTCGCTAATCCCGGACATATGCCTACATTCCGGACTGTCGGGGCTGATCCAGGACATATGGCAACCCTACTTTGAAGGATACAGCGGATGTTTTTTGTTGATTAATCGTAAAATTAAATTTTATAAATGAGATTGGCAAGTATCACCCCATCCTAGTATTAAATAACTGATCATTGATTGGGCAGTGGAAAAATATAATTACAGTTTTTAAAGTCCTTTGATTCCTCTCAACTTCTTGAAGATAAAGATTCGTTTCCAAAAGCTCTTTTTGCAGCCCACATTCTCAGCATTCGTTCACTATATGCCTTTTCCATCTTTCGTCCACCCGTTTTTCTGTTTTTCTGGAAACGGCTGGTTAATATTGCGATAAAAAAATCGACTCTGAGATTTTTTCAATGTATAGATTCCTTGAATTATTACCTTTAATTTGATAAATTTATAAGTTTCTGATGAGTAGTTGTTTTTATGAGGATTTTTATAAAACAATACAGTGCCCAATAGGTCTTTCCCCAAAAGGAGTAAGTCGTTCATGCAAATTTCAGAAATCAAAAAGAAACTATGAAAGTTAAGATCATTATGTACATATTCATAACCTGTCACTGTCATGTCTAAAATAAAGCATAATTATTACAGATTTCTTCTGTACACGCGGTGTTCTGTTTTTGCTCATCATGGAAGTTCCTGAAGTTTGTAATTAGTTGGCTAATTTTGGTTTGATTCATTAAGTTTTCTCAGTTTTTCCGATTGTCTCGATATCCTTTTGACTCTTCAAACCATTGATCGACAACTTAGGTACGTTATTTAATGTCTTAAAAATGTGTTTTTCCAACGCGTTGTCATTCATTCTAAACAGAGATGTCCGTCAAATTTCAGTATTATTTTTCTAATTGTTTTCATTAATCGTTTATTCTCCTGATATACTTCTTCTTGGCTCGCAACCTAAAAAATATTTTGGTTTACATAAAGATCTAATAAAAATAGATTACTACGACTTTCTTCTAGCTATATTTTGCAAGGAAAGATACAGGTAAAAGAGGCATCAGAAGACGTCGAATATCGTGGCTAAAGAACTTAAGGATCTGGTTTTCAACTTCTACTACAGGTCTCTTCCAAGCAGTAGTGAATAAAATTATCGTTGACAGAATGATTGTCAACATTCGGTAGCGGATCGGCACCAAAAGAAGAAGTCGATCTATAGAACAAGAAAGTAAAATGTAATTTCAAAATTAGTACTTTAAAATCCTTATTTATTTTATTATTTTTCTTTTTATAATTCCATAATGTACACGGTTATTGTGGTATTTAAATTAGGGAATCGAATTTTAATTTCTACGTGACCAGGTACAAAGCATGTTTGGTGTTGCTACAAATAATGTAAAACATGAAACATTTCATAAAATTTAAATTGAATGAAAAATGTAAATATATTTCTGGTTTCTTTTCATTTTTATTTCAACATAGCGTAGGATATCATAGCCTTCGGCTATTCTGTTAGTTCTATTAATATTAAATTGTGTTTCTATACAATTAGATAATAGTAATTTTTATGATATTAAAAGAAATTACTTCATAGTAATATTCTTCACAAAATATATTTATACTAAGATTAGTAAAATCTGGACAATATTATTTTGTATAGGGTGTAAAAAAAAGTTAAATAACTTTTTACATAGATAGTTACATGGTTAGCGCTGTAAGTAAAATTAAAACTATTTAATTTTACTCTAAGGGGATAGTCTAGTTATAACAATCAGGTTTAAAAGTTTTACATGACCTTCTCTTCCCAATGTAAATAATAAAAAACCATAAACTATGTTTGTTGTTTCGGTCATCAGCCAAAAGGCTGGCTTGAACCTGTAGAGGTTTTACTAAGTAAATCGAGGAGTGAGGTGGTTTACCATTGCCTTCCTCACTGAGTGGAAAAGTATGCTTATCAGCATGCCGGGCCCTCTGAAAAGCACATATTTTCCACTCTGCAAATGACACCTTCACTTCATTCACCACAGGGTCTGGCTGTATAATGAAATCCATTACTTTCAGACGAGATAATTCTGATTAGTGTCTTTTACACCTCTACCTCTTCTGTTTTTAAATGATTCAGTCATTTAATTGACTGACCATGTGATAAGAAACAGAACTATTTATTTTAGCCCTGCAACTAACAGATTGAGTGTAAATAATTTGAAAACTATGTTTAATTATGAATAAATAGACTTTGTAAGGTGCCCCACGTTGGGTCCCAAAATGTAAGGCACCCCACGTTGAGCACAAAAATGTAATGTGCCCGGTTCCAAATAATTAACTTCCCTAAATTTAAGCTAGCCAAAAATGGAGTTAAATAAAAAAACAGAATTTTAAGGTTATGCTGAGAAAAAAACAAAATTTAAGCATATAGAATTTAAATAAGATACAAAAATGAGAGTTTACTTAGACATTAAATATATTTTTTAAATGATTTATGATTTTATTTCTTACCTTTTTTAAGTAATATTAATTTAACAGATCTTAAAGTTTATTTATCGTTTATTTTAAAATTAAAATGTTATACCACGATGATTGTCCATGCTGTTCACTTCTGATTTTCTGTATTGTTGCTACAACTTTTAAAACAATTTTATAATTTAGAGGAATCAGGTTATCCAATTGCAGGGCCAGATATGAAAAGTGGGCGGTCCGCTCGTTGGGACCGCCCATTTCTCCTAGTCTTCTATCTACTTCTGCCACTCCAACTTTTTCAAGCTAGCATTCATTTTCTGTTTCTTTTTGTCAAAATGTTTTTATTAATTTTTTAAAACGTTGATACGTTTTCACAGAAAAATGACAAACTGTATTGTTTTACAAGGAAAACCCTATATCGAATACAAGGAACGTTCACGGCATTGTGAAAAGTCTCATTTCGTACGTACCAAGGGGATTAAGTGTTTTTTCTAAATTTCATCGGTGGTGGAAAAATGGTAAAAATGTTTTTTTTTACAATTGCAGCTTAGTTATAGGTTTTACAACAGTATATATAATAAAAGTTTTAGAAAATTAAAAAACTACAAACTTTTATTTCAAGTATTGTACTGTACCGAGTCTAGCTTAGTGTCAGCTTTTCTGTGAGATTTTTCGTATTTTTAAGTCAAGCACATGTTGATTTTCATTAAGCTTTATTCACTCACGATCAAAATTAAATTAGTCTTTATGTTTATTTTTTAAATTGTTTACTTATGATTAAATTTATAAGGTATATATTTTATGATTGACATTAGTTGTTTGCCCATAAAAGGGAGATGTAGTGTTCAATTATTTACACTCAATCAGTTAGTTCCAGGGTTACAATTATAATTCTTTTTCTTGTCATATGATCAGCCAATTAAATGACTTAATCATTTAAGTACAGAAAAGGTACAGGTGTGAAAGACACTAATCAGATGTATCTCCTCTGAAAGTAATGAATTTCATTTTACAGCCAGACCCTGTCGTGAATGAAGTGAAGGTGTCATTTGCAGAGTGGAAAATATGTGCTTTTCGGAGGGCCCGGAATGCTGATAAGTGTACTTTTCTACTCAGTGAGGAAGGTATATGTAAACCACCTTACTCCTCGTTTTATCTAGTAAAACCTCTACAGGTTCAAACCAGCCTTTCGGCTGATGACCTAAACAACAAACTTTTAGTTCCAGTGCTACAAATATAGTTATTTTTCTTATCATATGATCAGCCAATTAAATGACTTAATCATTTAAGAACAGAAAACGTACAGGTGTGAAAGACACTAATCAGAATTACCTCCTCTGAAAGTAATTAATTTCATAATTCAGACAAACCCTTTGGTGAATGAAGTGAAGATTCCATTTGCAGGGTGGAAAGTAGATGCTTTTCAGAGTGCCTGGCATGTTGGCATAATTTTTCACTCACTGAGGAAAACTTTGCTCAGTGAGCAAAGTTAAACCACTCCTCGTTTCTCTAAAGGAATGGTTCCATAGTGAGTGGTGCGCCCCCCAGAAGAAGCGTAAAGACAAGTCAAGGAGTCGCGGACTTTGAGATAACTTAGTCGTCCGCACGACACACGGCAGAGCTGTTACAATTTACAAGACGAGGTTAAGCACCAATTAGACTACATACTGTACCACAGAATTTCACAACAAGCGCTATGATTGTATTTACCTTTTACAAGCACCTATTTGTGCAGAAAAGCTTTTTTAGCACTTGTTCCAATAAAGACGAAGTATCGGAGCAAATTTGATGTTGCTATGATTTACGTTATGAACTTTTTAATTATCAACCAAGAATGGAGAATCTTGTAAAAAAATACCAGGTTATCCATTTCGCTGATTAATTGTTTCTTACGTACTTGTTTTATTTAAATTGCAACTTGTAATATTATAAAAAATAAATATTTTGGTTATTCATTGTAATACTTGTTTTATTTTTTTTCATTACAACATAATTTTTTTTTTTGTTTAACGTCCGACTGTTCTGCAAATTACTGCTAATGCAGACGGTGAAGGATGAAATGATTTTTTGTAACGTATGAAAGATGCCGTGCCTAAATGGGATTCGAACCCAAGACATAAAATTGTGTAAGGGGCGTGAGAAGTTTTCTTCTAGATACAAGGGGGTGTGCTAAAAAAAGTTTCGGAATCACTGCTAGAGGTTCAAACCAATCTTTTGGCTGATGATCTAAATAACAATAATTTCAAATAACATTTTTCAAAACTTATAAATTATTTATTAGGAAGTTTTAACATTTTTGAAACATCCTGTAAAATTAATGTAATGATATTATTTGGTAGTAATTTTAAAATAGTTAAGCCTATAAATCTATTATTGTTCATTTCCATTGCGTCGGTTAAAATTTCCTCACTTTCACATGGAAATACGTGATGCTGTACATTTTCTTGTATTTCTACTCTGCAAAATAATACTATAGTAATGTATTAAGATTGTACTATAATAGGCTTTAATAGTCACAATGTATACTACAATTTTAAATATATATGTGACAAGAAATCGTGACGACCTTGGTACTTTTAATACAGATTATAGATCTTTCAATATTGTAAGCGACATTTACTTTTGTTATCTTTTATTCTCAACCGATTGCGCCAGAGTTTAATATTTTTTAGGATCAATGGAGTTCTTATTAAAAGATTTCGGTTGGGTTTCAATATTCTTCTAAAATCTAAACTGTATTTAATTTCCTCTTCGTTCACTTTCTTGCCTTCTGTCTATTTGTTTATTGTAGAACATAGATTACCATCGGGTAGCCCGCGGCTTCTTGTCGTAACTCCGGAGATAACTTTTCGAAAAGTAAGCTACCCATAAGAAAAATCTGATGTTAAACACTCATACAACTTTTTTTTACCAATGTATATAATGAATAATATAATCTAAGTTTAATCATGAGTAAACAATGTAAAATAAAATAAAAAAAATTTAATAATGAGTGAATGATGCTAAATAAAAATCAACTTCTGTAGAATTTACAAATACGGAACTTTCTCTTGCCAATGTAAATAATGAATAATATAACCTATGATTAATTTTGGTAAATAATGTAAAATGAAAAATATAATTTAATTTAATCATGAGTGAATGACGCTAAATGAAAATCAACCTCAGTAGAAGTTACAA
Organism: Catonia carolina; assembly: GCA_035578175.1. NCBI lineage: Eukaryota > Metazoa > Arthropoda > Insecta > Hemiptera > Achilidae > Catonia > Catonia carolina. Next base: position 10,875,119 of record JAQMRL010000009.1, read on the forward strand.
AATACGGAAAATCACTAATTGACGCTAAACTAATCTCTGTAGAAGAAATTTTTGAAACAAAGTTGTAGTTGGTTTAATTTTCTACTACTTTAATTATACACTTCTGCCGTAAAATGCATATTAATGTTGTAATCTTTAAAAAAAAAACATTTTTTACTACGAGAACACAGACTCCTCAAGAATTCTATTGACGTGACACAGTCACTATCTTGTAGATGTAGAGAATAAAAAATGTAGTTAATAAGGCTATTTTTTTTTAAAAATACAAATTTTGCAACAAACTGTTTTTGAATTCATAATCTACACAGAAATATATTAGGCCTAACATGCGTTTGAAGTTCCGGTTACGACCTGATGTAGTCTAACACCGGAAACAAAAATAAAAGTTGGAATTTGGAAACAAAAATATTGTTAATCGATTCCTCTTAAAGAGTAGATACAGGGATCATTGGGTTTGAAATTCCGGTTTCAGCCGGAAGTAGCCCAAAACCGGATGTCAAGAAAACGAATTCGTAATTTGGAAACAAAAATATTGTCATAAATTCATTACAAAGAATAGATGCAGAAATCAAAAATGGTTTTTGCCACAAATCAAAGGTAAGCCTTTTTAAAAATTGCCACCAGCCATGAGACACGTCTTATGAAAGAGATTTTTTTAATCTTTCTTTATTCTTACTACTTTTGACCCATATCTTTTGCTTGTAATTACATTAGTAATAGCTGTAATTACAATAATAGCCAATCATGTATTGTTGCCGTAATAAGTTTGCCTATCTAATTTATAGATAATTATAGAGTGTCATTTTCAATAAATTGACTAGATGTAATGCTTTGTAATGTATTAAACGTTCTTATGTAATACTGTCATTACAGACTTTATTTTTATTTTTAGTTGGTGTATTATTTTAATGGACAATTGTGTTTTTAAAAGTAATAGATATCAGCAATGATTATCTTTTTATTTATTTTTTTAGTAGACATTAAATTTTATTTCTCCTTTTATTACATGGTTTTATTCGTTTAACAGGAGATACGGTAATCTTTACTAATTTCCTCACAGATTCTCTTCTATTTCTATGCACGAGAGTAAAAAAGAACACCAAGAAAATGAAATAACCAATAAGATTCATTTTTAATCTACCGTCATTAGTACGAAGGTTGTAAGAAAAGTTTTCAAATTCAACAGGAAGATACCAGCACTCGTCAAATACGAGGTGTGGCTACTAAATAAAGAGACTGACGTAAAAAGTTTTAATTTTATTTTATACATAATAATTTATCGTCACCTTCAATATACACTTCTTTTCTATCCCTACAACGCTCCATGCGAATTTTCCATTGTTGGAAACGGTGCTGGAAATCATCTTCTGTCAGCTCCTTAAGGACATGTGCCGCTCAAAAATGTTTGTACTGACACTTTGTACGCGATTAAAAATTACCCAAATTTTTTGGAAATGATAATAACATGTGATGAAACGTGGTTTTTTACTTATGATCCGGAAACGAAGCGCCAATCCATGCAATGGAAGAGCCAAACTTTACCGAGAGCCAAAAAAGCTCGAATGAGCAAGTAAAAATTTAAAGCAATGATAATTGTTTTTTTGATATCCATGGGATTTTGTACCTTCACTGGGTTCCTAAAGGTCAAACAATTAATCAATAGTACTACTTTGAGGTACTTTCTATACTACTTCAAAAAGTAAGGAAAAAACACCCCGAAATGCGGAAGGACAAATCATGGGTTCTCCACCAAGACAAAGTACCAGCTATAACGCGAAATGTGCCATTCTGCGTTATTTGTCAAGAGGTTCCTAGCCAAATACAGCATCTCAGTGTTAGAACATCCACCTTATTCCCCAGATCTTGCACCATGTGACTTCTGCCTATTCCCTAAGATGAAATCTGCATTAAAAGGGACAAGATTTGAGTCTGTGGAAGCTGTAAAAGAGAAAGCGGCACGTGTCCTGAAGAACTGACAGAAGATGACTTCCAGCACTGTTTCTAACAATGGAAAATTTGCATGGAGCGTTGCAGGGATAGAGAAGGAAAGTATATTGAAGGTGACAATAATTGATTATGTATAAAATTAAAATTAAATTTTTACAACGCCAGTCTCGTTATTTAATAGCCACACCTCGTATTGTGTAAACATGAAAAATTAATTTGGTTCCACTGAAACGTGGAAGTGAAACAGGAAGTGAAAATTAATATGAAAGGAACTAATGAATTATAAAAGATTAGAGTAAAAGTAGATCAATGAATAACTTTTTCTTAATAGACTATCTGCTACCAGTTGTCTAATATTAAGAGTATTTGTGGATTAGTAGCTACTTCTAAAAGAACCATGTTTTAAACTTTAATTTACAAACAGAAACTAAAACTAGTTTTTTAAACTAATTAAAACGATATAATATTAATACAGTCCACAAGGTGTAAGAAAAAACTGTTGGCTAAATTTCCTGATTCCGAAATAAATAACTAAACTTATAAAAACTTTAACGCAAAAAATAATTCCACAATTTATTAAGGGGTTAGAAGATAGAGGGTTTTTTAGAACGTAAAAATATGATGTGTAACACTCACACGGCTTTCTCTTGGCAATATAAATAATAATAATCATAACAATCTTTTATTCCAGTTATTGTAGTATGTTATAAAGGGAATATACACAAATCAGTTTACGATATTTAACCTAAATAAAATTACACTAATGCACCGTAAATTAAAAACAATAAAATTAAATTAAGTTAAACAAAATAGTTAATAGGCTACATGTAAAATGTGGAACTAGGAATCTCCTGTAGTAAAAGCTGTGATAAAAGGATACCATCCATGAAAATACAATATCAAAGATGTTATGTTGTTTAGGTCATCAGCCGAAAGGCTGGTTTGAACCTGAGAGGTTTTACTAGGTAAAACGAGGAGTGAGGTGGTTTACCATGCTAATGGCGGTGAAGGATGAAATGATTTTTTGTAACGTATGAAAATATGCCGTGCCTGAATGGGATTCGAACCCAAGACCGCATGATGAGAGGCGAGCACGTTACCAACTACGCCAATGCGGCCGGCTGCATTGGCGTAGTTGACCCATTTGTTTACTGCGTGTCTCAAGACTCAGTGAACAGATTATAGTAAACAATGTAAAATAAAAAACATAACCTAATTTTAGTCATAAGTGAATGTCATAAAATTTAAATTAATCTATGTAGAACTTAAAAATACTAAAAATTCTGTATTATGTAGAGATTTCTTTCCGTCATCTTGGATCCACCATTTTAATTTTAATATGTTAATTGGCATGATGTTTGAACATGTAAAATTTTGTAGGACCAATTATAAAAAACTTCTGTAACAACCTGTATCCTAACTGTTTAACTAGCCATGTAATTAATAAAATTCCAATCAATAACATTTTAGTAGACAAAACTAGAAATCAACAGTTTTTTTTTTAAATTCTTCTGCACTGAATTAAATACTACAATTTAATGAAAACACGGACGTTGCGTATTGATTGTTTGATAGTATTTCTTGTTTATTCAGATTTAATTATCTAGATTTTAACAAAAAATTAAACACTTTTTAAATTCCCCCGCAAGAAAATCTGCTGGGGTAAGATCTAAGGATCTTGGAGGCCACAATTTTTTTAATATCAAACGATGGTCATAAGAAATCCCGTATTTTGTCTAGGGTGGTATGGCAAGTTGCTTTATTCTACTGGAACCAATATTCGCGTTCTAGTAAACCTAAAATTGCAATAAACTGATAGATTAAGTCACGATAAACTACACCATCAACAAATTTGACAAAAATAAAGACCATACTGTGCCCATAATAGGCAGGTGGATTGTTCAAATATTTGCATTTGATTTGCTAGTTCCAAAGTTACAAAAAATAATTCTGTTTTTTATTACATAGTCAGTCAATTATATGACTGAAACATTTAAAAACAGAAGCGGTAGAGGTATAAAATGCAAACGACACTAGTCAAAGTTTTCTTCTCTGAAAGTAATAAATTTCATTACGTATTTATAATTCATACATTTTCAAGTCCTCTGGACCCAAAGAACATGTTTTGAACGATTTATTTGCTTTCGTGTGAATAAAATATTTAAAGAACGAAATATCGCACCAAAATTAAAATTGTAACTAGAGTTATGCACCAGTAGTACCAAACTGGAGCTTTAAAGTTCATGTTGGGTCTCCTAGTAATGGACCAAACATGAATTTTCATATTGGGTCCTTACATGAATTCATGTTGGGTCTCATAGTAAGGGACCCAACATGAATTTTCCCATACAATCGGTAAACCGAAAGTAGTAGTTTATTTGTGCTATTTTCGCTTTTTACTATTTTCTCAATAAAGTATAATACGTTTTTATTTGTAAACCGCCTGTTTTACTACATTTTTGTGGTCTGCATTCTACAAGATAAGACAGTAGTCTGCTAAAATTCCTAGGGACTGTGCTCTTATGGTAAAAAGTGTTTTTTAATATTGTGACCTTAACATGTATTTTAGCGAAAAAGTATATATAGTTAAAGTTATAGAAAATTTAAAAAAAACTTACTTGTACTATTTGAAACATTTTTTCTATAGTGCTTTTTAGCGTCAATTAGTGAGTTTTGTGCTATTTTTCCCATCAAAGTTGACCTAAGTATGCATTTTACGACAAAGGTTTATGTAATCAATATTATAGGAAATAAAAAAAACTACAACTTTTATTAAAAATACTTTTTCTACAAAGCCTAGTTCAATTATCATTAATTAGTTTTTTTTGTTTGTTAAATTCGATATAGGTTAATTCCATTTCTCATCATTTACTCATGACTAAAATTAGGTTATATTTTTCATTTTTTATTGTTTGTTGTTGGTTAGGTCATCAGCCGTAAGACTGGTTCGAACCTCTATATGTTTTACTTAGTAAAACGAGGAGTGAGGTGGTTTACCATTATCTTTCTCAATAAATGACAAGTATGCTTATCAGCATGCCAGGCTCTCTAAAATCATATATTTTTCACCCTACTTCACTCACCTCAGGATCTGGCTGTATAATGCAATTCTTTACTCTCAGAGGAGTCTGACTGTGTATTTTACACCTCTACCTCTTCTATTCTTAAATACTTCAGTCATTTAATTGGCTGACCATGTGATGAGAACAGAACTATTTTTTGTAGCCCTGGAACTGAATGCAAAACATTTCAATATGTATTCTTGATTAAACATAGGTTATATTGTTGATTATTTACATTGTCAAGAGAAAGTCATGTAAGTGTTTGACGCCTGATTTTTTTTAAACAAAATTCATGAAAACTAAAGACGAGTTTCTTTTTCTTTAACACCCGTTATAATGTTAAACCTTCTGAACAAGTAGAATATTTACAAAATTTTTATTTAAATTTAACAATTTTGAAATTTCATAATTTTTCAAATTTTATTTTTAATTTGTTCAACTACATTAGGTCTTAAGTATCTAATATATTTTATTACTGGACCTAATTCTGGTGGTAAGGTTGTATGAAATACAGAAGCAATCTTTAGTTTGACATAGGCCTACATGTATTATACTAAATCAAAGTGTTTTTATAGTTCTAGTTTATAAGAAAATACATAAATATGTAAAACTGGTGTGAAATATGTAAATTACAAACATAAGCTATGTTGTAACTACCTATCTTGTACAAAAGTAGCTTACACTGAATATTCGTTCAGTGTATTATTACAAAATGTCCTGAGAATATACAAGTATTCATATTGTAGCCTACTTTGTACTAAAAATATTTACAAATAAAATCTCATGTAGAAATGCAATGTTGTATAACATTGTATGCAGTATCATACTTATTAAATTACAATACATGAACAAGAAGGAAAGTAGAAGAAAATGTCGGTGGAAAAGCAGGGGGAAGAGAAAAGTTTGAAAGTTTGACCAATTTTTGAAAAATTACATTATTGATTCAGTTAGTTAATTGATTTAGAGTTAGATTTCTAAACGTGAATTTAATAGACGTAACTTTCTTCATGTAAATACATTTTTATTGATGTAAGATCTATCGGTTAAGAAAAAATGTGGATAGAAAATGTAAATAATTAAGGGGACACGAAAGTCCTATACTTCACCATAGTTACTTAAGAAACATTTTCTCAGCTTGTACAGCTCAGAACATTATGAATTTTTTCTTACAACATTATTATGCTTTTACAGTAAAATCTCTCTATAGCGGAATTGAAGGGACCATGAGGTACCGCTGCTATAAAGAGAGTTCCGTTATAGAGAGAGCGAGTAATTAACGGTGGGGGGGGGAAGTTGGAGTACTTATTTTGCTGTACAAAATAACTTATGTGCGTATGTAAATGGTGCATGGAATAAGTTTTTGAAAAACTACTGAATAGATAACTTTATGACGAATGTTTAATACAGTAAATTACTTCAATACAGTGAGCTATTTAAATTAATTACATAAAGTGTAGGTTATTAACTTAACAAGAAATTTGGATACAAACTGGTTTTATTAGATGTTGTGTTACTAATATTATTTTAACAATAGAATTTCACTTTTCGTATTGAACATTTTTCAATAATCATTTATACAGTACACACCGTAATAGATAGCCTAAAATTAATTAGCACTGAAACTCGTTTTTCACTGAACAGTAATAAACATAGGATACATACAATTAAAATATCCTAAAACATAGGCTACGCAAACACAAAAAAATACACAGTACAGTATATATTTTTTCGTTATTAAGGAAACAATGATTGTGAAGTACATTTAATTTCGTAGAATAAGTTGTAAATTTTGTTTCGTTTTCAATTCATAAAACATCTCTTCAATCTCATTTTCAATGTTTAAAACTTGTAAATTTTCATTTACATATTGGCAATGACAGTACGTGGAAACAACAATAATAGCGTCTAGTGCCTTTTTACTTGAAGGGGCACCAATTCTGTTTCCATTTCATCGTCATCTTCACTTTCTTCCTCGTTGTTTTGGCCTAAGACATTTTCGATTACTGCAAAGTGAAGTAGCTAAGTGATGAAGTGACTAATTCATCGTCTGCCCCTACATAGGCGTCTAAATCCATATCCTGAAGATATTGTTTAGCCGCTATAGAGAGATTTTTGTGCCGCTATAACGAGAGCTAAATACATTACCGTAGTATACGAAATGGTCGGGGTCGGCAAATAATGCCGCTAAAGAGAGATTTCCGCTATAGAGAGTTCCGCAATAGAGAGATTTTACTGTATATACATTTTGAATATACAGTTTTGTAATATTTTGATTTTTAACATAGATAAAAAATTAAATTCGGCTCACCTTTAGGACCTATGACATTTTGAAGCTGTAAAATAATTAAGAAAACATTTTTTATATTTGTTATTCGTAGAAACTATGCATCATTACAAAGGTTAACTACCCTGAAAATTTCATCAAAATTGGTTGAGTGGTTGCTGAAAAAATGTTCCTTTAGTGCTAATAAACGCATTTTTCGGAAATGACAAAAACTGAAAAATTTAGCTTACATTTGTTCATCCTAGCTTCATAGTCGCTAAGATTGTATTAGCAAACTTGTTCCATACAGTATAAAGTGACCTGTTGAGGAGGCTGTGCTTGAAAATAGATTGATTGCGAAAACGGAAATAGAAATTTATCTGTAGGATTCGACGGAACCTAGCAAAAATACGCCATCAGTCACTAAATGGAGGAGTGTCAGCCACTAGTATTGAAACAGGCAAGGTCCTAGATGTGGCCATACTCACAAAATTCTGTGACCGTCTTGATAACTACTGGGGCTTTATAAGGAAGTCCTAAACAACGCAAAACAAAAATCATCACGCTAGCTTAGTTCTAACCAAAGTTACAGCACAAAATTCTACTTAATGTCACAAATACTGGAGGAAAGTCAATTTGCAGCACAAATTTAAAAAAAAAACATAAAAAATGGAAAGGTACGTTGTACATCAAGAGTAAATATATCAAATTAATCATAAGATTTTGAAATATTATAAAATGTAAAAAACCAAGAATGTCCATTAAAATAAAATTTTTGGACTCCCGACTCCCCTTAAAGGGATTTGTACTATGAAAAATTTTGAAAATATTGATTTTTGGTTAGGTTAAACGTTTTGTTTTTCAGGAGTATAGTTAATTGAGAACTACTTTGGTGTTTCTCTTCCTACAATTCGAAATATAAACAAGAAAATAAAAGACGTGGAGAAGCTATTCTTCGACAACAATTTTGTTGATACCTGGTAAAAAAAGGAACGGTTCAGTAGACACTAGTGAGACTGATCGTGAAGATGACGGTGATAACGTAGGTGGTAATAGTAAAGAAGGTGATTCATGCGTAGTTTGTGATGAAATAAGGTAGTTGGTAATTATTACAGTATATCAAATATTTCTAGTCATGTAATTAAGCTATAGGCAATATTACAGGTCAGATTTTTGTTATAAGATTTATGAAGAAAACATTTTCTTAGAATAAATGACAGCTTACAAAATGTATGTAGAAACTGCACGGTAGTGAAATGTACGAGTAGTGTCTCACTGTTGAGGTTGGCAGCACTGTCAAAATTTAATTTCCCTTTCTCACACTCCATCCATACGCAAAAGGCAATCTCGTGACTAAAGTAGTCTACACTCACAATATTTTAGCTTAAAAACATTTTTAAATATTTAAAAAAATTCCAACGTGCTGCATGGCAAAATATCAGCACCTTTTTAAATTTTTTTGTTAATCTCAGTTCAACAAAATTACCTTATTTATGATATTTTCCCGGTTTTCTCGAAAAACGTTCGTCGCAAATATTTGAAATTTTTACAGTAGTTTTACATAATGGAGATACAAACACTGAGTTTTATCAACCTTGTAAATAACATAGAAGTAAAGTTATGCGGACCACATTGGCATAGTTGGTAACGTGCTCGCCTCTCATCATGCGGTCGTGGGTTTGAACCCCACTCAGGCACGGCATATTTTCATGCGTCACAAAAATATCATTTCATCCTTCATTGTAAACAGTTACACCCCAACATCGTCGCTAATGACCGTTGTAGTTGATGCAACGTTAAATAAATTAATTTTAAAAAGTTATAAATGTTTTACAACAGAAAATTAAGAAAATTTCAGAAGAGTTCGGGAAAAATTCTAAGAAAATTACTGTTAAGATAAATTTAAAAAACATAGTAGGCTCACACCTGCGCACAGGCATCTTTTTCAGGTAGCTATTTATCTCCAGTAATTACTTTTTTCTGTTTTTAGTGTAATATGAGGATTTAAAAAAGTTAATATTAAAATTGTTTGTTTTTTTTCTATAATTTGTATGATTTTTGAAAAAAAATTTGTATTTAATTTTATTTTAAATATTATTAAAGAATCCGTTACTATAAAAAGGTGCTAAGAAAGTCTGCAAAATTTCACGGCTGTAACCCTTATATTAGCTAAGAAATAGGGTCACAGATTTACCTATTTTAACATGAATAAGATACGGTAGTACAAGGTCCCCATGTAGGTAGAAAATTTGCGATAAACGTAGTGCGATTTTTTGATAAATTATTTTACAACTATCTAGACATAAATTTCCAGAATTTACGACCACCTGTTCAACACAGTATAAAAACAGGCCTTTAAAAATATTACAATATTAAAAATTTTCCCAGATTAATCTTGCAGTTTACCTTCATAATTTTTTATACGACCTTTATTTAATAGAAGATATATGTAGTATTTTATATTTTCCGTTATGTGATCTCTTCGTGTCGTATACTCCTTAATCCTTCGAGGACATTATCATTTTTAATAGTGCTTCATTAATTTAACTATTGACAGATTGTAGACAGTAAATATTACAGGTTGTTGATAAAGTTTCAAAGCGTTTTAATTGTATGAATCAGAATATTGCTAGAAAGGGTTATGTTTCGAGGATTAATCTTCTGTTTACACAAATTATGTATTTAACTTTTCTATTTACTACAAAAATTTAATATATAAGCGGAAATATTATTTTATTTTCTCTTGTCCTATGTAAATATATTCAGATTTTTGTAATCGACTTTTCACGGAGAAACAATACTTTGTTTCTGTATATATTCATATAGGGCAAGAGGAAGTAAAAAAACCAAAAACAGCAAAAATTATTAATAAGAATATTTTTCATATAAAAACGGCTTGTATTTTCCTACCTACTGTCCATAACAGACATTTTTGTCCACAACAGGCAGGCAGTATGTTAAATTATTTCCACTCGATCTGCTAGTTCCAGAGCTACAAAAAATAGTTCAGTTTCTTATCACATGTTCAGCCAATTATATAACTGAAGCATTTAAAAATAGAAGAGGTAAAGGTGTAAAAGACACTAGTCAGAGTTATCTCCTCTAATATTAATGATTTCACTATACAGCCAGACCCTGTGGTGAATGAAGCGAAACTGTCATTTGCAGAATGGAAAGTGGGTGCTTTTTGGAGGGCCTTGCATGCTGATAAGCATACTCTTTCAACTCAGTGAGGAAGGCAATAGTAAACCACTTCACTCCTCGTTTTTACTCGTAGTAAAACCTCTACAGGTTCAAACCAGCCTTTCCGCTGTTGACCTAAACAACATACTTACGTAATAACGTCTGATATTAAAACTCGTATATCTACTGTACAAAAATTTAGTACGTATTTCAAGTAGGAACATCCCTCGTACATACAATAGATCTCAGCTATAATTAAAAACATGTAGAACTCGATTCCAGTTTAATACTGTATTTTTATTTCTAGCATATAATTTCTTGTTAATACTAACAAATAAAATAATTAATCAGAAACTAGTCAGAGTTATCTCCTCTAAGAATAATGAATTTCATTAAACAGCCAGACCCTGTGAAAAAAGAAGTGAAGGTGTCATTTGCAGGATGGAAAAAAGATGCTTCTCAAAGGGCCTGAAATGCTGATAAGCTTACTTTTCTACTCAATGAGAAAGTTAATGGAAAACCACATCACTGCTCGTTTTACTTAGTAAAGCCTTAAGAGGTTCAAAGCAGTCTTTCAGCAGATACGCTAAACAACATTGTCCATTTTGTTAAAATAAGAATTATCTTAAGTCGGAGAAAGATATAGTTGAAGAGTGCATTTCCAAAAGGGTGTAAGTGCCAAGAATGAAACTTTTCAGGAGGCAATAAAAACTGGTTTTTGTTTAAATCTTTAAATTTATTAACTTAAAAAAAAAGTTTTACACACATTACACTTGGATAAAACTATAGATAAACTTGTAGCTTAATACATAAAAAGGAAGTTAGAAAAAAAAATTTATAAAGCAGTCCCAAACGGTGCTGCAAGTCATAACTTCGTATGTCCCACTATGCAACGGTTGTTTCTGGGGTTGGTGCTGGCGCTGATTCTGCCAACACTTCTTCGAAGTAGGCGCGTGCTTCCGGCATGAGGTAAGGGAGCATCTTCATGATGTCTGCTCTCTTCTTCTGGGGAACTCCCGTTTTGGTTCTTGATAACCGAAGCTCCAGATTTTTGAAGTCATTGATTCCCACTCCAGGTTTGACAATTTTTACAGGATCATGCCAAGCTGCTGCTGATGACCCACCTTTGGCTACCATCACACTCCCAAATTCAGTTGATGTCAAACGAAGCTGATGAGCTTGAGAAATTCCCAACTTCTTAGTAAACAGAAACGCATGGGCTATTTCTTTAAAGTTGTGGAACTCCTCTACCAAAGTGCAGGTGAAGGGGTTTTTTTGTGCTGCACCTGTGATTATTTCAACTAAATTCATTATGGTCATGGCTTTGCATTTTTTCTTTCGCTTCTCAATTAAAGCAAAGTCTCTGTCGCAACTTAAAAATGTGTGGCCTTTAACAGGGAACTTGTGGATAACCTCATCAAACACACCGTTAGCTATGAGGACAAGGTACATGGCCATCATGTACTGGTTTTTGTTTTGGCCACCGCAGTTATCTGACCACACAATAAGTTTTTTCTTGTTACCTGGATTACACTGAGTAGTTAGGTACTGGTATACGCATGATGTAATTTCAGCTGATCCCCTCCCACCATAGTTCTCAGACCATAAGAACATACACCCTTGATTGTTAGTAGAATCATGTATCCCCAAATTACAACAGGCTAGTTGCTGCGAATAGTACATTTCTGTGTGGGTAAGTTGGGGGAGATACATTTGCTGTTGCAAATCAAAAGATACAACATAAGCGTCAGATGTCTTTGCATTTTTTATGTCATCAGACATTGCTTGTGTAGTAGCCTCAGCACGTCGATGATGCAGTTCTTGCTCAACCTTTGCTAAGGCATCACCAGATTGTAGGCGGATATTGAATGAGTCACATGTAGAGCAGGTATCAACCCTTGGCATGCGAAAAGACAAATTGAACTTAGTCAAGAAGATCTCATGGTACCATTGCCTAGAAATGGGGGGCTTTCCATTATACTCTGTCGAGTGCTTTTCCAAAAAGGCGCGATACATTCGACTGACATTCAAGTCAGGCGATAAGTACAATCTGTATTTAATTTTAGCTCGGCCATAATGGCTTTCTTCCGTCGGAAAACTCTTAATGTGGTCAATGACTTTTTGAGTCCATTCCAACGACTCTTCATTTTTACGCGCCCCTCCTCTTCTATCCGAACAATCCATCTTTCCTTCCAGAATCTTTTGGCCTAAGATCTGGACTCGTTTTGGAGAAATCCCAAATGTATTACAAAAGGTTTTTAGACATACCTTAGCTTCAGAGCCACCTGGAAGAAGTACGAAGTACGAAAATGAATGCTGACGTCTGCTTTCACTCGGGTGTTCATAATTTCCATGTCGCCTTCTTTTGATAAGCTGAGGATGAATCAGGCGTTGTAGGTAGTTTTGTTGTTTATTGTAGTCGCCTAATTCGTAAAACTTGGTGAATAGTTCCTTGCGGTAATCCAAACGTATTGATTGGCATGAGAATGTACACTTGCAGTTTACCTGAAAGAAAAGACATGAATTACCTAAAATGTAAGATCAGAAAACTACATGGTAAGTAAGTTGGTAAGTAAGTAAGTAGGTTAATAGTAGGTTAGTCAAGTATAAAAAAGCATTAACTTTTGTATAGTTAGGTAAGTAAGTAAGTAGGTTAATAGTAGGTTAGTCAAGTATAAAAAAGCATTAACTTTTGTATAGTTAGGTAACAGATAAGTTGGTTCAGTAAATTAGTTTGTTAAGTAAATCAAGTTAAGTTAAGTTAAATTACTACTATTTTATGATATTTACCTCTGTTGGAAGAGTTTTTGGTTGGTTGACAGTTTTTGTTTTTGGGGAAACATAACCTTCTCCTGAATTCCTCAGTTTTTTTACAACACTTTTCTTCCATGCCTGAACATTCCTTCTCTTCTTCTTAGGCTTTGCCCCTTCCTGTACTTCCTGTATCTGATTCATCATAAGACAAACAATTTAACTGGAAACACAACCAGAGTAAAAGCACTAACAATAAAAGCCTAAACAACAACGCAGCGGAGCACCAAGTGTGGCCGTGACTGAAGCCTGCGCAGCTGTTGCACCTAGGTACTTACACCCTTCTGACTTGCACAACAAGTTTAGTACGGATTTAAGACGCTTGGAGCAGTAATATCGCTCTCATCTGTTGTACAATGAGAATCAGTGGCACTTACAACCTATTGACACAGCAAACTAAAAATAAGGTAGTTTGGCACTTACACCCTTTTGGAAATGCACTCTTCAGTTCATCTGTTTAAACATGTTCATACTTGGAATAATCTTGAAAATTATTATCTGGTTACGTTACATATGTTATTGTTTGTTTTGTTTAGTTCATCAGCCAAAACACTGGTTTGAACTTCTAGAGGCTTTACTAAATATAACGAGGAGTGAGATGGTTTACCAATTCCTTCCTCATTGAGTGGAAAAGTATGTTTATCAGCATGCCAACCCTCTGAAAATCATCTACTTTCCACCCTGTAAATGACATCTTCACTTTATTCACCTCAGGGTCTGACTATAAAATAATGAAATTCATTACTCGCAGAGAATATAACTGAAACTACACTAGGAACGAAAGATTTAGACGGGTCCAGTTCTCGCTCGTGTATCCCTTCCACAACTTCCAATGTACTCATGGACTCCCCTAACGCTCTTTGCACTGTTACAAGAAGTACACTGTTTTTACGTGTTAGATTAAATAAAAATAGTTTATTCACTGTATTTTTTCAATTACTGTATTTGTTATTTATCGTATTTATTTACTGCAGTTGTATAATAATTTATTATTAATATAAATAAAGTATAAATCGAATTTTAATCTAATTTACATCTTGTTTTAATTTTCGTACGAAGTATAAACTTTACAGGTAATAAAACACAGGTGCAGTAGTCCTGTACAATCAAATTCGATGAGCTAATTTTTAAACACAAATATAAAACAGTTTGAAATTTTTCTTTTATTAATTTGAATTTTTTTTTGAACGCATACGTCGCAAATATAATAAATTTATCACTTGATGTGTATTAGATATTATTATAGGTGGAGTAAATTTTTGAGTGTAAACGATGAAGTAAAATTTTAAAATTAGGTATAATTTTCAAGCAATAGGAGCAGTAAGAGAGGAGAAATTGCTCGACTGGTGGAACAGGCGGGGTGAGGAAATGGAGAACTACACAGCAAACTCCCATTCGCCTAAATTTATCGTGCTTGTATAGTGTCTTATAACACTGTTACCTCTTCGTACGTAAATGCTTCATTTATATAACTGGCTGACCATATGATAAGAAACAGAACTATTTTTTGTAGCCCTGGAACTAACAGATTGAATGCAAATATTATAACACTATACCTGCCTGTTATGGGCAATCATTAATTTTATAATATTTAAAAAAATTTCAAATATTTTGGACAACGTATATCCTCGAGGACATTATTTTCTGATTTTTTTTAATATGACTTCATTAATACATGGATTGACAAATAGTTTTATGAGGAAAGCATTTAAATGTTTTTACGACGTTGAAACATAATGACCCATGTAATAGTACCAGCTAATTCTTGATGCGGTTAATATTGGATATTTAAATTTCATATTGATTCCTATAAGAAATGACCTTTCTATTTAAGTTTTTTTTAAATACTATTTAAATTTTACTGTAAAAGATATTTTACATATTTCTTTCCGGTTATGCTAATATTTACAAGGCTGGGAAATATTTTAAGGTTAATTATTATTAATACCGTTTTTGTTAAGATATTGCAAAAAATATTATTTGTTTTTTTATTTGTAAATATATTTTAAATTGTCATTATGTTCAGGGGCGGACTGGGGTTCATTCGATGAAATCACTTAAGATGCAGGCTATCCAAAAATAAATGAAACACTATGAAAAAAATTTGCCATAAAATTAACTCTTTGAGTACCAACGTCCGGAAAACAGGACGTCAATATATTTTACTTACTTGCAACATTCGGTTTACCGAACGTTTGTACGTTATGCATAAAAAGCAAACGTCAGGATAACCGAACATTTACAAAAAAATTTCTTTTAACAAAAATTAATGGAGTAAAATATTTTGAAACCGCCTCCGTGGTGTAGTGACTAGCGCGCTAGCCTGCAAAACGATAGGTCCCGGGTTCGATTCCCGGCTAGGGTCTGAAAATTTGAACACTTTAAAACCACTGTTAAGGTACCAAAACCCACAGTACTTGCTAATGACCAAGATTTCAATGCGACTTAAAATAAACTAAAAAAAATATTTTAAATATTTTTAGTGTTGGAACAATTTCTTTTTTTGATGAACATAATAAAAATTAATTTTTAACAGGAAATTTTATTTTTATGCAACGTTGAGATTTGAATTGGCAATGGTAGGCTTGCGCCTCCAAGTTTTCGAAATAAGGGCTGGCACTTTTTTTACACCCTTATTCAAATTAAATGGCTTTAGATCAAACTTTTAAATATTGTTTCCGAACTGAAAGGGTTAAAATATTTTACGAATATTTTCATAAAAATCCGTTAACAGAAATACCAGTCTAAATGTTTTTATTTTTTTTAATTTCTTACAGTTTTCTCAAAAACAGTTCTTACGATTTTAATTGGTGGCAATTTTTAAAATTGTCATTTTTAATTTTCCTTTGACCGCCCGACACACCCAGATGTCCGAAACTAAAAGAGATAACAGCAAACGGTTTCCGGATTTGTAATCTAAACAAAAAGTTGGTAAGCATAAATTGGGTTTAAAATCAGAAACTACAAGAAATAGATACACAGTTTTCGGATACGTATTATTTACTACCTTTATTTGGGTAAAAGACAGGTGCAGTGTCAAATTATATACACTCAATCTGTTCGTTGCAAGGCTAAAATAAATAGTTCTGTTTCTTATCACATGGTCACCCAATTAAATGACTGAATCATTTAAGAACAGAAGAGGTAGAGGTGTAAAAGGCACTAATCAGAGTTATCTCCTCTTAAAGTAATGAATTTTATTATACAGCCAGATCCTGTGATGAATGAAGTGAAGGTGTCATTTGCAGAGTGGAAAATATGTGTTTTTCTGAGGTCCCGGCATGCTGATAAGCATACTTTTCCATTCAGTGAGGAAGGCATGGTAAACCACCTTACTCATCGTTTCACTTAGTTAAACCTATACAGGTTCGAACCAGCCTTTTGGCTGATGACCTAAACAACAACGATTTAGGTTTAAAGTTCTGGTTTTGGCCAAAAGTTCTCTAAAACCGGAAGTTACGAAATAAAAATCGGAATTTGAAAACAAAAATAGTCATTCATTTCCTCTTGAGGAGTAGATATAGAACTCATTGGGTTTTAAAGTTCCTGTCTCATGAGAGGGATTTTTAGAATTGGTCTTTTACTAAATTTTTGTGTTCTACAGGATGGAGTAGGTGGTATGTCTGGAGAAATTCTTGTGGTCGGCTGTCCGCTCGTGGCAATTTTTTTTTTCTTAAATTGCAGGTTTAACCCTTTGCTGACTACTGACGTAAATATCCGCACATTTACAAATTAAATTTTACAAATAAGATTTTGACTAAAATTTGTCTTACAGTCATCAAAATTATGCCAAAATATCTAAATATTCCGGGAACTTAGAAGTTGTAGAAGCTGTTTTGATAGAACTGTCTGCTAGTGTTTCATGACTGCAACGAGGTCATTGTTCCATATCAGTCATGCTTCTTGAGTTCGTTAATTTTTAATGTGTGTCACATTCGTCTAATTTAATCAGAATATTTCTTTAAACAATCTTTGTGCTTGTAGATTTGGGTTCTCCTTTTATTCTTCTATTCAATGTACAAATTATTTTTAGTCATTTCTATTTACGGATATTTCCGCATAAGTCACGTCACTAGTCCAACTGAGGTTGATTTTAATTTAGCATCATCCGCTCAAGATTAACATAAGTTAATGTTTTTCATTTTATATTGTTTACTCATGAGTACTCATAAGTTTCAATATTTGATTGGCGACAGAAAGTCGTATGAGTGTTTCACACTTGATGTTTAAGGTATACTCTTATACACACTATTAAAGGAAATAAATAACCCGTAGAAATATGTTAAATAAATGAGATTTTGCATTAAATGTGTGTGGATAATTGCAAAATGTCGTAGCAGTGAACCTTGACTCTTTTATACAAGTACTGTATTTATACGACACTCATAATATTATTGCATTACGGAATTTAATGTGGAACAAACCCCAAATAAACTTCACCTAGTCTATTGTGAAGTACACCGCTACAGTCTACGATTTATGTATAACAGACGGTTTATAGGGTATACCAAAAATATTAACTCATAATTTTTTTTAATCCTTTATCTGTGCATTTGGCCATAGCATGTGTTTAAATTATATTTGCACTCGATCTGCTAGTTCCAGGGCTACAAAAAATAGTTGTATTTCTTATCACATGGTCAACCAATATAACTGAAGTATTTAAGAAAAGAAGAAAAGGTAGAGGTGTAAATGACAAATGTAACATATCTGTGAGTTGTTAAGACACCTTCTTAGAAATGAAATTAAAATTATAAAAAGTTTTCATTTGTTTCAGCTGGAAAAAATTCATTTCAATTATTCTTTCACGAGAATTCAAATTACAAGAGTTGTCTTTTTGAACATCCGATTGATTATTAAAATAAAACTAAAAAGAATAATTAAATAAATTTGTTATCAAAATTTGCATACGAGGTGTGGCTATTAAATAACGAGACTGACGTTGTAATGATTTTGTTTTTATACATAATCACTTATTGTCACCTTCAATATACACTCCTTCTCTGTCCCTACAACGCTCCATCCGAATTTTCCATTGTTGGAAACAATGCTGGAAGTCATCTTCTGTTAGCTCCTTCATGACACGTGCCGCTTTCTCTTTTACTGCTTCCACAGACTCAAATCTTGTCTCTTTTAATACAGATTTCACCTTACGGAACAGGGAGCAGTCACAAGGTGCAAGATCTGATGAATAAAGTGGATGTTCTAACACTGAGATGTTGTACTTGGCTAGGAACCTCTTGACAGATAACGCGGAATGAGCTGGCGCATTGTCTTGGTGGAGAACCCATGATTTGTCCTTCCACATTTCAGGGCGTTTTTTTCTTACTCTTTGACGTAGTTTAGAAAGTATCTCAAGGTAGTAAAATTGGTTAATTGTTTGACCTTCAGGAACCCAGTGAAGGTACACAATCCCATGGATATCAAAAAGAACAATCATCATTGCTTTAAATTTTGACTTGCTCATTCGAGCTTTTTTGGCTCTCGGTAAAGTTCGGCTCTTCCAGTGCATGGATTGGCGCTTCGTTTCCGGATAATAAGTAAAAAACCACGTTTCATCTCATCTTATTATCTTCTACCTGTTCACTAAGGCGAAATCTACATTAAAAGGGACAAGATTTGAGTCTGAGGAAGCTGTAAAAGAGAAAGCGGCACGTGTCCTGAAGGAGCTGACAGAAGATGACTTTCAGTACTGCTTCCAACAATGTAAAAATCGCATGGAGCGTTGTAGGGATAGAGAAGGAGTATTTATGAAGGTGACAATAAGTGATTATGTATAAAATTAAAATTAAATGTTTTACAACGTCAGTCTCGTTATTTAATAGCCACACCTCGTATATCCTTGGTTACTTATCAACACAATCCCCATTTAAATTGAGGCATTTATCATACCAGTTTACATTCTTTCTAATACCCTTTTCATAAAACTTTGCCGTCAGTCACTTGAAATGGGTATTCTTGCTGTCTTGGGGCTCGTCGTCTGTTCAGAATCTCTGCCCTCCTAACCACTTCGCCAGCAGTCGAGGGAACAGGTGGAAGCCGCTCGGTGCTAAGTCAGGGCTATACGACTGATGATCAAAAATGTCCCATTGAAACTTGTCAAGAAGCCGTTTCGTTACTTTGACGGACTTTATCATAGATGACCACAACTCCAGATGACCATTCCTCTTCTTTTTGTTTTGAATGACTCTCCACAACCACAATAAATGCAAAAGGCTACTGTGAAACTCCGTAACGGTTTCGGAAATTCCGAACAGACGACGCGCTTCAAGACAACGTGAAGACCCATTTAAAGTCAACTGGCAGCAACGTTTTATGAAGATGTTATTGGAAAATTTATACACCGTTATGATAAATGCCTCAATTTTATTGGTGATTATGTAAAAAGTAAACAAGGATGCACTGCGTGGTAAAAATTTGATTGCCCCTTACGAAGGGAGCATAATTGGCCCGCTACTAACCTCAATAACATTTCATGTTTCAAAACTTTTTTATAACACTGTATAATCCTACATACTATTTAATAATATTAAATACATTATGTACCAACTGTGAATACACTAATCTACAATCAATAGCATCTTCAAACGTTAATAATTAGAGGGCCTTAAATTTGAATGGGTCATCAAAATTGCGTGATTCTTTTACTAAAATAAAGTATACTCTTTAAACTAAATTTCGTACGATGTATGTATATAGAAATATTTACAAGCCGAAAAATTTCTCGTAACACGACTTTAAGTTTGGGCGTACTACAATCAAAATATTTTACAAAATGAGTGGCTACAGTATTGAAATCACTAACAAATATACATTTTCATCTGATCTGTAAGTGTTCTCGGTAAATCTTGATCCCGTACATGAAAATTTATCAATGTCAGACTTCCAGTTAATAAGTAATCATAGTGGAAACGAAAAATCGTCCTATTTTGCCGCCGTTTATTTTGTTCTTAAAATCTTTAATAACGTTTTAACCGTTTCATTTTTCGTAACAGTTAGTAGGACAAAAAAGATGCGTATTATGATTTTACATAAGACTATAACATTTTACAGTGTTATAAAAATAATTTTAAAAAAATGAAATGTTATTGAGAAGGCTAGTGGTGGGCCGATTCTGCTCCTCTTGCTAGGGGCAATCAAATCTTTACCACACAATATATAACTTTTCATAATAAATTTATTTTTATAACCAATTGGAGGTTAAAGAAAAACTATCTTCGTACATAATCTTTTTATGTGTAAATATTGGTAACGACTTATGGTACACCCTGTGTATTAAAATACTTAATGGTCGTTAGTTCGGTTTACCTATTGCAGAATAAAATGACCTACACACTTCATGTTGTTTGTACACTCAATGCAATACAAATAATCTGAGTGAAATACTGGTCACAGGTTATGTTGGTCACATTTTATAAGAGTATTATTTCAACACAATTTAAAAATTTCACTAAAAAAATTTTAACATGTTAAAACAATTTAACTCATTAATCTTTACTTGTTTATTTCTATTTTGATAAGTTTTACGGAATTTTTTACTGTGTATTATGATCTAGTGGTAAAATTACAAAGTAAATTTTTCACAAACGAGACAATTACAATTACCACTATAAGTATGCATAACAAAACATCTGTAATTAATTTAAAAGTACACAATACATACATTATATCTTTCTTATTTACTTAAATTTTTATTTTTTGGTAGTTCACTAATTCATCTGCTTCCACTCTAACACTGATCAATCCACTATATATTTCTGTGCCCTAGAGGTAAAGGGTGTTTACTCCAATTTTGGCAAAATTAACTTTGAAAATCAGCAAGAAATACTCTGTCTAATGGTTTACAGTATTAACTCGTATCTGTCTTACTTCCATTTTTTAAAAGTTGCAATAACCTCATTAACCATACTCTTGTATATGATGCGGAAGATTTTTAAAATGACTACTATTTTTAACTCTAATTGGATGTATACTCGTTATTGACAATAAGTTATTTTATTTTGAATTTTTGTTTTTATTGTCTTCCTGATAGGCCTCAGAATTCGCTTCAATTCTGTACTTTTTCAAACATAGTTGAATGGGTCAACAGAAAAACGTTGCAACTGACAAAATTTACAAAAGTGAAGTTTCAGTGGTATACGTCCTATAAATCCTCTATTTGATCATTAGTGACTTCTAACGGGTAGAATTGTAAATAAAATTTCGGAAATTCTTGAAAGAAAATAAAGTGAAAAATCGTTATAAAGCTAAGATCAGATGATATCTTTCACTTTTAGTAAAAATTAGTTTTTGTTACTTGCAACGTTTTTCCGTTCACCCATTCAGTTGTGAATAAAATGCTGTTTCTTTATCAGTATAGAGTTAGCACAATATTATGTTTTGTCAAAGTTTTTTTTCGTTTGATTCACCCAAGTTCTGTGGGTGGTCAGAGAGGTGTAAAAGTTAAGAAAGTTCATTTTAAATCTCTGTATCAGAAATTATATTTGGAACAAACTTTTTTTTAAATTCTAACACCTTCAGAAATTTAAAAAAAGAAGAAAAACTTCTGTTTTTAGTTCATCTAAAAAATTACAAAAATGGAGTTAACTTCCCTTACTTCTTGGGTGCAGAACTATGTTGGAACTCGTTACGTCCAGCGGGAACAAAAATAACATTTTTTTTAAACGCTGTATATTACCCTATGTAGTAAACCCTATATAGTAGTTTAAACCCTATAGTAGTTTACCCTATGTAGTAAAAGGCTAAATTTTAACTGAAACTAATTAGAAAACATGCAGGAACACTATCCTAAAACGCCATATTTTTCCTCTTAAAACTTATTGCGCTACATGTTCTGAAACATGGACTAAGTGAAAAATGCGCTAAAAAAACAGACAAATATTTTGTTTTTAAGTCGTTAGAAAATTTCTAATACACTTCCGTAATTCGTAATTTATACGAATAAACTAACAAAACCAAGCTTTAAAACGAACCGTACCAGAAATTTTTTTCTTATTTGATGAGATACGCAATTCTTAACACAGCTTCATTTATTTTACGTGCTATAATCAAAGAAAATTCGATTGAAATCTCCGATTTACAAATAAAAATATTTTTTAAAGTAAAAATAAAATTGTTCATTGTATTAGAAAAAATCAGGTAAAATAATTTCAGAAACTAACCTTTCTCTACATTTATGTAATAATTCTACCGATAATAACCTAACCTAACTTAAAATTCGATCACGCCCAACTATATGAAAGTGTATCGGACCCACGTGGTTTGCATATTTATTAATACTATCAACAATAACAATGCAAATAAATCGCGCTAAAATCAATAAATTCACAACACATGGACACCATTTAACAATTATAATAATGATAATCATAGAAGTAATGATGTTATTATTTTTTTTAAATTTCATAACACTTTTGGTTGGAACGATTATTATCATAAGAGAATATAAAACTGACTTTCTCCACTTTTAAACCAGTTCACCTTGTGAAATTAGCTCATTCAATATAACTCCTTACTGTACCAAGAAATATCAAGTTAGAAAAGGATACAGTTATACTATGTTATTAATACTAAAAAGAGATAGATGTATGATGTAGACCACATATATCTCTATGCACTTTCAATATCTTTCAACCTTGTCACCTTATAGGTAGGTAATATCATAATATCGTATTCAATTTTATAACCTATAAGTCCGAAGAAATAAAAATGTCAAACCATTTTTTTATATTATAAAATTATTATTTTATTATATAATATAATTGATTACAAGTAGCAGAAATCAATGAAATAAGCATTTAATTCTATCTCAAAGGCAATTCTATCTCAAATGAAAATTCTATTTTAAAGGCTTGTTGTTACGTCCTTAAACTGAACAACCTACTTCCCCTGAATTTTTTGTCATTAGTCTCTCGACTGGTTTGATACAGTTCTCCAAATTGCTCTATCTTGCGCAAGTCGTTTCATATCTACATACCTGTAACACACTACATCCTTTGTAATTTTTTTTTATATATTCTAACCTTTGCCTCCCCCTACAATTCACTTTCTTAATATTACCCTCAATTATTGATAGACCATTACCTGAATGTCTTAGGGTATGCCCCACTAGCCTTATCCCTTCTTCTGGTAAGATGCTTCCATGTACTTCTTTTCTCATCCACTCGCCTAAGAACCTCTAAATTACTTATTTGTCCACCTATCTAATCTTTAACATTTTTTTATAACACCACATTTCAAAAGGTTCTATCCTCTTCCTTTCTACAGTCCCTATCACCCGCGTTTCACTCCCGTATAATACTACACTCCAAATATAGTGCTTTAAGAAATGTTTCCTATTCTGTAATTTAATGTTTCTGGTCAGTAAGCTGTTTTTCATTTCAAAGGTTTTTCTAGCTTGAGCAATTCTACTTTTGATATCACTTGTGCTTCTACCATCCTTTGTATCCCTAGATAGCAGAATTCCCCAACTTCCTGTATGTTTTCGTCGCCTACTTTTAAATTTCTCATCTCTTCTAAACCACTCTTGCTGCTGCAAAACACTTTCGTTTTGTTATTATTAATTTTAATGAAGTAATCCTTTCTCATGATCTCATCCATTCTATTTAACATACCCTCTAGTTCTTTCCTTGTCTCGGCTAATACTACTACATCATCAGCAACTCTCACCATTTTTATTGTTTTTTCTTGAGTTTTCTCCCAAAAAACTGAACATCATTAACTTACAGAAATGGTTTTTAGTATCAGTAATCGATACGCACTTTCCCCATAACAGGCAGGTAGAATGTTAAATTATTAACCTGCGGTGAATGAATTGAAAGAGACGTTTGCAGAGTGGAAAGTATGTGCTTTTCAGAGGGCCCGGCATGCTGATAAGCGTACTTTTACACTCAGTGAGGAAGGCAATTGTAAACCACCTCACTCCTCGTTTTACTTAGTAAAACTTCTACAGGTTTAAACCAGCCGTGTGGCTGATGAACTAAACAACAAGTCAATATTGGTTTAAAATAAACTTTGTTAGCAATCATTCAGATTTTAGAGTTAGTGAAGAGCGGCGTTCAACTAGTCGGAATAGTCCTTTCAGTTTGGAGTGCAAAGTCAGTCTTTTGGTTTTATTTCATCATCATCATCATCCGTCATGGTTTAGGCTATTAAGCCTGTTCCGGTTTCCACCTCTTCCTCGGTCGACCCACATCCCTTCTACCATCCGGTCTGGACATCCAGGCTTGAAGTGGCAAACGGTTGTGTGGCATTCGGAGCAGGTGATCTGTCCATCTTTTTCTATATTGCTTGATCACATCTACAAGTGGCTGTACATTGCATTCTTCTCTTATCACTTCGTTTCTAATGTGATCCAGCCTTGTGTATCCCTGAATGTATCTCAAGAACCTCATCTCTGAAGCTTGTATGCGCGAGTCGTCTCTCTTTGTTGTGGTCCATACCTCGCTTCCATATGTAACTAGTGGAATCGCCATTGTCTTATAAAATTTCAACTCTGTTTCTTTTCTGGCTTTTCCCTTCAATGTACGATGTATGGTTCCACATATAGCATTGAATTTACTCAGCTTCAGAGGTATGTCACTCTCACAACCGAAGGATACATTGCAACCTAGATATTTGAAACTACTCACCTGCTCCATAATCACATTATCTAACACAATTTTCGACCGCACTGGCCATTTGCCATGAAATGCCATTACTTTGGATTTTTGGGTCGAAATTTTCATTTTGAATTCTTTACTTAGATTCTGGAGTTTATAGACTGCTGTTTAAAGCTTATCTTCACTGTCTTGAATTATAACGGTGTCGTCGGCAAACATGAGTGAGTTGAGGGAAACGCCTTGTCCAATATTTACACCTGTGTCAACCTTTTGCCGCCAAACAGTCATCAGCTCGTCAATATATATATTAAATAATGTAGGTGATATGGGACATCCCTGTCTGACTCCTTTATTTACATACAACTCTCTCACATCTTTTCCATCTGAACTAATCAGCACCGATGTTTTATAATATAAGCTATTGATAGCAGTCACAATATGCCTTGGGTAGCCTTTCTTCCACATAATTTCCCATAGTAAGGACCTGTCGACGTTGTCAAATGCCTTTTCCCAGTCAATAAAAGCCAGATGAGTTGGACAATTGTATTCTCGACGTCTTCCTATTAGAATTTTCAATGTGAAAATCGCATCTATACAAGACCGTCCCTTCCGGAAGCCCATCTGGTTCTCTGATATTAGGGCATCTGTTATAAGTTGAAGTCGTCTATTTATTAGAGAGGCGAATAATTTGTAAGTAGTATCCAAAATGCTGATTCCTCTATAATTTTTAGGGTCAGACCTATTGCCTTTTTTGTAGAGAGAGACTACTCTTGATTTTGTCCATGATTCTGGCACTTTATGATTTTGGCACTTTTTGATTCGCCCATATCAAAGTCACAAAAATTCATTGTTTATCATGAGAACAAAGCATCCCAAGAATTTCTTCATACTGGCCCGTTGGTATTGTGGTTAGCACAAATAGCTTCTACACCAGAGTTCAATTCCCGGTCGGATCTGGCATTTCTTCATCACTTTTCTTCGTCTATCACCCTTCTCACCGTTTGAACTAGCAGTAATTGCAAAATAATCAGACGTAAGCGAAAAAGAAAAAAATTTTCAGACATTCCGCACACCCTATCTTACAGATCACAGAGAAAATAATAAATAAAGTTATCTTAATGAAAATTGTAGGACTATTTACGAGAAAATTATAAAAAATTAAAAATTGCATGAATGAACCAGTTCACTTAATATTTCCACAGATATTTTCAAAGAACTTCAAGAATGAATAAAATACCCTCTATCAGAATTAAGCCCAATTATTCAAAAGTTAAATTATATTCCAGGATGTATAAATCGCACACCTACATTCATGCTCATACTAGATTATGAATCATAAACTTCACGTAAACACCACATGCATTCTATATTTATATTTTATTACTATGTTTATATTAAATTGCTTCAGGATACCTTAAAAGGTTAGACAGATAAGGTCTAAACTTAAGTAAGAACTTGTTATTAAGCCTACAGGAATGTTATTAAAATATACCATTTCATATTTTTGCCTCGTTTGGAACGAGTTACCTCATTGCAATATTTTGTACATCTAAATACAAACTAAACCGTTGTAATTTTGTACATTATTTTGCTTTATATGAATATATATGGACGGAAAGTATTGTTGTTTTCATGTTGATTTTTTGCAATCGAGTTTTGACCGGAAATACAAGTTCTCAGACCCAACGAAACCACGAAAACATGTTTTAGAAATTGGTTTGGTTGTGTGTAAACAAAATATTTCAAGAACGGAATAACGTACAAAGTAGAAACTTAAAACTTAAGTTAGGTACTATAAGAAGAAAAAATGTTAATTAAAATTGGTCAAACTAAACAAAAGTATAGTTTACTCATGTCATTTTTCATTTTTCTGCGATTTTCTCAAAAATGGCTCATAAATTGATTTTTTAAAAATCTCATTTACTACATTTTTTATGCTCTAGGCTACATGATAGGGGAAACGTCATTTCTACTGAAAATTTTGAATCATGTATTCTCGTGGTAATTGTTTTTTAGATTGCGGCATTTTAGAGCAAAAGCATACATAGTTCAAGTTATAGAAAATTGAAAACCTACAACTTTTATTTCTAGTTTTCTTTCAATCCTTAGTTTAATAGTAATTAGTTTTTTTGTATTTTGCTCATTAAAATCTGTAAACAAATGGGATATTACGACAAAAGTGTATATAATAAACATTACAGAAAATAAAAGAACCTAAAACTTTTATTTCAAGCATTATTTTCAACGTATTCAGGTTTAGCTTAAATTAGTAATTTTTCGTATTTTTAACTTTCACCATGGTTTATTTTCATTTAGCGTCAATTACTCATGTTTAAAATAATATTTTTAAATTTTACATTGTTTCCTAATGATTAAACATAGGTTATATTTTTTATTATTTACATTAGAAAGAGAAAGTCGTATGACTGTTACAAACCAGGTTTTTTATCTAGGGTAATAATAATTATGTAGTTTACGAAGATATAGTCAATAGTACTGTACAACTGGTTGATAATTGCCTGTAAAATTTTATTTAATTCCTTATGGCAAAATTATTTTTGATATATCACGATCTTATACAGTAAAACAAATGTCATCATGAGATTGTTAGACATTAGCCAGGTTGTTTGTACCATGTTTGTCTTTAACTTCTTATGTATCCCATTAAATGAGAAACGAACAGTAGTTAAGGTACAAATTTTGTATCTTAACCGTTCGTGGACTATTGATGGATAGATCGGCCAGAGAAGTTTTCCCATTGGTCGTTTTGTGTACATACGAGAAGTGGCTATTAAATAACGAGACTGACGTTGTAAAAAATTTTATTTTTATTTTGTACATAATCACTTATTGTCAGCTTCAATATACACTCCTCTATCATTACAACGCTCCATGCGAATTTTCCATTGTTGAAAACAGTGCTGGAAGTCATCTTCTGTCAGCTCCTTCAGGACAGTGCCGCTTCCTCTTTTACAGTTTCCACAGATTCAAATCTTGTTACCTTTAATGCAGATTTCACCTTAGGGAACAGGTACAAACTAACGCTTAATCTGCGCAGCGCTCGTAAAGCAGCCAGAGGATTTTCTAGAGAACGAGGACGCTCGAGTAAGAGAAGGGCAGATTTGAAAGGTTCGGAACAGCGACCCTGAGTATTTTATTTCCTCAGCACTCTCCAACAGAGTTGACGAGTGTCCCCATCGCCAGGGGCGGCTCTCGATAACAGACCCAGCAACAGCCACGAGTGGTGTTATTATATTTTATTAATTTCCGACATAGTAAAGCCAGAGAAAGGATGCCATTTTAAAATTCTTTAACTGGAAGGAACTAACTATTTTAACAATGACTCAAGTTTTATAGGTAATTTAAAACAAAAGGAAAAAATAACAAAAGTTCTTCAAATATTTTTCGCCAAAAATTATTCATCATGTTATAATTTTATTGTATCTTCACTAAAAGTATGAAGATTGTGACCCTGACATTTGGTTGTTTTTTTTTATTAAACAAAAGGTAACAATTTAGATTCCACTAAGATAAAAGTAAAATTTTTGGTAAAAGAATTTTAATAATGACAAAATTTTTTAGGCTGAATGAAATAATGTTCATGTTTAAATTCACTATTAAATAAAATCTATTGTGAAATACTCACACGACTTTCTCTTTCCCTTGTAAATAATAAAACACATGACCTACATTATAATATCTATGTTTAATCATTAGTAAATAATGGAGAATGAAAAACAATACCTAATTTTAATCATGAGTGAATGATGCTAAATGGAAATTAACCTCCGAAGGACTTAAAAGTACGGAAAATCACTGATTGACGCCTAAACTAAGCCCGGTAAAAAAATTGTTTGAAATAAAAGTTGGAGTTTTAATTTTTTCAATTTTCATTGTGTAGACTTTTGCCATAAATTGCATTAGCCGCAACCTTGAACAAAACTACCACGGGAGCATAGCTCTACTAAAAATTCAGCAGATATACCACGTACTCGATCTTGTAAATCATAAAAAATATACTAGTAAACATATGAAATTTTATTTTAAAATCGTTGGAGCTGTTTTTAATTTTTTTTTCTAACATCTGAGAATATTTAAAATCAGTTTAAAAAAACAAAAACTATAAGTAAATAGCATGAACGGGTTCATATGACGAAGACAATACCCAATGGTATTTACCGACAATAACGAAAATAAAATTTAAGTATAATTTTAAAAATATTAACAAGATAAAAGATGAATAACATTAATAGAAAAGGTAACCAAATTAATAACAGTGGTAGTAGAAGAAGATGATGAAGATGATGAAGTGATGAAGATGATGATGGGTAGAGGAAGAAGATGATACTATTAGAGATTATGTTGATGTTGATATGGACTTCAATCATAAAAAAAATGTAGGTTAGTCGGTAAATCTAAACGGAAGGTCAAGCAATTTTATTCGTTTCAGTCGTGTCACGTCTTTGCTGTTATCAAGTAAATTAAGCGCCAAAGAATTCGGGTGATCTGCTAATTTTTCTTGATATTTTGAACTTAGTTGCGTGATTTCCTCTTTCACGGTGTTGACACATAAGTCCTTATGCAATGTATCATTTGTCACATATCATGGAGTTTTTCATTTTAAATCGAAAAAAGTAAAAAATTGCACGATAAACTAATATTTTACTTCCGGTGAACAGATTTTTATGAAAACGTACATGCTGGGTCCGCTAGTAGTATCTACATTAACTTCCAAGCTTCAACTTTGTGCAATATCTCGTTCTTGAGATATTTTGTTGACACACAGACACAAAGGCCAATTGGTCTATTTTATTTACATTTAACATTTGTCCACACCAATTACGGTAAGTGCCTTCCCCTCCCCATGTCAATGAAATTTCCACTTAAAAAAGAATAAAGACCACTGGATAAAAAATAAAACAGGCAAGAGCCGCTCTTAATCCCACTTGTCCCTTATTATAAATTTTCATCTACAAATAACTTCTTAAAATACATTACTTCCTTTATAGTCCTAGTTCCAATCCCCCAAGAATCAGAATCCTATTTCCTAATTTAAAACTATAAAATTCCCCCTAAATTCCACGAGGTTGCAATTACTCCGTAAAATTGTTCCTCGAGCGACCAGGTGTTCCTTAACACGATGTTGCCATCATAGGGCTTCTCAGCCCTCTCAACCAGGATTCAGAAAACTGGAATAAACCAAAAAAAACTTAACGAATCGAACAATAGGTGGACAGAAGAAAAGAAAAAATGCCTACAGTAAGTAACTTCTAAGAATATGGACTGCAAAAAGAATTTCCAGTAACGTCTAAAGCCACTTCACGTAGTCTAAAATTGGCTCTATACGAAAATACGAGTATCTTAAAACTGTACAATCTGTAATACTGAAGAATCTTACACAAACTGAATATATAAATATACGTATATGAATATACATATATACGTATATGAATTAATAAGTAATGATCCATTTGAATAAGTACAAAGTGCAAAGACAATATCATCCAATAGACAAGAATATTTTAAAGTTGAATATCGTACACCTTGACATTAAGGTAGGTGTTCTTCTTTTTTTATTTTATTAAAAGTCTGGTCTTGACCTATGTGCAAGACAGAATTATTGCTTCAAAAATGTTGAATAAGGATATGATTACAGGCTGGTACACCTCATAACTTTCAGATGGTATTCTTCTAAAAATAATTATTTCTTTTATCTTGACTAACTTAAATTTCAAATATGAATACCAAACGTTTTATTAGATTCTATTGCTACTCAATGTTTTACAAAAGCTTCTTTCTGTTAGTTTCTTTTGATTCTCTTTAACCATTTATTAAATAGCCTCTTTTTTAATTAACCATTACTGTTATAATAACAAGAAAAAATAATGTGCGTGCTTTGAACAGAGAAAGTTTCATCAATAGTTGAACTTCTAGGAAAAATAAGATGAAAAATTGACAAGAATTTACATTTTGTGGAATTCTTCTTCTTATCGTGCCCTCTCCGATCGGAGGTTGGCAATCATGACGGACCTTGGACACCGCAGCTTTTAACAGCTCCGCTGAGGTACAACGAACTAGTCGTGAAGATTCTTAACCAAAAAATTCTTCTTCCCACATCTCTCTTTTCCTGAATCTTGCCTTGTATTATTAAGCGAAGTATTTCGTATCTTGCTCCACGAATAATTTGGAGCTACCAAAAGAAGAAGAAAAAGTTAAATTGCAGAATAACTTAAAATGAGGAAACAAATCTACAAGTAAAAAGATTGTTTGAAGAAATATTATGATTAAATTAGGTGTGAACGAATTTAACACACGTAAGTAGTAAAGAACAGAAGGTATGTCACACCTCGTGACAGCTAGGCTACACTGACGGGGCTGCCAACTACAGTGTTTCAGTGCTGTCAACACAGCTTCTGCAGGTGCAAGGTTCCTGAAGTTTTTAGATATTTTGGCATAATTTTTATAAGTATTGAGACAAATTTTAGTCAAAATATTTTTGAATTACTCGTTCTCTAGAAAATCCTCTAGCCGCGTTACGAGCGCTGCGCATATTTAGCTTTAAGATTTAGTGGGACTGCAACATCACTGCATATGAGCCTGCAGGACAGTTCCTTCGAGATGCCGCTCTAGACTCTTCCGCCTCCTCCGCCGTTAAGAAAGTCTTCCATGCCCGCCTTTGGAGCCGTTGACCATCTTTACTGCTTTTTGTCCACAGGCAGAGATGCCTAATCCTTGAAAGGCAGAAGAAGAAGAACAAGAGGATTATAACACCAAAGTCTCGATCTTTTCGGGATCTGTGTATAATAATAGTAAACAAAAACGCAATGATTTATCTGTTAACACCTTCTGGCTACATCTGAACGCACATGTACTATTAGCGTAACTCAAAATCGGTTCTGTTTCTTATACTGTACTATTAGACTATTTTTATATTTTGTATATTAAAATTCTTTTTTTATAATTTTATGACCTCATAGAATCACTTCAGTTCATTACCCACGTCTCTTCGATGGGACTGTTCAGGCTTTGCGGTCCTCACAGTATCTTTTCATACGCTCTGATATTTGTGCCTTTTCTGGTGTTGAAAATATTTGTGTTGTGAGTTTCCTTTTCGTAAATGTAAAACGGAAGTTTTTGTCCTGAATCTTATTGATCAATTTTGTATGTCTGTGGTGTCTTCTGGAGTAAAATCAATTTCCTTCAGATCCTCTCTTATTTCTCTGATCCATCTGCAACCTGACGTTGTGTTTATCGAGTGGAGATTGTACTCAACCAGTTTTTCGGAATCTTAAATCTTGTATCCTCATGATGTGACCAAAGAATCCCAGTCTCCTCTTACGCATGATATAAGTAATAGGTTCAAGCTTTTTGTACATCAGTTTGTTTGATAAGATTCTCCATTGTCCATCTTTTTAGTACTTTTTGTTGATACAGAATTTTCCAATTTCTTTTGTCGATTTTCTAGAGTCCGTCAGTCTTTGATTGTTCTTTTGTATTTTTTATATTACATTTCTTATATTATTTAAATACTTATAAAGTAGGAATTGTTGCTGCTACTACGAGGACGTACATAAAAAACAGATATCGTGATTTCTTTTGGCAATGGTAAGAAAACAGGGACAATAAAAATAAATAAAGAAAAACAAGGTTGTTCAATGTATCCGGCGTTATTTAATATTTATGTTGATGAGATTTTAACAATTTGGAATAAATTAGTTGACTCAGGCATTCTGTTTTCGAATAACGTATTCTTAAATTCATTGTTGTACGTAGATAACACTGTTATTATTTTTGACACAGAATACAGGCTGAAATATGCCATTTACATATAAGTTGCACAATATTTGCACGAGTTTTGTCTGAGAATATCGACGCAAAAATCAAATAATATGGCATTCAAAGAAAATGGCCAGTCCGCTCAAACATTATACTTGGAAAGCGAACTGTAGAACAATTTTGAGATTTTAAATATTTAGGATGCAGGATTTCCTGTGACAAATATGATAACTTGAGTGAAAAACTGGCAAAATTCAGTGCTCTATTTGGTTCTATTCGCAGGACAATCGAAAAGAAAACGAGACAGGATACCCAAATGAAATATTATAGATTAATGGTTGTACCACTTATAAGATATGGGAGCGAAACATGGGTGTCATTACAGAGGAGCGAATCTCATATCCAGGCTGCTGATATAAGATTTTTTCGGGAAGCGCCGAGTTAAATGTTCAGTCATTCTATGAAACGTAAAGATATATAAGAGAAAACTAGTCCAACCATTTACTTCGCATGTCATCGCACAGACTTCCTCAACGAGCATGGAAATATAAACCTACAGGGAAGTGAGGCTTGGGAAGACCTAAAAGAGATGGATACCGAAACAGGCCATTAAACCTAATCCTTGACAGATGATGAAAAAGTAAAATTTTTTTTGTCCTAAACAACGGTTAACCCAATAATGAATATGTCAATGATATGACAAATAAATTACTCCCATTATGAATCACCTGACCTTTCACTCCGGAAATCAACATTCTAACTACTGGACCGAATTATACAAAGACGGACATGTGAAGTTTTAAAACAATACACCAAACTATCCGCTAGAATCGCCTGCCAATTATATACTGTAATTAAATACAGAATTTCATAATAAACTGTAATTTTAATTATTGCTGTGAATGGCCTTGAAATGTAGCGTAGTAACAAAATTAAATAAATAAAGAAACAAGAAAAATAATGTTTAAAAAACAATATCGTTTTATCACTCACTGTTCCTTTCATTAACGTACTGTTAACTATTAAGAACTGTTCTGTAATACTGCATATCGTAATACTATTCCAAGGAAATGGGTGTTCCATAAATTCCTTGATACTTATCATAAGTTGTATAGCTTTTGTATTTTGCTGAGAGCTGTGAAGCAGACGTTACGGTCACAGCGCTACATGCATTGCAGTTTGGCTCATGCTAAAATAAGGGGTTTTGTAAATACTGACGTCCACGATGCAGCACAGGGTTGTTTACGTATGCCTACGTGACTGTACGTGATGGGAAAGACGGGGAACGGAACGTTAGGTTAATAGAACGCATGTTTGTTCCACGGTTCTCAGCAATATGCACGAGTTCTACTGAAGTTGATAGAGGACCGTTGAAAATGCAAAAAAATCTACTCGGTCATGACTGATTCTTAATGAAAAAATTCTTGAAATAATAAGATTTTCGTAATTTCACATTATTACCTTCTTTTACCCTGTATGAATAATATATAAGGAAGTAAAGTATTGTTTTCATGTCGAGTTTTCGAAATCGAGTTTTCACCGGATATACTCTTTTTAGGCCCCTGAACCAAAAAAAAAACATATTTTTACTGATTGGTCTGATGTTTGAACAAAATATCTCAAGAACGGGATTTTCTACGAAGTTGGAACTTTGAATTTAAATTAGATAACACTACGGATGGACACGAACATTTTTATCAAAACTGGTCAACCGGAAGTAGTAGGGGTGGCTGTGTAGTCGTAGGATTTGTTTTAATATTGGGGCCTTAATATAATTTCTAGGACGAAAATAAATAATCAAATTTGTAGAACATTTAAAAACGTACAACTTTTATTTCCAAACATTTTTTTTTTGTACAACGCTTAGTTTAGTGTCAATTAGTGATTTTTTGCACTTGCTCATCGAAATCGATAAAAACATGTGATTTTTAGTATTTTCAAGTATGCATTTGAAAACAAAAGTTTATAATTTAAATTATACAAAATTATAAAATCTACAATTTTCATTTTAAACATTACCTTCTACAGAGCGTAGTTTAGCGACAATTAATTTGATTTCCCGTATTTTTAAGTCGAACAGAGGTAGATATTTATTTTGTTTTATTCACTCATGATTAAATTTAGGTTATTTTTCATTGTATATTTTTTATTAAGATTATAATAACTATAATAATAATAATAATATTAGTTTAATTGTTTACGTTGGCAAGAGAGAGTAGTGTGCGTGTTTCACACTATATTTTTTTATAACACATGAAATGTTAATCAGCTGATTATAAATTTAGTAAGTATACGTAAATGTATTTCATTTTATTAATTTTATATAATATCATAATGACGTCCAATCTGGGTGGGTTCTTTCGGGATTTGGTAATTTTTAAATAGCAACACTTCTTTTTAAATTTATAACAATTTTTTTGAATTCTTTTAAGTTTATTACAGTTGTAACAAGTAGAAAATTACAATACACTACCTAACTTAAAAACAGACTACATTAAACTTAAATTAAATATGATCATTTACAATCAAATAAATGATTAATCCTACTTGCAAACTGAAAATTTTTTACACTTACAGCCCGTTCCAATAGACTGCTTCAACACAAACCGCTTTTTAACCATTTCACAATTGTTTACATAACACCGGCTGACTAACAAAATAATAGCTGTGTTTTATTTTTCTATGTCTGTAGAACATAATATAATACAATATAAACTTCTACTCTATACCAAAAAATGTAACACTAACAGCGCCCGGATGGCAATAAATTACAAGCTCCTTTTTTATCCCTAATATGTGTACGTTGAATCTTTTTAATTCAAAACATTAAGGAACCCCATGACCCAATGAGATGAGGATGAGAGTATGTCATTTAAATGAGGTTCAGTCTTGTGCAGACCCAGGCCGACTATTCCTGAGAGAGTATGGTTTATTATACTCCAAACATCAAAGTTTACTGCTAACCACTATCTAGTACTCAAATCCGTATAAAAGTAACTACCTTTACTAGAACTTGAACTGGGAACTTTCGTCTTTGAAAATCAGCTGTTTAACAGCTGACTTGCGGCGACGATTTTACCTCTAAATTAACTTTGTCACCAAAGCCGCATAGACAAAACACCATTACCCAGTCAATGAACATCACAATAATATCTACGTTTCCACAAAAACTAATGAAATTTAATAATCTTTCTTAATTTATATTGTTTAGGTCATCAATACCTCACTATCAATGCCTCACTAAGTGAAACGAGAAAACGAGGAGTAGGAAGAAACGAGGAGGTGGGGAAGCAGGAGGAGGAGGAAGAGGAGAAGGTGGGGAGGAAGAGGAGAAGGTGGGGAGGAGGAGGAAGAAGAAGAGGAGGAGGTGGATGAATGGTAGTTTACTTTTCCTCACTGAGTGGAAAAGTATACTTATCAGCACACCAGACTCTCTGAAAATCATCAAATTTCCAGCCTGCAAATGACACCTTTACTTCATTCAAGATAGGGTCTGGCAGTAAAATGAAATTCATTACTCTCAGAGGAGATAACTGTGACTAGTGCCTTTTACATCTTTACCTCTCCTGTTCATAAATGTAATTACCTTATGATGCGATAAGAAACAGAACTATTTTTTTATAGCTCAGGAACTAGCAGCTCGAGTACAAATAATTTAACATTCCACCTGCCTGTTATGGGCATTCTTAATGCCCGTAATTCTTAAAATTCATTCT
The DNA here is from genome assembly GCA_035578175.1 of Catonia carolina. Lineage (NCBI taxonomy): Eukaryota > Metazoa > Arthropoda > Insecta > Hemiptera > Achilidae > Catonia > Catonia carolina. Next base: position 10,911,477 of record JAQMRL010000009.1, read on the forward strand.
TAAAATCTAGGTCATCAGCCAAAAGGCTGGTTTGAACCTGTAGAGGTTTTACTAAGTAAAATGAAGAGTGAGGTGGTTTACAAATGCCTTCTTCACTGAGTGGAAGAGTACGCTTAACAGCATCCCGGGCCCTCTAAAAAGCCCATATTTTCCACTCTGCAAATGACACCTTCACTTCATTCACCACAGGATCTGGCTGTATAATGAAATTCATTACTTTAGAGGAGATAACTTTGACTAGTGTCTTTTACACCTCTACCTCTTCTGTTCTTAAATGATTCAGTCAATTAATTGGCTGACCATGTGATAAGAAACAGAACTATTGATTTTACCCCTGCAACGAACAGATTGAGTGTAAACAATTTGACACTCCACCTGTCTGTATTTTAATGTATGTTAGCTTTAAAAGGAAGTTTATGTTTTGTTTTTTGGCACCTTGTTGTTTAGTTTTAAGTACTGTTTAGAATACTGCTGCAATCGTATAGCATTGTAATAAGACTTTATTCTTTGCCCTAGAGACATATATATTGTCTGTATTCATCTCTCTCTCTCTCACACACACACACAGACACACACGCGCGCGCGCGCACGTGTTGAATTATTTCAACAATAATTACTAAACAAATGTGGGAGTTGTTCCGTTGTTGGAAGTGTGTGTAGCCGTTTTGTAAAATCTGACATCCAGATTCTAAACTGTTAGTAACAGCTGTTATACCTGTATAGAGTAGGTAACTCAACTGCAGTCTTTATTGCAGTGAGAATATTTTTTTTTAATAAATACTTACTTAATACAAATAAACTCAGGTAAAACGAATAACAACAGTGATAAGTACTAATTATCTTATACGTTAATAACATTAACAGGTGTTTGTAATACTGTTTCTTTGTTTGTTTTTTTAATTATTATTTAAAATTTATTTACTTGCAGTTTTTTTTTAAATGAACGAATAGTTTTGCTTTATCGATATTATCCTTTCTTTATAATTATGCAGTCATGCAAGTTGTTTTAACAACGTAGGCCTATTTATAATTTTTTTTAGTTTCTTCATGATCATTACCGACTACTGTGGGTTTCGGTACTAAAACGGTGGGTTTTATTGTGTTAAAATTTCTAGATTTTAACCGGGAATCGAACCTTCACGGAGTAGACTAGCGCGCTACCAGTACGCTACGGAGGCGGCCATTATTATTATTTAATTATAATTATTACATCGTTATATTATAATTAACATGGTGGTGTCGTTTAGGTTGATAGCCGAAATGGTGGTTTGAACTTCTAGAGGATTTACTAAAATAAAAACGAGGAGTGAGGTGGTTTATTATTGCTTTAACACCTGAGTTGTAAAAGTATGCTTAACATGTCCGGCCCTTTAAAAAAAATCAATTTTCCACCCTACAAATGACATTTTCACTTCATTCACCACAGGGATCTGGTTGTACAATGAAATTCATTACCTTGAGAGGAGATAACTGTGACTATTGTCTTTTACACCTTTACCTCTTCTATTCTTAACTGCTTGGAAAATTAAGCTTATCAGCATGCCTGGCCCTCTGAAAAGCATCTACTTTCCATCCTACAAACGACACCTTCACTTCGTTAACCCCGTCTGCATTAGCAGTAATTGCAGAATAGTCGGATGTTAAACAAAAAAAAAAACACTTCGTTAACCACAACATCTGGCTGTATAATGAAATTCATTATTCTCTGAGCAGGTAACTGTGACTAGTGCCTTTTCCACCTCTATAGATACAGAAGTCACGAGATTGCCTTTTGCGTTTGTATGGGCTATGAGGAAGGGAAGTGAAATATTTGCAGTGCTGCCAACCTCAACCGTGAGACACTACTCGTACTTTTCAATACCGTGCAGTTTCTAGATACATTTTGTAAGCTGTGGTTTATTTGGAGATAGTGTTTTCCTTATAAACCTTATAAAAAATAAATATGACTTGTAATATTGCCTATAGCTTAATTACATGACTAGAAATGTTTGATTTAATGTAATTACGAATGAACCGCCTTCTTTACCATCGCTGTCACCGGCGTCTACGCTATCAGTCTCATTATTATCTACTAACCGGTTCCCTTTTTAACCAGGTGTCTAGAAAACTGTTGAAGAATAGCTTCTTTACGTCTTTAATTTACTTCTTTATTTTTCGAATTGTGGAAAAAGAAACATCACAGTAGTTAGCCACTCGCTCATGGCTTTTGTTAAGAGGCAGGGAAAGGCATTTCTGTTTAGCTTCAACTTCACAACATTTTATTACATTGCATTCAGCACTGTGAATAGTTCAATCACGTTTTCGAGAAACCGACATTTGAGTTTACGGTAACAAACAGTTATATTCATACAGTTAAACTACAAAGGTTCCGCGATATACTCTATATGCTCTGGGTATAGTATATGTTGTTACGTTTGTAGTACTAAAATTAAAGCAATCGCGCATGCGCACTGATGCTTTTCCCCCTTTACCCCTCGTTGCAAACAAGGAGAACAAACTCATACTCAAGTGACTATACCTCTTCTGTTCTTAAATGCTTCAGTCATATAATTGGCTGACCATGTGATGAGAAACAGAACTATTTTTTGTAGCCCTGGAACTAGCAGATCGAGTGTAAATTTATCACTCCACCTGTCTGATATTGCATAATATTTCTTATATTTATGAAATTTCCCTTCAAAATGAAAATATTAATTAAGTACCTAATTTATCTGTACAGAAAACACAACCGGAAAACACAACCCTTTCCAGAAAAATTCTGATCTATAAAGAAACATATTTTTTTAACCGTACGTTACACATTAAGTAAACTAATAATAATAATAATAAAATTAAAGGGCGTATCCCGTCACAGTTAGTTCATGAGGAAGTCATGTAGGGGTTCATGAACACATCCTACGTAACTTAACGTAACATAACAAAAGTGTAGAAAATCGTGACCACGTCAACAGGAGTAGGCTTCTATCTGCATTAACTATTCGTATATTTGATATCTATGTAGTAACCACAAACACTGGAAACCTTCACATAAGTGTTAGTGTTACAAATAACAAGTTTAGTGTAGTGAAAGGATTTTAAATTATTTATTTATATACATTTTAAAACTAGTAAATAGAACTTAGTTAGACAAAGGTTATTTAGCTCTGATATAATTTCTATGTTTCTAATAATAAAACATTTTTGACGTTGCAACCACTTTCCCACAGTTGTTATTAATGATCCGTGAAAATGTAAAATTTATATTTATAAAAAACTGTGTTAACAAAAGACCTATTATCCACAAACATAATATTATTATTATTATTATTATTATTATTATTATTATTATTATTACTAGTCGTAAAACTCCCAAAGTGGAAGACGCTAAGTAAAGATGGTTCAGTTTTGGGGTTTCTTGTTGTTCTTTTTATTTGCCCACCAGTTTTTCATTTCTTGCGAGAATTTAGCTTTTCTTTCTTCACTCCATTTTACTCCAGTTCTCGGAGCTTTTTGTCTCTGGTTTAACTTCCCATTTTTCAACCTTCCTCCTAAAATTGTTTCTTGTGTCCAAGTCTTCTTTCACAATATTAGCCATTTCCAAGTCTTTTTTAACATTTCGGATCCATTCTCCTCCATTAACGAGTGATGCTACGTATTTTACTATTTTTTTTGTTAGTCTGTGATCGGGAAGCCTCATTATATGGCCATAGAATTTAAGGCGTCTTTTCCTCATGTCTGTCTCTACATTAGAATATTCTTCAACTTTAGACGTTTTCTGTAATCTATATCCATTTTCGGTCCATCTCGGTCCCAGAATCTTCCTGATTATCCTTCTTTCTTCTTTCTTTAGATTTTCCATATCTGTTTTCCTGTTTAGTGATAAAGTTTCGCTGGCATATAGCATTCCTGGTTTAATTACTGTATTGTAGTGTCTAATTTTGGTATTTAGCGATAAACATTTTTTATTATAAAGGTTTTAAAACCAATCCCAGGCCTCTACGAGATTTTTGTATTCTTTCTTGTTGTGAATATTTTTCAGAGATAGTTTCTCCTAGATATTTAAAATAAGCTACTCTTTTAATTTCTCCATATTTGGTTTGCAAATTGGCGATTTCTAGATTTGTTGTCGTAAATACGGTCTCTTCAAAGGATATTTGCAAGCCCACTTTTTCAGCACATTCTTTTAATAAATAAAATTGTGATTTTGTCTGTACAATTTTTTAAAATACACCAAATTTTGTTTCTACGTTAGATGTACCACGTAAACACCGAAAATAAGTTCAGCTGAATTTTTATCTGTTTGTTTATCTGTTGTCTGTTTATCTGTTTATATGTTTCGTCATCACGCAAGAACCGCTGAACCAAATTCAATCAATTTTGGTATTTAGCTTCTGAACATATTCGAAATGAAAATAGGCTATAAATCTTTTTAATATCACAAACGGATGGGGGGGTTCAGAGGGAGGGGTAAACAAAAAACTACGAATATCGCCGTTAAAAGTCAAAGTATCAAAAAATGTTATATAATCGAAATTACGAAACTTTTAAAGACAAATAAGTTTTATTATGTAAAGTTTTTCATTTTCATGCATAATAACGGAGATATTACCAATTTTAAAAAAATAAACCAATATTTTTAGAATATCAACATACAAAACAAACAGAACAATAAACACTGGCCTACGCGCCGGTAAAACTCGTATTCGTTGAATCAGTTACCTACCTACCCATTCGATCTGTACCCATTACACCTTTTCTCGGTCACATTGTCAAAAATGAATCAGTCGTTTTAATAGTGGTCACCATCGTGAATTATTCATATTGTGATTTACCTTTCATTTAATGGTATCATAACAGTAATTTTTCTTGCTCTGTAGTGAATAATTAAATTTCCTACAGTTACATTATACACACAGATTTGTGTGAGTAAATATCACAGATTTGTGGTTTACTTTTCATTTATTATGAAAATAATAAAGCGCTGCATATCTTAATTTAAAAACACCAAGATCGAGCTTTTTTACGTTTAACAATTTTTTTTTCATAAATAATAATACTGACGTTGAAACTGACGTTGCAATAGATAACAATGAATAATTAAAGACTATCAGACTTGACAGGGATTGAACTCGGTACCCGAACCGACCATCCACGGCACCAAGGAAACTGTTCAAAGAACGGGTACTTTAGCTAGCTATTCTATATAAACTACATAATACCAGAGTCTTGATTTTGTAGATACCTAGCAATAGTTTCTAGGAACACAGAGACAGCAATAGAATAAATCAATTTGTTAAAAGATTTTCTTTGAGAAAGCTAAATACATAACGAACATCATAACAAGTCCGGGTCACTTAATGACCCAATATGGAAAATTGGGAAAGTTGATAGCTTCAAGTACCTCGTGGATCTATTACAACCAAAAGCCACTGATAAAGAAGCGAACAACATACTAGAAAAGATGGCCGGTGCATTTCGAGAAACTCACCAGTTGTATAAGAAGAAAATACTCTCAAGACAGGCCAAGATCAGATATTATAAGCGTGTAATAAAACCTATGTGTCTTTAGTACACGAGAGACTGCCTTATTATGACCGGGAAGGATGGTCTAAGAGAAACAGAGAAATTTGAGAGAAAGATCCTCTGCAAGTTAACGGGCCGAAGATAATAGATGGACAATAAAGGTTACAAGGTCGGGAAGAATTGTAGGAAAATGAACCATTAATGTAAATTATTTTAAAATTAAGACTAAAATTTTACGGATACCTATCTATAGAATTAAAGATAACCAGTTGACAAAACACTTTTTTAATACACTAAACATTAAGCCTAAGGTGTTACATAACTTAAAGAAGTCATAAAAAATATTGAGTTAACCGGAATAAACCGAGAAAATTTAATGAGTCGAACCAAATTCAGACAATTAATTATGGACTTTAAGAGCTTCCATAAAGAGCAAAAACAGAACAACGGGTGGACAGAAGGAAGAAGAAAAGCCTACTGGAAGCGAATGCTGAGAAATTGGCCTGCAAAAAGAGATTCTGGAAATGTCTACAGGCGCCTCAATTGGTCTAAAATTGGTACTATACGAGAAAAACCATAATACTCAAGAAATGTTTCAAGCTAGGACTATAAAACTTTTGTTATTTAATGTTAAAAATCTTGTCTGAAATACTCATACTCTTGTCAACATATATAAGGACCAATTTTGACGAGCAGTACATGTAAAACTAGCTGCCCATCCTATGCCATTGAAATTCTGTATTCTAAATTTTAGAATACAGAATTTCAATGTTCACAATCATAACACAAGAAACAGGAATGATTATTATGTGGCTAATCACTCCTAAAAATTGTTTGAACAAAAACCTTCTTATGCAGGGAAAAAATTCGTGAATAAATTACCCCAATTTTTAAAATGTTGTGAGGATTTGAATTCCTTTAAAAAGAATCTGAAAAATTACTTGATCGGTGAAACTTTTTATAGCGTACAAGAATTTCTTTCTTGATAGTAGTGATACATTGTGTGATTCTTATATGTATTTCAGGTGTTATATCTGACATGTCCTATACTCCTCCTGGAGTCTCCAGGGCGCAAAACAGAAAAAAAAGAATTGTGCTAAAATGATGGATAGAATGAATTGTTTGGAAGTTGCTCAAGACAAATGTTGGACTGCATAAGAATGATGGTGAATTCTTGAACACTATAGTAATTGCTTATGAAACGTTGGTGTATACTCATGACCCGGAAATCAAAATGTAGTCTTCACAATGGCAACATTCTTCATCTCCTCAGCCGAAAAATACACGACAGGTGCTCATGAATGTGAAGGAAGTTTATGCTGAATGTGTTTTTGACGGTAAAGGTGAAGTAAACCACAGTCTTCAGGATTAGACTATTACTAAAGGATACTACTTGGAACAGAATAACAGAAGAGAGTTCATTCTCTGAACAGGTAGGTCAAATAATTGAGCTATTCAGGCCAAACCTGAACAGACATGTTCTCAAGTTGTGTACCATTTGTATCATTTAACATTCATTCAACAGCATTTGAGACAAATTATAATTAAATTCATTTGATATTCATTCAATAGCGTTAAAGTAAATAAATGATAATAAAACTCCCCACACTTCCTTTCGGTGACACTTAAAATTGATTTAAAAATATTGATTTTTGCTGTAGCAATCGGTAGTCAGATCTAAACTCGGGTTCATGTAATATTAAACTTGAAAATTAAAATATATTGTTAGAAATCTTCGCTCACATCAAAATACTTTTGATTTTCATTAAAATAGAAATTCTTTAACTTTTAATAAATTTTTTTCCACGATTCTAAAATAATTATTAGAACTTTGCTTTTTTCAAAAAATGTTTCAAAATTGGTTTATTTTTTTTATTTAATATGGAACGGTTATGATATAATTCTATTTTAATTTTTACGATTTTCGTACTTAATAAAGCATCAAAAATGGTCGAGATATTAAAAATAAAGTCCGGATTTGTTAAGAAAATTTGCGCAAAAGTTAAGCACGGTTATTCATACCATTTATTACACATAGTTGATGTTAAGGGTTGAGAATGTGATGAAAAAATATTAAAAGAGGGTTAAATATTTTTGATAGTAAAGGATGAAAAAGACATCACAAACAACACAGAGACATAGATTAATGTTGTAGAGAAGGGGTAAACATTAGAGAAAGAAGGGATGAAACATATGATGGTTAGGGGTAGTGAAAAGACAGGCAACAACATGCCTCATAATGTATACCTACATATAAGGTGTGCCAAAAATAAATAAAACAAAAATTCATTCGTTTTAAAAATAGCTAAACAACATCAGAAGTGGCTTTACCATGTTTATACAAAGGATGAAGGCCGAGTGTTGAGGAAAGTATTGTCGTATACATTCCTTGTGGTTCACGAGAGGTTGGATGACCATAAAAGAGATGGGTTGATTAATTTTAATCGTAACAGGCCTCAGACCCTAATGCGTGAGTTTGAGGTAAAGGTAGAATTTCTCAGTAATGATCCGACTGTCATTTTAATGTACATACAAGATAATTAAGAGTTGAAACTCATTAAGTTGGTAAAATTGTTGGATTTTTATACACAAGATGAATCTCTAATAACCAAATCTTTTCTATTCTCTAAAAGTAATGTGCCATTTTAATACAGCGAGACATTGTGAAGAATTAAGTGAAGATGGCATTTAGTATTAGTTAATTAAAGGATTCTTCTTCATGTATTCGTCGATTACCATCTAGGTCACTAATGTTATATCGACTGACTTTTGAAAAAAGGGAGACATTGTGAAGAATTAAGTGAAGATGGCATTTAGTATTAGTTAATTAAAGGATTCTTCTTCATGTATTCGTCGATTACCATCTAGGTCACTAATGTTATATCGACTGACTTTTGAAAAAAGGGTAACTGAGTTCATACCATATCAATCCCGAAGATTATTTAACCATGGTTTGTCATGTAAATCATGACCACCATTACCCTCTATTTTCTCTGCTTGATATTTTGGAGCAATCTCTATTTCTTACCTTATGTAACATGACCAAAGTACTCCAGATGTCTACGTTTCACAATAAATTCTGCGTTAGTTTCAAAATAGTTTCTACGTTGGTTTTACAATAATTTCTACGTTTCACAACAGTTTCTACGTTTCACAATAATTTCTAAGTTAGTTTCACATTAGTTGATCAATGAGTTGACAATTATAGAAGACAGTGTTTAGGGAAAATTATAAGGATGGTTGCGGACAGAATACCCAAGATAATTGACAGGTACAACCTGAGGGGAAAACGGAGCTTGGGAAGGCTAAGGAAAAGATGGAAGAAGCCATGATTTTGAACGCTTGGATGATGTACCAGGCCGTTTGCCAAATACTTGATGTAAAATACTTGATGTAAAAGGTAGAACTTTACTTCACAAGACTTCAATTCACTTCAGAAGAAGACTTTTGAGTTTTTAATTTTATCTCCTCATGATATCCGCAGCAATCTCCTGTAACACTTCGATCGAAGATCTCAAGTATGTTTATCTCATATTGGTTCTGTGTCCATGCTTTTATGCTATGTATGAATTACATTAATAGACAGTTGCATTTTTTAACCTGTGTAGATGGCATGGTAGTAATCACTTTACTTACACAACTTTTACTTTACTTATACTTTATCACTTTTATTATACTATTTACGACCTTTGCGTGGATTCGATGGGATCGGACTAGGATGGAATGCGTAGCAGTGGTTGGGTGTCTGAGTCTTGGGAATGTAATAAAGAAAATCATCGTGAATGAGAATTGCTGGACTGCGGTCGAGAGGGTGGTGTGTCACGTCTTGCAGCAGAAAGCGGAGTAAGAGTTTAGGGGTAGGGGTCGACCTGTGTGCGTTAGCCTGCAGATGCTCCAGTTGTTTGTATCAGGAGTATCTGTAACGTAGCGTAGAGCCCTGTGGGACACCAGAATCCCCTGAATCAGAAGTCTTCGTCCTCTCTGTTGCGTAGACAGCATGTGGCGGCATTTATAAATCTATGGGAAGGAGATTTTGTGTCTTTCCTGGGCATTATTTTGGTGGAAAGAAGGTCGTGTTGTGTGAGTCTGTGGCAGCTAACTCTTGGGCCTAGCATCGCCGGGTATTCAGAGGTGGATTCGCTCATCAAGAAGCCACAGCTCGATATAAGGAGAACGTGATACACACCATGCCACCATGTTCATGCCTGTCCAGTGCCTATGTTTTCAGTGCCTATGGTCCTATGGTCATATGTGTTCAGTGCCTATGATCGGTGGTAGGAAGAGGTTTTGGTTGAAAAGTCCCGCACTCCCGGCTTACGGGCAGTCGGAGCCATTATGGTTTCCTTTCCTCCTACGTATAAATAAAATCACTTTACTTTTACTATTATTATTATAGCAGCTATTATACAGCACTAATTCATTTACCGTACCCCAAAATGTCATTCATCACTATTGAATACATTTTCATCCCTTAGACACCTGCTTTCCGTAGCTTTCACAACATAGTCTACTCCTTTCTGGGTCGTCCTCGCTTCCTTTGTCAAGCTGGAACCCAAATCCCAATCTTCTGTGGCAAATTATCCTCATCCATTCTTTACAGATGACCACACCAGATGATTGGTCTTTCCTCAATTTTGTCATATAATAAAAAAATTTGTCAGTTTTTTTATTAAATCTTTTCATTCTTTATTTAATCTAGCACAGTCAACTAATGACTTCTGCTCCAGAAATTAAGTTCTACATTGGTTAATATTGTTGTTGTTTATGTTATCAGCCGAAAGGCTGTTTGAACATCTAGAGGCTTTACTAAGTAAAACGAGGAGTGAGTTGGTTTACCACTGCTTTCCTCATAAGTGGAAAAGTGTGCTTATCAGCATTCTAGGTCCTCTAAAAAGCATCTACTTCCACCCTGACAATAACACCTGCACTTCATTCACCACAGGATCTGGCTGTATAATGAAATTCATTACTCTTAAAGGAGATAACAAGGACAAGTGTCTTTTACACCTGTACCTCTTCTGTTCTTAAATGGTTCCGTCATATAATTAGCTGACCATATGATAAGAAAGAAAACTATTTTTTGCAGCCCTTGAACTAGCAGATCGAGTGCAAATAATTTAATACTCTACCTGCCTGTTATGCGCTGATTTGTTAATAACAGTTCAGATTTAATTTTATATAGTAAAATCACCCTTTTGTTTATTATTTTATCAACTTCTGTAACGCCCTATGAAAATAGTGTATCTGTGGAAGGGGTACGGAGGGTGAGTTGTGTTGCCATTGGTTACAAGATCTGTGTGAAAATGTGACGTCAGTACATTTCCCGTCATCCCCCTCCTACCTTTATTATATGGACCATGTTTTGGCGGGATTTCCAAACTTGCGTTCTCGCTTGTTGACCCGCAGTGACGTCATCAACAAACACCTACGCCAAAAAGCGCGGGATTTATCGATCACGTTAGCCTTGCTCTGTATACAAACTCTAATACTTAGAAGGGCGTACGGAAACCATTAGACAACTCACTTAATATTATCACTTATCTTCTTTCTCACTTGTACATTCGTTTTCAATTTTCATTTTAATTTTTTTACCATACAAGCAATTTTTCTTTAAAATTTAAAACCACTTTAATTTATTACACTAATGTAATTAATCCATAAAATAAAAATGTGTTTTACTTTTTTTATATCGTTTCATGTAACTTTCAACAATTTTAATAATGTATTTGTATCGTTCCATAATTTTATTTACCATATTTTTATAAATTTTAAAAAAATTGTTTTTACTAAATTTTGTGTCAATCTAAATTAATTGTTTATGTAACATAAATGCAAACCGCCTTACTGCCTCATTCACTTACATCACTAAATTTCTAACTGAAAATTTATATAATTGGGTTTTAGGCTTTGGACAGAATTTATATTATGCTTGAGTTCTCAGTTACACTAACAACCTCCGCTAAACTCTTCGTTTTGCTTCGTATTCGTAAATTTGTTTTTCATTCATTGATCTTTATAGTATTTTTAAATGTTTCATTAAAAGTTTTAATTCTTCTTTTGCTACTTCTACTGCTTCTTCTTCTTTTTATTTTTCTTCTCTTCTACTTCTCCTTCGTTACCTTCTTTTTATTCTTCTCTTCCACTTTTCTTATCACCCTTCTTCTCCTCCATTTTCTCCCTCCTACATCATCATTCTCCTCCTTGAACCTACTTCTATTTTCACCTAACTCATTCTCATCCTCCTTTTACTCCTCTTATTTCCTCATTTTTCGCCGCTTTAGACTCCTTCTACCTTTTCTTATCTCCTCCTACCTTCTTCTTTTCCTCGTCCTTCTTCTCCACTTACTCATCGTATCTTCTCCTTCTCCTCTTCCTACTTCATCCTATATACTTCTCATACCTCCTCTTATCTCCTCCTTTTTCTCTTCCTACCTCATCTTATATCCTTCTCCTACCTCCTCTTATCTCCTCGTTCTCTTCTTCCCACAGCATATCCTATCTTCTTCTCCTCTTCCTACCTCATCCTGTCTCCTCCTCCTCCTCTTCCTATCTCACCCTGTATCCACCTCCTCCTGCCTTCTTTCTTTTCTCATCCTTTTTCCTTCTCCGTTTTTTCCTTTTTCTTCTCCTTGGCCTGTTCCTTCTCTATCATTTCTTTTTCCTCCGCTTCCTCCTCTTTCTCATCCTTCTACTCCTTCATCTTTTTTACTCCTACACTATCTTCCTTTTCCTCCTTTCTACGTCCTTAACATCGATCGCCTTTATTTTATTCTCCTTCTTCTTCTATTCCGTCTCTTCTGATTTCATTGTCATTCTTCTCTTACTGATTTTTTGTCGTTTCGTTTCAAATCATTTAATTTTATTTTAAGCCTGTTATGTCATTTATCATTTCTTCTATAGTCTTCTATTGCACCTTTTTCATTATTTTCACTTTATCACTAACGTTCCCGGTGATCGAACACCTAAGCAGATGTTTACCTAGAAACCAACCGTAGAACGTAGTATTGGATGATCTCAAAAGTGATCGCCGTTCCAACTTCTTTAAGAAATAACAGTGTACTGAGTTTATAGTTTAAACATACCATGAAGCCTAGCCTGTATTGTTTATGATAACGACAACTGATATCATTCTGCTAAGATAATCTTCATTATACTTCCACCACCATCAACTGTACTGATGAGCAAATACTTTAATATGAACTTAAAAAAAATTAATAAAAATATTAGGCGCCAGCTCTATCAGCAGAGCATGAGAAAATTAAATAAATAAAACTATATTTCCTTGCTTTAAATTAAATGTTTAATGAATATTAAACTTGTATAACTAAATACCATATTAATGAATACTAGTACGAAACTACTAACAAAATTATCTTTAACTATTTAAAATATAGCCAACCTTTTGTCTTTTGTCCTTTTGTTCTGTCACGACTTTAATAAAAAAACAAAACTTAACAAACCCTTAATGAAATATACGAATGAATTTACCTCCAATTAAATATGTTTTCTTATTTCTTCTTCTTTTCCTCGTTCTTTTGATCAATCCTAGTTCTCCTAGTCACTTCTTCAAATGCTGCTCCTTCTTAACTAACTCTTTCACTTTTAAGTCCCGAGGAAACTGATTTAAATTCCTTGGACCAATCCAGGAAACCTCTGATCGACAAGTCTCTTCCACCAACGGTTCAACTAATCTGGAGGGTCAACGGGAAGGAGAACCATCCCAATGACTGGCTGTAATTTGGTAGGTGGAAGACAGACCCAAAATCACAGAGGGGTAAATAGGCCCGTCTAAAGAATACTAAAATACTAACCCGTATCAGAAGATTTACAGTTCGCTATATTTACAACTTGTCTAAGTACTTCTAATGTAACTTATTCTAATATTATTTAATGGGTTTTACTTTAATAATGGAAGTTACGGTAATTATGAATTACCATAACTTCATAACTTTTAACATAGCTTCATAACTTTTAACTTTTTTTCATAGCTTCATAACTTTTACGGTAATTATAAATTACCATAACTTCATAACTTTTAACATAGCTTCATAACTTTTAACTTTTTTTTCATAGCTTCATAACTTTTACGGTAATTATAAATTACCATAGCTTCATAACTTTTTTTTCATAGCTTCATAACTTTTACGGTAATTATAAATTACCATAGCTTCATAACTTTTAACTTTTTTTCATAGCTTCATAACTTTTACGGTAATTATGAATTACCATAACTTCATAACTTTTAACATAGCTTCATAACTTTTAACTTTTTTTTCATAGCTTCATAACTTTTACGGTAATTATAAATTACCATAACTTCATAACTTTTAACATAGCTTCATAACTTTTAACTTTTTTTTCATAGCTTCATAACTTTTACGGTAATTATGAATTACCATAACTTCATAACTTTTAACATAGCTTCATAACTTTTAACTTTTTTTCATAGCTTCATAACTTTTACGGTAATTATAAATTACCGTAACTTCTATTATTGGTACAATTGTATTTTTACAACGGTACATACTCTAATCGGGAACTTTTTAACTTGATAATCACGTTGGTTTACTTCCAGATTCAAACCAGAATTGAAACTAGTCACATTCGGCTTTATAGTCAAGCATTGTACCAACTGAGCCATCAACGTTATTAATTTACATTTTTAACTGGTATAATTGATTAATTTATAAGTATAGTCTGTTTCTAGTGAAAGTAGATAACAGTTAATCAGAAGAATACGTAAATGCAGTTGTTTGAAGGACGTGTCTTGATACATTGTCACGTACTCTATTTCCAATGGTCATCTCAAATCAAGTCTAATACGTGTAATACCATGATGTACTTTGAACTTTACTAGTTTCTATACTTTTATATACCTTTCCTAAGTACTCTTCCCTTTTTCACTTTCCCTCGCATATGAGCGGAAGTACTGTATCTAACATTTTCTTATTTATTAAAAAACTAAAGGGTTTTCGTTTTGGGTCATTTTATGTATTTCAACATTTTTTACGACGTAGTCTATAATTGTCTAAACATTAATAATTAATCACATATTATAACAAATTTCTTTTGTATATCATTTATTTTGTAGTTTTATTGGTTAATATTTATGGTTATATATTTATTTATGTATAATTTAAAAGGAGTGTAACCGAAAATTTGAAAAAAAATCAATTTTTTGTTTGTTACCTAATAAAATGATATTCTAGACTTTCTTGTGAGTAATTATTTTTTTTAGTTTTTTAATTTAATAAATTTATATCAATATCTTGATTATTAGCTACTACTTTAGGTTCAGAAACGGTGGGTTTAACCATGTAATAATTTTTCCAGCTTCAGCCGAGAATAAAATCCAGGACCTCCGTTTTGTGTAGTAAAGGTATGGCTAACCATATAGGGAGACACCTTTTATTTTTATTATGCACAATATTGTTAATAATATGTTCATAGACTTTAAATTTTGGCGGATGAGCTGGTAGGTGGTAGGGCACTCCTTTGTCCTGGAGTTGAAAAATTGGCTCCAAAGGCGGATGAACCAGTAAATGGTCAACGGCGTAAGAATGTGGTAAGTAACGGGAACCCACCACATTAAAGACTCATTAGAGTTTCTCTAGTAAAGCAATCATGGCAGAATTCAGAACTAAATTATATTCCGGAGTTTCAAGCCCTCCAATCGGGTCTCCGGGGAGGGCAGCTTTGAGTGTTGCCAGGAAGAATGTTTTGTTGCGGGAGGACGTGAGGATTGGTACATGGAATGTGAATAGTATGTATGATGAGGGAAAAGCCTTTAATGTTGCCAAGGAAATGGGGAGATTGGACATCAAAATCATGGGGATCAGTGAGACACGATGGTCAGGCAGTGGACAGAGGGGAGTTTTGGATAAAACAATATATTTCTCTGGGAATGATAATGCTGGACATTATCAAGGAGTGGCCATCATGGTTGATGGATCTGTGAAACAAACAGTGAAGAATTTTGTGCCTCTCTCTTCAAGAGTGATGTTGCTCCAGTTGGAGGCCTATTGTGGAACCCTCAACCTCATTCAGGTGTATGCTCCGACGGCGGAGAAAGAGGATGAAGAAGTGGAGGCCTTCTATAGAGATGTGGAACAGGTTCTGAAACTAACAAGAGGCAGAGACATTACAATAGTCATGGGAGATCTAAATGCAAAGATTGGACAGGGTGAGAAAGATGAGTGGGTGGGGGAGTATGGTCTTGGTGAGCGCAATGACAGAGGTGAACGCCTCCACCAATTCTGCCAAGAAAACTCAATGGTGATTACCAATACTCTTTTTGAACATCCAAAGCGCCGAAGGTATACATGGAAATCACCACAAGACGGCCCACGAGGTATAGTCAGAAATCAAATAGACTACATTATGATCAAGCAAAGGTATAGAAACTCGGTGAGAAATTGCAAAACCTACCCTGGAGCGGATGTGGACTCTGACCACAATCTGCTGATGGCAACAGTGAGGGTGAGGCTGAAAAGATTGAAGAAGCGCCAGCATGATTCCATGATTGACACAAGGCATTTGAGAGATGTTAAGTTGAGGGGAATGGTCTGTCAAAAAGTAAATGATAATTTGACAACGATGAGAGAGGACAATGGAATTGAGAGGGAGCCTGAGTTTTTGTGGGAAAGCTTCAAATCGGCAGTGCTGGAACCATGTCAGGAGTACTTAAAGCCAAAGAAACAAGTGAAGCGACAGGACTGGATGACTGACGAAATACTCACGCTCATGGAGGAGAGAAGGCTGATGAAGTCGAAGGATCAGAACAAGTATCGTGAGCTGAGGAGGAGAATAAGATGGGAATGTCGTCGGGCTAGAGAAGTGTGGGTGAGAGAGAGATGTGAGGAGGTTGAGGAACTGCAGAAACGACAGGATCTGCACAATCTCCACAAGAAGATCAAGGAGTTTAACGGTACAGGAAGGCAACAGAAAGCATATATACTAACGGATAAGGATGGACACATTGTGACGGACATGGCAGATCAGTTGCGACTTTGGGAAGATTATATAAGAGTTTTGTTTGAGGATGAAAGAGAGGAGACTATGGGCGAGAGAGAGGAAGAGGAGACTGGCCCACCAATTCTGAGAGTAGAGGTGCAGCGAGCAATTTATTCATCAAAAAATGGTAAAGCACTGGGTCCAGATCAGATTCCCGCAGATGTACTCAAGTTGATTGAGGAGGAACACCTTGACACAATCACAGCTTTGTTCAACAAAATATATTGCACGGGAATAATACCGACTGAGTGGCTCAAGTCAACCTTTGTTACTATCCCAAAAAAGCAGAATGCGAAAAAATGTGATGAGTACAGAACAATCAGCTTGATGAGTCACACACTGAAGATCTTTTTGAAAATTATACATCGAAGAACATTTTTAAAGCTGGAAGAAGATATCTCAGACACACAGTTTGGTTTCAGAAATGGATTCAGTACGCGAGATGCGCTGTTTGCTTACAATGTCCTCATGCAGCGTTGTATGGATGTTAACCAGGACATATATGCATGTTTTATTGATTATAATAAAGCATTTGATAAAGTCAGGCACAACCAACTGATAGAAGTGTTGAAACGTAAAAATATTGACTCGAGAGATATCCGAATAATTGTCAACCTGTACTTCAACCAGACAGCAACTGTTCGCGTGCAGGATGCCTTTACTAACCCAGTGGACATCAAACGGGGTGTTAGGCAGGGCTGTGTGCTCTCTCCACTTCTCTTCAACATTTATTCTGAAGAAATTTTCAGACAAGCCCTTGACACGGAGGTTGGAGGAGTTCGGGTGAATGGCATACGTCTCAACAACTTACGTTATGCAGATGATACAGTCTTGCTGGCTGAAACAATGCAGGATCTCCAGGAACTCCTGAATAAGGTTGTTGAAGCCAGCCAACATTTTGGTCTCACCCTCAACACAAGGAAGACAAAGTGCATGGTCATCACCAAGAATGTGGTCCCACATGACGAACACCTGTATGTGGAGGGAGAGCAGTTGGAAAGAGTTATGAAGTACAGCTATCTTGGTATGACGGTGAACAGTAACCTTGATTACTCTACTGAGATCAAAATCCGCATAGAGAGAGCCCGGGCCGCATTTGTGAAAATGAAGAGGATGCTGTGCAACCACAATCTGAGTCTGGACTTGAGAATTCGTGTGCTGAGGTGTTACATCTTTCCGGTGCTGTACTATGGTGCAGAGGCCTGGACTACCAATAGGCAATGTGAACGAAGACTTGAGGCCTTTGAGATGTGGGTTTACAGAAGGATGCACAAAATATCTTGGACAGAGAGAGTCACAAACATGGAAGTCCTAAGGAGGATGCAGAAGGGAATGGAAGTGATGATCGAAATCAAGAAGAGAAAGCTGGTGTACCTCGGCCATGTTTTGAGAGGTCCGAAATATGAAATCCTTCATCTTGTCATCCAGGGAAAGATTATGGGTAAACGATCGGTTGGAAGAAGAAAAACCTCCTGGCTACGGAACCTGCGAGAGTGGTTTAATTTGTCATCCATCGACCTATTTAGAGCTACAGTTTCCAAGGTCAGGATTGCCATGATGCTAGCACACCTTCATAATGGAGATGCTACATGAAGAAGAAGAGACTTTAAATAAAAGTTGTATAATTATTATAACACCTTAAAAATTTAAGGGAAATTCAAATTTTTACAACTTTCTTTTTGTTACATATGAAGGAAATTTTCATGTTGGAAAGGAACTACCCATTGGCTTGGTCTAGTGGTAATGTCTTCTCCACAGGTCAGCTGTTTAACAGCTGATTTCGTAGAGGAAGGTTCTGTGATTCAAATGTATTCAAAGATAGTTACTTTTATACTAGTTTCAATACTATACAGTGATTATCGGTGTGCTTTGATGGTTGGGATTTAATTAACGATACTTTCTCAGGAATGATCGGCCTGAGCCTGTACAAGACTACACTTAATTTTCACGTCGTACACATCATCTTTATCTCATTGGGCCACGGGGTTGCAACTGTCGTGAATTAGTTGTGAAGGACAACGTACACATCAGGGATAAAAAAACAAAGAAAAATGTTATTTTAACCCACGTGGTTGATCTAGTGATAACGTCTTCGCTGCAAGTCAGCTGTTTAACAGCTTATTTTGTAGACGAAGATTTCATGGTTTGAATCCCAGTAAAGGTAGTTACTTTTATACTGATCTGATTACTAGACGGTGGTTTTGTACTTTGATGGTTGGGGTTCAATTAACGATAATTTCTTAGGAATTATCGGCCTGAATCTGTACAAGAATACACCTCATTCCATATCTCATTGAGTCGTGGTGTTGTTTTATTCTTAAACTGAACAGATTGTAACGTACACATATTAGGGATAAAAATAAAATTATTAATTTAACTTAGATATATTCCAGTAAAAAAATCATGAAAATCGGTTGAAAATTATTATTATTTAAACCTGTTTTAAATTTGAGAGCATTAAAATATGGAAATTTTACTTCAGTGAATGAAGCTGTGTGTTATCATCTGATCAAACACGTTGATAAAATTTTCTTGAATGTTTAATATTAGAGCTGATATAGGAAAAGGTTAAAGTTCAAAGGAGGGATTCATCGACATGGTAACCGCCCACGTTTTGACTTTTTAACCCACATTCGTTCATTCATATAAAATATATTACACTGTTACTATTACATTCAGTTATCAGATTCACTCAAAATCTTTCTAACGTCAATTGATTTTTTGTTAACACTGTTAAGTTCATAACAACCTGTTACTTAACCTAACTTTATCACACACCTTGCCAAAGATTCTGTCGTAACTTCTTGAAATAAATAAACCATCTTAACTTCTTCCAGAGAATGTTTTATCAAAATTAAATTTTATTTTTTATCAGGGTACAAGGTGGATCCACATATGGGGTAATATCTCGTAGAATAATTCCACCCCATCTCCCATTTATTAAATATGAAATTAAATCATGAGTCATCACCCTTGTTCGCTAAATAAGTGTTAAAAATTAAAAACTAAATAACGGGAGTTTTATTAAGAAAGCGTTCCTAAGTGTAAGAAGGTAAAAGTATTACATGAGTAAATTTTGTTTCCCTCAAATTGTATATTGGAAACAGAGTACTCAAGATCTGAGCCAAATAATATGTACTAATCATGCATTAGTGCCATCACAGTAATGGTTTCGTTACGTTGTCTCAGCTATGGTATTTTCCAAGGATAAACGCACGTTTAATGTTGTTGTCTAGGTCATCAACCGAAAGGCTGGTTTGAACCTCTAGAGGTTTTACTAAGTAAAACGAGAAGTGTGGTGGTTTACCTAGCCTTCCTCACTGAATGGAAAAGTATACTTATCAGCATGCCGGATCCTCTGAAAAGTACATATATTCCACTCTGCAAATGACACCTTCACTTCATTCACTGTATAATGAAATTCATTACTCTCAGAGGAGATAACTGGGACAAGTGTCTTTTACACCTCTTCCTGATCTGTTCTTAAATGGTTCAGTCATATATTTGGCTGACCATGTGATAAGAAACAGAACAATTTTTTGTAGCCCTCAAACTAGCAGATCGAGTGCAAATAATTTAACATTCCACCTGCCTGTTATGGGCAGTGTTTAATGTAGAGACTTATATAGCGTGTAAATCTGACAAATGTAACCAAGATAAATTTCAGTTAGAATTTCCTCGTTTTCCGCTCCTAATAAGTCAATAATATTGCGTTTGATCAATATGTTCGGCAAAAATGGGAGTAATTCGGGGTGGTGTAATTCACAAGAGATAACATGTCGTATTGCCATAACATAACATATGCATAACATATCGTATGGCCCGAAATCTTCAACACCATGAATTTTCTCTTTAAAAGCCACAATTTAACCCTTGATACTAAAACGATGAAGTGTTATGTTCTCTCTAAATTATTTCTATTAATTATCTGTTCTAAATTATTAATCGGAAGTAGGCTACAACGTCAAATGAACAAGGCAGGGGACTTGAAAATCGTTGTCCATGTAATTTATTCTTGACATTTGGGAACAAAATGAAGTCATTGAGTGTTAAATGAGGACTGTAGGGCGAATGACCTATTAATTCGATTTCTTGAGAGCTCAAATAGTCGGTTAGTAGACGAGATGTGTTAGAACTCGTATTGTCGTGATGAATGATCCGATGACGCTTGATTGTTTTCCTTATTTCACTGAAGATTTCCGGCAAACAAATGATTGTGTACCATTCAGAGTTGATCATTTTACGTCTTGTAAAGGGACTGTCGCCACATGACCAGTTTTTGCAAAAAAAGTGACCATTTTTTCGATGTGCTTCGAGCGCGAATAACTTTAGTTGGATTTGATTAATCTTGAAACACCCATACAGTCGACTGCTATTTACGTTCCAGCTCATACACTTATATCCATGATTCGTCACGCGTTGCAATGTTATATACGTCTTTTGAATTACCGCCATTGTATTTCTTCAGCACTTGTTTGCACCAATCCACACAAGCAGCTTTTTCAATTTTTTTTCAAATTATGTGAGATTCGATGAGAACAAACCTTTTTCACAGATAACTGTTCATGAAATATTTTAAATTTGCTGGTCGAACTAATGCATAAGGTTGGAGCAATCTCACAGCATCTCATATGCCGATTTTGCATTATCATTTTTTGCACAGCGTCAATGTTTTCTGGCACAACAATTGATTTTGAATAACCTTCACGACTTTCGTCGGTGAGCAAACGGCGGCCGTAATTAAACTCGTTATTCCAGCGTTTCACAGGGGCAAAGGATGGGACTTCATCACCCAAAGCGGATGTAAGTTGATCGTGCACTCTTGACTAAATAATCCACGTCAAAAATTATAATAAATCATCGCACAAAAATTTTTACGAGTTATTTCTATTTTTCCGCTGACATGATATTCAAGTCACTGTAAACTACACAAATCACGCTCAATGATAAAATGTTCCAAATAAAGTTACGGTGAAAAATGATGATGATTTCCATGGGAAACATCAGATGGTGCCTTAAACACTCATGGTTGGCAAGACTCAAAATATAAATAGTGCCTCTTGTAGAGATGTGCTTGATAAAATGAACAAAAAATATAAGTTAGTTGAGACAATGAAGAAGAAAAAACTTTAATATCTTGAACATGTGATTAAGAGATCTTAAATATCATGCCTTACAATTAATCATGCAGGGAGAGATAAAGGGCAAGCGAATGTTGGCAGACGTCGGGCATCTTAGTTAAAGAGCCTGAGGAACTGGTTTGGTAGCAGTAATAAGGCACTGTGCCTTGCAGCAACAAATAAGGTTCGCATAATGATGATGATTTCCGAGCTTTGATACGAGAGGGTCTTTAAGAACAAGGTCTGAACTGAGTAAGACAGGAAGTTACACGATTTAGCAGCGGACAAAAGCGACTGGAACTTTTACAAGGCTTAAAACAAACTTTTTTTTTATTGCAGCAAAATCTACAATCTATTCTTAAGCAGAATAATGAGTAGATAAGTTATCTTTGTTATGTCATGACCGAAGAAAACCCCCCAACGGAGGAACTTCGTGGATTTACTTTACGTGGTGTCTTGACGTTTCAGAATAAGTCCGTAGGATGTCTACGTTTTAGTCGCCGAATGATGTTTGAATTGTCTAACAGCGAGATGGCAAGGTAATTCGCGTGTAATTCGAGTCTTCTTTGATATTTTGCACTGTATGCTGTTATCTCTTCTTGAACTGTGGAAATGTGGACATCTCTGTGTAGTATGTTATTCGTTATGTACCAAGGCGAACCTGTGATTGTCCTGAGTAATTTCGATTGAAACTTTTGCAGGATTTCAATGTTGGAATGGCTTGCTGAGCCCCATAGTTGGATTTCATACGTCCAAATCGGTTTAAGAATTGACTTGTAAATTAAAATTTTGTGGTTAAGATTGAGTGACGAACGTTTACGGAGTATCCAACATAACTGTTTCAATTTTGTGTCCAGCTGTTTCCTTTTGTTTTGAATATGTGTTTTCCAAGTGAGTCGTTTGTCAATATGTATACCAAGGTATCTAGCGGAGTCGGCTTTACGTATCTATGTGTTGTTTATGTAAACTGGCGGGCAGGAGTCTTTTCTTAACGTAAATATTACGTGTAAGCTTTTCATTTCATTGGTTTTCATACGCCATTTATTCTGCCAGTCATGTATTTTGTGTTCAAGTGTTGTTGCAAATGCCGAATTTTAAAAAGGCTTAAAAACGATGTTAAACAACGATTAACGATAAGATGTGTTTGACTTAAGTAATAGATTTGGTAATAATTAACCTTTGAACTTAAGTACAAAAATTTTATTTTGTTTTAAATTCTTTCTAAATTTATTTTACTTTTATTTGGTCGGTAATATTTATTATTTAGGGATGATACACAAGAGAATATATTTTAATATTTAATTATTTAAATTTCCCGCGTAAATAATTCAATTCATTTTAATGAAAGGGTTGGAATTGTGGGTAAACAGTTTCACTGTGTTTGTAGTATATGGAACAATATTTTGATGTCGTAACATTGATTAACAGCGCTACTAAGTGGCGAAAATTGGAACTACAACAGTGTACGTTACTGAACTGCGCTTGTCCGTTTGGTGCACCCCTAATATCGTTTCACTCATTCGTTCTGTCTGATCGGCAATGTTGAATTCCGGTTTTATCAAACCGTTGGT
Source organism: Catonia carolina (assembly GCA_035578175.1). Lineage (NCBI taxonomy): Eukaryota > Metazoa > Arthropoda > Insecta > Hemiptera > Achilidae > Catonia > Catonia carolina. The sequence goes on from JAQMRL010000009.1 coordinate 10,934,683, forward strand.
TGGGTGGTTAATCATACGGATTAAACCATTAAGTTTAAATAACGTGCCAGTGGTTTTAAAAAATAAATAGTGATTTTCTTTTGTTTTACTAAATAATATTTTGTGATTTTTATTTTATTATCTAGTGGTTTGTTAGAATGTACTTTTATATAAAAGTGTGATTGATTTTTTTTATCCATGTTGTGTTAATAAACCTATCTATAATATTTCTACATTATTTTATCAATTTTTTAACAATGGAAAATTATTCTGTGGTGCTATTTTTATCAAAATTCCGGCCGATATTCTCAAATAATTGTTTTCTTTATTTTAATCATATTCAAAATAATTTCTTCCATTCATTGTTATCTCGAGATGGTATTCAATTCGTTAAAAATTTTCAAAATGGGATTTTTTTTAAAATAACATCACTCGATTACGCCTATGTGCATTGTAAGTATTTATTTATTTATTTTATATATTTAAATACATTGTTTTATTGTAGTCTATATTTTTTGTATAGCATCCATTTGACCTAATTTCAGATATTGTAGGTCATAACCTCTGCCCATCAAATTTAATTGTATAATTTTGTTTTTATAACATTTATTTTATATAGGTATTTTATAAAATATAAATAAAATTCAAAAAATATGTTTTCCAAACTTTACAATAATCAATTTTTACTAAAGAAATTGATTTGATTCAACTTACTTAGTGTTCAATACAATAACGAGTACACTGACTTGAACTTTTGAAGGTTTTTTTAAATAAAATAAGAATTCAAGTGGTTTATCCTCACTGGAAGTTATGGTTCCTTAAATATATGGGCCTGATTACCATCAGTTAAATGATATCTAACTGAAATTTCTGAAATAAATATTTTGGGGATAATATGGTAATTCTGAATGTGTTTATCCTGAAAAATGAAATAAATTAATTCCCAAGTTTTGTATCTTCAGTAATAATAAAATTATCTTATGGTTAATTTAGAATTGGTGTTTCTGAGTTCAATTTGTGATTTCCCCCGATTTTCTTTTTAATATTGGCTAATGCATCCAAATATTGATATTTTTTTTTATTTTTTATCGGGAACTGTACTTCATTGTCAACCACCCGCAATTTGATTGCTGCTTTTTGCTGTAGCAATTTTTTAAAGTAATTTGGCATGAATTTTTGAACAGGGTCCCCGAGTGGATTTTGTTCAGACATGGCTGTTACCTGGTCACCATATAAAGTTGCTTCTCCAACCAGTGTTGCTTAACAAATAATAGCAAATTTCCTAGCTGACTGACTGAACTGGCTCGAAAGCCAAATATTATTTAACAATGTTTTTTTAAATTTGAGATAACACTTAGTCTTTGACTAATGAGCTATTTTAATCTAGCCTAATTTCCTAAATGTATGACTACTTATAGGTTTCGTTTATTTTCTTAATTTCATTTTAACTTTATTAATGTCTTTTACAACTGTATTACCTTTTGGGATGGTGGTTGCAAATTTGACGTGAATGACTTAAGGGACATCAGTACTCTGTAGTAAGACTCCCACAGGTATATTTTTAATTTTTTTACATATTTCTACTCCATTTGTTTATCCCTAATGTGTGTACGCTGCAATCTGCTCAATTCAAAACAATAAGCAGCCCATGACCCAATGAGAATGGTGTGTATGACGGGTAAATGAGATGTAGTTTTGTACAAATCCAGGCTGATCATTCTTGGGAGAGTATGGTTAATTGAACACCAACCAACAAAGTACACCGGTAAAAACTATCTAGTATTCAAATCCGTATAAAAGAACCAGTAACCTTTGAACCCAAAACTCTTCTAGTTATATTAGATCATCCACCTAAAGTATCTTTTTAGGTTATTTTTGATTTGACATTGTTTACTAAGATTAAACATAGGTTATGATTATTTATGTTATGTTTTATTATTTACATTAGAAAAAGAAAGTCCACAAAGTGGTGTATGTTTCACACAAAAGTTTTTGTTATAATTAAAATATTAAAAACTACTAGAAACGGTCAAAGAATTAGTAAGAACAACTACCAGTTGAAAAGTACTTCCGTGGTTTTACCACATCGTCAGCTCCATCATAATACTTTCAATTACACAATTGTAATATATATTACATTTATATATTTCAGAAATATAAACCTCCTTTGTATGTCATAAAAATTACAGGAACGATCATTCCTGCAATTGTAATTACTTACAGAGGAGATTTACATCTCTGAAAAAATATATATATATATATATACCTGTATATTCATATATTCATTCGAGGATTTAGAGCCTCCGCCTTATCTCACTTCCTAAGCACCACCTCTCTCTGTCTCGCCAGTCACCATCGGAGAGCCGCTGCAAAGACATTGCCTCCTGCACACCATCCAACCACATCACCTCTGTCCTACCCCTTCTTCTTCTACCGGCTGGTGTCCACTCCCATACCCTCTTTGGCCACCTACCATTCTTCATCCTCTGCAAATGGCCGAACCATTTCAGTTTTTGGTCCATCTCAAAAACCATGGATTTTAGATTAGGTCGGCTAGCTCAGGATTTAACAATTCTATCGTAGAAATAAATCCGCTTACCTAAAAATGTTGCATGGTTGCTAAATAAAAAAAAACAACAACTAACTTAGGCAAAAAGACAGCGTAAAACCAAACAAAAGATTCGCAAGAAATATTTAAAAATCAAAAACATAGTCGAGCACGTCGAAAATTATCAAAATTACAATTATTTATTAAATTTAAAATGAAATACGGAAACAAACATAAACGTCCATACTCATCACAAAATATATTATAATAGGTCTGTAGTAGTTGACTAAAATAAAACATTCACACGAATTTATCTTGCCAATGTAGATAATGAACGATGTAACTTATGTTTAATCATGAGTCTTCTTCTTCAGGTGCCTTCTCCATTATGAAGGTTGGCTATCATCATGGTCAGTCGCACCTTGTCCACTGCTGCTCTGAATAGGTCATGCGACGAGCAGTTAAACGCTTCTCTCAGGTTTCTTAACCAGGATTTCGTCTGCGTCCCACCGAGCGTTTACCAACGACTTTCCCTTGAATTATGAGATGCAGAATCTCATATTTAGGCCCCCTCATGAGTAAACAAAGTAAAATGAAAAAATAACCTAACTAGCACACCCCACATGGCTTCGTACGCAAAACATGTTTAATCAATTTTTTTCTAATAAATATGTAACAGAAATTGTGTAGCTGCTAGTCGACTGTATACCCCCAATGTATACACACACACATATAACGTTTTGATAAATTCCCCGTGAACGTCTCTCGACATCGTCAAACCCCTTCATCTAATTCAACAGCAATACATACTCACATGTATACGCACACATACATATTTATGAAGATCTTCATTAGGGCCCTTAGGGTTATCATTTTTTAGAATTTAAAAGTAAAATGTTGCTGTGAATATAAATGCAAATATGCTGTCAAAATTTCATGAAAATACGTTCAATAGTTTTGGAAATTAGTTTGCACAAAAAAGCACGCTTTGTGTTTATAATATTAGTTATAGAAATTTTGTCTGAGTGAATGATGCAAAATGAAATGAGATTCATATATCTAATAATATCAACGTCTGCAGAACTTAAAAATACGGAAATTAGTTTCAACTTCATGTTTTCAGTTTTCAAATTTGTACGATATTTCGTTCTTGAGATATTTTGTTCACATACACAGATGTACATACAGACCAACCGCTTCTACATACATATTTTTGTGTTCAGGGGGTCTGAGCACGTGTAGCGCTATATCCGGTGAAAACTTGATTTTTAAAAATTGACATGAAAACAATACTTTCCTTACCTATTATCATCCTTACCTAGTATATTCATACATGGCAAGAGGAAGTAACAATCACATGAACAACAGCAAACCGTAATTTTGGTACATGATTCGTAGGAAAATCTCCGTTATTTACCGTCCTTCTTAATCCATAAATTAATATTAAAGTTCAAACCTTCTTGTTCTTTTTTCTTTTCTTCTCTTTTGTAACTTTTTATATAAATTTTGGGTGTATTGGTTAAGTTAATATATACAATGTAATATTCATCAAATACGCTTTCTGTCTCGCTTCTCTCTCTCTCTCTCTCTCTCTCTCTCTCTCTCTCTCTCTCTCTCTCATACACACACACACACGTTGTAAGTAACTAAACTCCTTTCCGATTTTTCTTAAATTTCCACTTTTCCTCTCATCCGAAAGAAAGCTTTCCTCGTCATTATTTTTTCCAATCGTTCTCATTTTATTATTTCATTTCCTAACTGAATGTTTTTTGTGAACAAAAATGATTCAATTATTTTAAGTTTATTATTTAAGATTTTGTAATTTTTTCTTTCATCAAAAATTTTGTCGCTCGAAAATAATTAAATTTGTTTGCTTCTTTAAAGGTTTATTTAATTTTAAAAATTTGTTTGGGGTGAACGTTTGGTAAATTTATAACAAAAATTATCGTTAATAATTACCCACCGAATTGGTCTAGTGGTAAAGTCATCACCACGACTCAGATAAAGATAGATTTTTATCAGCTATTTTTTGGATATGAAGGTTCCTTGGTTCAAATCCTACTAAAGTTTTCTTTTAGATTACGTTTACATGAATTTAAATATTAGAAAGTGGTTCCCGGTGTACTTTGATAGTTGATGTTTAATTAACCATACTTTCTGATTTTGTTCAAGACTTCACCTAATTTACACGTCAAATATAAAATCATCCCCATCTCATTGGATCATAGGGTTACTTGTTGTGGTTAAGTCATCAACTGAAAGGCTGGTTTGAACCTCTAAACATTTCTAATACAAGGAATGAGATGGTTTACAATTATATTCGTACTGAGTTGAAAAGTATGCTTATCAGGATGCTAGGCCCTTTAAAAAGCACATATTTTCCATCCTGCAAGTTGCGCCTTTACTTCATTCACCACAGGGTCTGGCTGAATGATGAAATTCATTTCTCTCAGAGAAGATAACTAACTGTGACTAGTGTCTTTTACACCTCTACCTCTTCTGTTCTTAAATGCTTCAGTCATACAGGCTTCAGTAAATAGCTGACTATGGGATAAGAAACAGAACAATTTTTTCTAGCCCTGGAATTAACAGATTGAGTGCAAATAAAATTTTAAAATCCACCTGTTTGTTATGGGCAGGTTTATTTAAAACGGATTTGAATACTAGGCAAGCTTACCAGAGTTTTTTGTTGGTTGGAGTTCAATTAACCATACTCTTTCAGGAATGGTTTGCCTGAGTTTGTACAAGACTACACCACATTTACACGTCATACATATCATTTCCATCGCATTGGGTTCCCATTATCGGGAACCTCGTTATGAGGAAATAATTTATATATATTATTATAATTTATATTCTTCCCCACTGAGTGGAAAAGAATGTTTATCAGCAAACTAAGCCATCTAAAAAGCATCTACTTTCCACCCTGCAAATGACATCTTCACTTCATTCACCACAGGGTCTGCCTGTATAATGAAATTCAGTATTCTCAGAGGAGATAACTAACTGTGATTAATGTCTTTGACATTTCTAACTCTTCTGTTCTTAAATGCTTCAGTCATAATTAGCTAACAAAAAGACCATGTGATAGGAAACAGAACTATTTTTTGTAGCCTTGGAACTAACAGATTGGGTGCAAATAATTTAACACTCCACCTGTCTGTTATAAGCTAATAGCGTTACTTGTTGTTCTTAAATTAAACAGATTGCAAGGTACGCACATGAGGATTAAAAAAGATATAAAAATATGATATAATTTTTAACTTCATATTTTTATGTTTTAAGTTTGGCATATTTAAAAATATGGTGGATATTGGGATCATTGAGTCTACTACTCAAATGTACACGTGAATCTCTAACTATGAAGCCTATAAAAAGAAATGACAGTAATTTAATTTTTTTTTTAAATTACTTTCCTTAGACGATACGTCTCATGGCTCTTGGAAAATTTTAAAAAGAATGATCATTGACTGATGGCAAACACCATTAATGATTTTTGTTTCTACTCTTTAAGAGGAATCAAATGACAATTTTTGTTTCCAAATTTCGACTGTGATTTCTTAACTTCCAGTTTTGGGCCACTTCCGGTCAAAACCGGAACTTCAAACCCAATTTAGACCCACTACATTTTTGCGTAGATCACAAATCCGGGAACCGTTTTTTGCTATCTCTTGTAGTTTTTGACGACTGGGTATAAGGGATGGACAAAACAAAATGATAAACGGCAATTTTAAAAATTACCAACAAACAAAGCACTGCTCACCAAACGTGCCAGCACAGTGAGCAAGAGGTAAAACTTAAAACAAAAATTGTGGAATTTTACATAAAAATGACGAACGCTACCTTTCTAAGATTAAAAATCTGGTTTAAACACTCACACAACTTTCTCTTGCTAATGCAAATAAGTAATAATAAACCTAACATTAGTAATAAAACATTAGAAACAAAATACTACTCTCAATAACCATAACCTAATTTTAATCACGAGTGAAAGACGCAAAATGAAAATCAACCTGTTTGGCTTAAAAATACGGAAAATCTCTCTTTCACGCTGAACTAGTCTCTGTCGAGAAAAATGCTCATTATAAAAGTTGTAGATCTTTTAATTTTCTATAAATTTGATTATATACACTTTTGTCGTAACATGCATACTAAGGCTGAAATCTTTAAAAAATCGATTTTTCATACGTTTTCGTGAGAAAAAAATAGAAAATTGCTAATTACCGCTAAATTAAGCGTTATAAAAAAATGTTTTTAATAAAAGTTGTATGATTTTAAATTTTCTACAACTATTACATTTTTGCGCTAAAATGGATATTAAAGTCACAATCTTATAAAAACAATTTTTTTATGTGAAAACAGCCTCACCAAGAATTTCAGCAAACATGGCGCCAACCCTATCATGTAGAGCATAAAAAATTAAGTAAACTAGGCGATTTTTTGATAAAATCGTAGGACCAGTTTTTGAGAAAATCGCAAAAAAGTGAAAAATTACACGAATAAATTACTACTTCTGGTTGACCGATTTTGATGACAATGTTCGTGTCGGGTTTGGTAGTAGTATGTAACTTAAGTTTCAAGTTCGTACGATGTTTCGTTCTTGAAATATTCTGTACACACACACACACACACACACACACACACACACACACACCAATCGCTAAAAACATGTTTTTTGGGTTCAGGGGGTCTGAAAACGTGTACATCCGGTGAAAACTCGACTTGGAAAAATCGACATGAAAACAATACGTTCCTTCGTATATATTCATATAAGCAAGAGAAAGTAAAAATAAAGTACATACTGGGATTTTTGAAATCGCTCCTCAAACTTACACGTGAATCTTTATCTAAGAACCCTATAAAAATAAATGCCAGTAATTTAATTTGAAATGAAGAGATATGTTATTGTTACATCAAATATAAATAGAACCAGTAATTAAGTGAACTCTCCGGGGGATAAATAACTGTATTGAGAGACGTACAGTTTCAAGGGAAAGGAATTGGTATCGGACCAGAGCAAAAGAAAAAGAGAGAGAGATATGTAGAAAGGGGAAAAGAAAAGATTGGTAACATCATTATTAAATGTTGTACAACAAAACAGAAAATATACGGCCTGCAATTAAATTAGCTGCCCAGAAAACGCTATCAAATAAAACCCACTCTTCGATTCAATTATACTAATTTACAAGAACAGTGAACGTTACTTTATTGCCATTTGTTCGAACTTGACTTCACATTAAGACATCTATATCGGCTTCTACTACAGTAGTTTTATTTATCTGTATTATAAATGAAATATTTAGAAACAATGCAGGATAATACGAGTATGTTCAAAATTAAATCTAAAGGATGTTTTAAAAAAACGAAACTCGTTTTTAAATGATATAAATGTAGTACAAACATATTAAATAATTAAAGACGGTTTCGAATTTATTTTTATTGATAAAAAAATGTCTTTCATGACACGACGCGTTTTATAGCTGGTGGCAATTTTTTAAATGGATTACCATTGACTTATGGCAAAAGCCATTAGTGATTTCTGTAAATATTCTTTTGAAAAATAATCAAATGATACTATTTTTTTCCAAATTCCGACTTTCATTTCTTGATATCTGGTTTTTGGCCACTTCCGGTTAAAACCGGAACTTCAAACTCAATGATTTTTGTATACACTTTCAAAAGTGTATTTCTCTTCAAAGAGGAGTCGAATGACGCTACTTTTTATTTATTATAATAATCTGGAATGATTTCTGAATTTAGGAATACCTTCTCGTCTGCTTCTAAAAGGGAAATTCTTGAATGCACGCCTCCACGGGATCCAGATAAATACATATACAGAAGAAGTGTGACGACTTTTCTGATTAACTAAATAGAAATCAACCTTTCTAGTTTACAACTGGAATTGTTACTCGGACATCAAAATCCCATTAACTGAGTATGACTACTCCGACAGTCAAACGATGGAAAGTTTCCTGCAGGAAAAAATTCTACCGCCTGATCTAAAAAGAGACCAGAAAAGTTCCCGTCCGAGTTCGGTTGGGCAACACTCGGAAAACGTGGATGAATCGAAGGATCCAGAAACGCACATAAAAGTCACGCTAAACTTTAATAAAATTTCAAAGTGACTAGAGTTGTGCGGTTGACGGACAAATAGCAAAAAGCAAAATCGGAAAATATGAAGAAGGATTGGTAGAGGAAACAAAAGCAATGTGAGCCAAAGAAGACCATTCATATTATCAACTATAGTGATCCAGTGAAATCAAACAAACTTAAAAAAATTTAATAAATAAATCAAATTTGAGAGATAGATCCTCCGCAAAATAATGGGAGAAAAACGTTTATTTATTAAAGCGTTTTATTGACACTTACTGTACTTAGTTCAGCGTCAATTAGTTATTTTTCTAATTTAATTTGGTTAAAAAGTTCAAAACGTTTTTTGCGTCATTTTTATTGAAAATTTAGTATCTGTTATTAAAAATTTTTAAATATGACGCTAAAGGTTCCAACATTTGAATTATGTGGTGGAGCTTGCAGTCATCACTAAAGTTATAAAATTTTGGCCAAGAGGTTTCCTTGGCCAGAGGCGTTTTAAACATCTCTGCTGAGTATCCGTTATTTTAATAATATTGTTCATTAATATTACATGTACATTAATAACATTAGTATTAATATTAGTATTATTTATTATTAGTATTATTAATGCCCATAACAGACAGGTGGAGTGTCAAATTATTTACACTCAATCTGTTCGTTGCAGGGCTAAAATAAATAGTTCTGTTTCTTATCACATGGTCAGTCAATTAAATGACTGAATCATTTAAGAACATAAGAGGTAGAGGTGTAAAAGACACTAATCAGAGTTATCTCCTCTGAAAGTAATGGATTTCATTATACAGCCAGACCCTGTGGTGAATGAAGTGAAAGTGTCATTTGCAGAGTAGAAAATATATGCTTTTCAGAGGGCCTGGCATGCTGATTAGTGTACTTTTACACTCAGTGAGGAAGGCATTGGTAAACCACCTCACTCCTCGATTTACTTAGTAAAACCTCTACAGGTTCAAACCAGCCTTTTGGCTGATGAACTAAACAACAACAACACATGTACATTACCTATATTTTACGTTAATATTGTCCATATTTTGTATGAGAGGTTTTGATTTAATTCAAATTTTTCGTATATCGTCCTGAATAATTGTTCCGCGTTTCATTTATGTATGGGATTTGTTCGTCTTAGAGCAAAATTAAGTTTGTAACGTAAGAGATGCATTAGGTTAAGGGGGTAGTCAACCCAGATAATGAAAATCGAAACTTCTGGCTACAATTTATCATTATTTATTTTAAATGAAAAAGTAATTTACTAGTAATGATCTACCATTTGAACCAAGCCAAAAATTAATTACAGCCCCTAATATAAGGGTGAGGTTGGAAAAGCAGGCTTTTACGGGAAATCAAATATATCAGGAACCAAGAAAGATATCAACATGATTCTTATGCTACAAAATACAGAAAATTGCTCTCTATTATCTGTGTATGCTCTTTTATGTATTTTTTTTTACAAGAAATTTATTGAAAAAAAAACATTTTTCAAAAACATCTATTTGATGTATTCACAAATTATTTTTTAACTAAATCCCTATTAAGGTTTTTGTAATAATCATTCCACATATAATAGAGGAAGAAATTATTAACATTTGAAAAAAACATCATCCAAATATCTCCAATACTAACCAAAATATTTAATTCACAAGAATGTACAATCATGTAAAAACCACATTCCCGGAAAACTTAAAGTTGAAGGAATAATTTCACTCGCCTTGCTAGTGAGCTTTATTTTAAACAGATGTTTTTATAACTTTTTGTCAACGTACAAACAAATTAAACAAATGTTGTGATTCAGAAAATTTTAAACTTCAAATAACTGTAAAAAACCATCGAAATTTAAAAAAATTATCTTCTTGAGTTGACTCCCCCATTAACGCTCGTAGAATCTTGTTTTGAATCGCTTGTGTACGTTTCATGTATGAAGGTTTAGCAAATCCCCAAAGTTGAACTCCATATTTCCAGATTGGCCTTATGATTGTCTTGTAGATTGTTAATTTATGTTATGTTTAATTTAGAACGTCTATCGAGTACGCGTTTCAGATGATAGAAGCGTGTTTTGAGTTTGTTGCGTGTGTTTGTAACATGTGCGCTCACGTAAATTTTCTGTCGAGGTGTAGCGTGTTTGAGTGTGTGAGGCAAAAAAATGTTATTAACCAAAACGGTTGACCAGATTTTTCGTCTAAGATTAAACGTCATTTGTTGCGATTGGTTTTCATTAGTTTTAATTTTCCATAGTTTAAACCTCTATCAGGTGTAAATGTGGTTGTGTCTTTTGAGTTGAAATTTTAGGGTCGGCATCTACCGAAGGAACTGCCATATCATCAGCAAACATGGCCATAGTAGAATTTTTAGTAACACTAAGTTTTATACAACTATGTCAAAAAATATATCGTTCTTAATTTACACCGTAATGAATTTGGTAAAGGTACAGATAATGTTTTTTAAATAAAATCCCTACAACTATTGTTCGAACATTGATTCTTATCTTAATCAATTTTGAAATTATTAGTACATTTACCTTTCATTAAAATTGGTTTTTGACCGCCTCCGTAGCGTAGTGGTAGCGCGCTAGCGTACAACCTGAAGCTCCTGGGTTCGATTCTCGGCTAGGTTCTGAAAATTGTTACAAGTAAAATCCCACCCTGTCAGTCAGATAACCCACCGAAGTCGCTAAAAACCAAGCTGTTGATGCGACTTAAATAAAAACGTAAAAATAAAAATAAAATATTTGTGTATTTTTACAATGGCAAGAGAAAATAACGTCAGTAATTCGCTCCAGGTGTTTTTTTCTAATAGAAAAATCTGGTGTGAAACGCTCACAAGACTTTATATTGCCAATGCAAATAATGAACTATCACTTTGGCTAATGACCTAAACAAAAAGAAGAAGAAGAGTTGAAATCTGTTCATAAAATTTTTCGTAATCTTATTCGTCCCTATAGTGCAGATTGATTTACGAGGAAGTTCATGCGATTTTCCGTCGTTGGCTTTTTTTATTAAAGAGTAACCACAATACTTATATGAATGACAACAAGAGAATGTAAATTTCATAAATAATAACGTTCAAAAATAACGAACAGAGGAAAAATTATGTGAAGTGATTTTCATTGTTAAAAGTGAAAGTTCGATGGCCCTTGAAAACCTTCTAACAAACCCTTAGTTCAATAAAAAAAAGAAAAGGTTGGATTGTTGGGGGATGGAAAGGTTGGAAGAAGGGGTGAGTGCATCGGCCATCAACTCTCAAAGCCCTTTGCCACTCACCCTTAAGGCAAAGAATACATTCTTACAGTTACTGTAACCAAAACTATTGATGTACCTCAAACCAATAACTACCTTATTTCGTCATCCGCCCTTTTAAAGCAAAAACTTCCTGTAAGCTAAACTTAGTACTTCCTTACAAATACACAGGGTGCCTCGGGAGGATTCTACTTAACTTTGCAAGTGTGTTCTTTTTAATAAAATAATAAAAAACGTTTGTATAAAGATATGTCTGAAAACGCTACATCAGCGAATTATAGCTAGCGGAAAATTAGCCCGTACTGCAGTTCCCCCGGTGAAATCGGTCAAACTGAATTTTTGGAAACCACTTTCAGTGACAAATTTGGTGGAATTATGTTATGATATTTGGTTTGAAAAATTTAATAAAACAAGTCCTAGAACTGTATCTTCAGTAGTTTTAAAGATATCTAAAATTTATACGAAGACTTTAATTTTATTCACTTTTGCGCTTAAGTCCACATTAAGACTGGAATCTACCACGAGAGCACTGCCCTCTAAAACTTTCAGCAAACATGGCCCTTGCCCTCTCTTGTAGAGCATAAAGTGTAGAAATTGGGAGGATTTAAAAAGTTCATAGAAGCCGTTTTTAAGAAAACTGCAGGAAAGTGAAAAATTGCTACTACTTCCGGTTGAACAATTTTGGTAAAAAAGTTCATGTCGGTTCTACCTAACTTTAGTTCCAAGTTTCTATTTTGTACTTCGTATATTCCGATCTTAAGATACTTTGTTCACACACGCTCGCGTGTACACACACACACACACACACACACACGAATTACTAAAAAAATGTTTTTTTTGAGTTCAGAGTGCCTGAAAACATGTATTTCTGATGAGAACTCAATTTCGAAAAATCTACATGAAAGCAGTACTTTCCTTCCCCATACATTTATAAAAAGAAAGAGAACGTAAAAACATCAATAGGAACCCTATCTTGAGTTATGCACAACAAATTATATTTTCTGTACCTGTTGTTTAGGTCATCGGTCGAAACGCTGGTTTGAACCTGTAGAGATTTTACTAAGTATAACGACAAGTGTGATGGTTTACAAATGCCTTCCTCACTGAATGGAAAAGTACACTTATCAGTATGCCGGGTGCTCTGTAAAGCTCATATTTTCCACTCTGCAAATGACACCTTCACTTCTTTCACCACAGGGTCTGGCTGTATAATGAAATTCATTACTTTCAGAGGAGATAACTCTGATTAGTGTCTTTTACATCTCTACCTCTTCTGTTCTTAAATGATTCAGTCGTTTAATTGACTGACCATGTGATAAGAAACAGAACTATTTATTTTAGCCCTGCAACGAACAGATTGAGTGTAAATAATTTGACACTTCACCTGTCTGTTATGGGCAGTTTCTGTATATATAGGTCTTAAATATACAAAAATATGTTTAGATTAAAGAAACTTATTGTAATCTTAAATGTACATATTGCAGGCGTTTGTTATGCAATACGGTGTACAGTTTAATTAAGATATTGCATACCTAATGTAATAAAGGGACATTCCACTAAGATGATATATAAACTTAACAGTACATGATATCAATGTAAATTATTCTCCTGCAATTAATTTCCACGCCAACGTTAAGGTAAATGAATTGAAGAAACGTGTAATAGAAAAACCTCTCTAGAGCGTCCACAAAAGATGACCTGATAAGTGGTCGTAATTTATTCTTTTTTCATAAATTCCTATGGAATGATTCCTTTGTTTATTATTACTTAAATCTTCAATTATTGAAGCGACTCACACAAAATGCCTTTTTTGCTTTCTCTTGCCTATATGAATATATTATAGGAAGGAAAGTATTGTTTTCATGTCGATTTTTCGAAATCGTGTTTTCACCGGATATACACGTTTTCAGACCCCCTGAACCAAGAAAACATGTTTTTTGCAATTGGTGTGTGATTTTGTGCGTGCCTGAACAAAATATCTCAAGAACAGAACATCGTAAAAAGTTGAAAGTTTAAACTTAAGTTAGGACTTATTAGAGGACCCGACACGAATATTTTCATAAAATCGGTCAACCGGAGGTAGTAGTTTTTTCGTGTAATTTTTCCCTTTTTTGCGATTTTTTCAAAAATTGCAACTACAATTTTTTTCTAAATCGCCTCATTAACTACATTTTTTATGCTCTACATGATTGGGTAGGAGCCATGCCTGATGAAATTCTAGGGGAGGCTTTGTTCTCGTAAAAGAAAATAGTTTTTCGAAGATCTTGGCCTTAATATGTATTTTAGGGCATAAGTGTATTTATAATCAAAGTTATAGAAACTTTTAAAACCTACCACTGTTATTACAATCACTTTTTTGTACAACATTTAGTTTAGCGGTAGTTAGTGAATTTTTGTTATTTTTTTCATGAAAATCTGTAAAGATGGTTTTTTAAGATATTGGTCTTAGTATTGTCACTGGATGGCGACATTAAGTGGCAAACCTTTTCTGTTTGGTGGCCCTGAAAAAGGGCCGTTTAAGCGGTGGTCGTCTTGATGGCAGCGTCGGTCGTAGTCGTGGTGGTCGGTGGCTGGGCGACACGGCGTGTCGTCGTCCAGCGGAGACATCATCTTCTTCCCCCGCAGTAATGCGTCGATGGGTGCTTCGTCGGGTCCGGTGGGCGTAAGGCTCGATCGAGGGACCGCTGTGGGCATCGCTCGCGTCAGCGGGCGATGACGGTCCGGTTGACGGCTTACGGTGACGGGTCGGCGAGCGGAAGCATCATCTTCTCTCTTGCGGGGTCGTCGATTAGTCTTCGCTGGAGTCCGGCAGCCGTGTGCCGTGGTGGACGTCTTGTCGATACTGTAGACTGGTGGAAGTGAATTTCTCTGTGTCTGAATCGGAATTGAATCTCTCGGCTCAAAGGAGCGCTCTTTTTATAGTCGCCGAGAGCGCTGTGGTAGAAGGCGGCTACTGGCTCGACCTTGATGACAAAGGCCTCTGTCGGTGCGCAGCCGAAAGGTTTGTCGGTATGCCGCCAAAGGGCCTACGCGCCGACGAAGGCCGGAAGAAGTATTGAAGGCCGGCAACACAGTAAATGATTAATTAGAAGGGGTGGCGGTGAAAGTATGTATTATACGACAAAAGTGTCAATAATCAAATTTATAAGAAAATTAACAACCTATAACTTTTATTTTTAAGCATTTTTTCCCTACAGAGCCTAGTTTAGCGTCAAAGAGTTAATTTTCCGTATTATTAAGCCAAACTAAGGTTGGTTTTCATTTTGTATCATTCACTCATGATTAAAATTAGGTATACTGTGGACAATTATTCGAACTGGCGCAACTCTTGCTCAACGTGTACACACAGTTCCGCGTAAAGTATATCCATAACCTATTCTTTCAACAAGATCTACAACTTTTAATGTACGCAAATGCCTACAACCTATTCCATGTATAAACATACAAATAATTATTTCATTTTAAAATATGTATTTAATTTGTCCCAGTAAAAATTTAAATTATAAATTACAAGAACTAAACTGCAAAATCTCATTAAACAATACTCTACAAACGCAAATAACTAAAAAAATTGGTCTGAATATATAATGAACAGAAAATCATGTATGAAAACAAATTAGTCACATCATTATGTCTGGCAGATTATTAATACCAGTGAAAACAAAGCGTGGTGACCATGCGTGAGTCGCTCATTACAGTAGCGATTGTATACTTTTGTGACTGTACCGTCGTTGCATGGCGAGGGGCGAAGAGCGAAGTAGATAAACACCGAAGCTGCTTGTGCCAATTCGAATTGTCCAAGGTATAATGTGTTTAAGGATAGTTTTTTTGTTTATTTCTATGTTTTATTAAGTACTAATGTTAGGTTGGCCGGTCCGTTGGTGTAGTGATTAGCGCAACTGGTTTTTACACCGGGGTCCTGGGTTCGATTCCCGGTCAGGCCTGGCCATTTTTCATCACTCATTTTCATTATCATCATTCTCCACCGTTTTTATTAGTAGAAATTTCAAAACTGTCAGACGTAAAACCAAAACAAAAATAAATAAATAATAAGTTAGGTAATATTTTTCATTATTTTCATTGGTAAGAGAAAGTCGTGTTAGTGTTTCACACTAGATTTTTTTGTAGTTCATATCATACATATATAAATAAATATAAATGTACGTATGTGAGATATCAAGAGGCTTTTGTGTTCCACTAATTAGTAGAACTTGCGACTGACGTATCTGTTGAATCATATGCGGACTATTTACATTATATTACAGCGGTATAATAATATATTTCCCTTTAGAGATAAATTCCACTTCTCTTGAAATCCAATGCTTTACACAAGTAAACATTCATACATAAATTAACCATACCCTAATTTGAAAACAATAACTTATATGTTGGCATATATATATACATTGTTCTGCTTCATTTCAATGATGATGATGACAGTTTCAGTACATGATAATGATTGTTAGGGGAAATGCGAAAGAGGAAATCAACAACTCCTGACAAAGTGATGTCATCCCTTACATTATTATTTAAGGAAGATACTGTTTAATTAAATTTGTCATATTAACAATTTTCATAAAATATTATATTATATTTTAGCTAGCCATCCTTTGTTAAATTTTGCTCTGCTTCGCACTCTACAATACCATTGAAAATTAAAACTATTGACGAATTTTTACTTTTTTTTTATTTCATTTATTTATTTGTTTTATTTAGTTAAACATGATACAATTATTGCTATACTAAGATATTTACAATGTTTTTAACTAAATTTACTTATACGCAAAAACTCTTCTTCACGAAGAGTTCTGTCCGCGCATAGGAGTAAACAAAAATTTTATTTAAACAAATTTATATACACTAATAACTACTATAAAAAATAATATTATAAAATCTAAAAAGGGTACAAGAAAAACATTAAACACGTTTTGTTAAAAGCATTAAAAATAAATACCATTAAATTTATATAAAAAATATTAATAATAATTTTTAATAACAATAAAATTTTTTAAAAATTACCTTAGATTATGTACAATTGTATTAATAGAGAAAAAACTTCTCTTTTCAATAACTAAAACTACTTTACAATAATTTTAGGGAATACATGTGGATATTTTTACTTATGAAAATTAATTCAATTAATGAGCACTGAAACAAAAAAAAACTAATGCAATGAGGAAAGCAAATAATAATCAGAGAAGAGTTATTTTAAAACTTGGAAAAGTTTCTCAAGTTCTTGCTCGTATATCGATAGGATATGGTATTTAAGTTTATGTTTCATAGGATGTGGTGATGTTATACTGTGCATATACGATGGAAGTGCGTTGACGAACCGCCCCTCAAGATAGAAAAATAACTTCTGAAAAAATGTACTATTTGTTTTTCTTGTCCTTATTTTTCCAGAATTCCTAGTAGCACAATTGGTTTTATTGAGATCAATTATTACTTTGCGGTCAGCACACGCCCAATAGAATTGAAGGAGCACCTTATACACAAATTTACCTTATACACCTTAACTTTTTCTTCCCCTGTATCTAAATACCGGGTGTTTGAGGAGGAAAGGTTCAAACTTCGGTAATTAATTTTAGAGCTGGAAATAAGAAAAAAAGTTATAATAAACTCATTGTGACAATATCGAAATGGAAAGAGTGTTCGAGAAATTAAAGAAGGACCGAGACTTTAAAAATGTTAATGTTAATAATAAGAGTAATGATAGAGTAATGGAGTAATCATAGGTTTCCATGAAATAATTTTGTACACCGGAGGTAAAAAGCGCAAAGTCCATTTTTTCAAAAATGACTTTTTTACATGGTTCTATATAACTTTTTGTGCTATTTTCATAGGTATACAGCACTATGTCCTACTCCTAATGATACAGGATTTAGCTAGGAGGAAAGGACACCAAGTCCCATTATAATACTAAGGTAAAGAGCATTATATGGACATGTAGCTTTTTACTTTGCATTATTATTAATTTCTCTGGCACCATGTTCACATAGTGCTTTTCACCTCCTACATTGTACTATGATTCCACGAAACATCTCACAGACTTATGGACATAGTGCTTTGCCTGAAAGGCATGAATAATTTTTAAAAAAAATTATTGCAGAAGTAAAAGGCACCAAGTCTAGTAATTCAAAAATCATGAAAAAATTAAAAATTTGAGAAATGGGTATTAAAGAGCCTTAAATTATTAATATAATCCCATAAATAAATTTTAGAAAAAAATTCATTGAAAAAGTTCTAGATAAACAAACTTGGAAAAAACGTTCATTTAGTTCTCCTATAAAATTAGCACATTGTGACTTGGTGCCCTTTACCTCCGGTGAACAGAATTATAAACGGTTTTTAAGAGGTGTGGCTATTAACTAACGAGACTGACGTTGTAAAAAATTTTATTTTTATTTTATACATAATCACTTATTTTCACCTTCAATATACACTCCTTCTCTATCCCTACAACGCTCCATGCGAATTTTTCGATATTGGAAACAGTGCAGGAAGTCATCTTCTGTCCTCCTTCAAGACACGTGCCGCTTTCTCTTTAAAAGCTTCCACAGACTCAAATCTTGTCCCTTTTAAGAACATCTTATTTACTTGAAACTTGAAATTTAAGTTATACATGCCACTACCGGACCCGACATGAACATTTTCATCAAAATCGGTCAACCGGAAGTAGTATTGTTCTCGTGTAATTTTTTACTTTTTTGCAATTTTCTCAAAAAATGGTCCTATGATTTTTTTTTAAATCCCCTTATTTACTTAATTTTTGATGTTCTACAAGATAGGGTAGGTGACATGTTTGCTGAAATTCTTGGTGAGGCTGTTTTCACGTAAAAAATTGTTTTTTAAGATTGCGGCTTTATTATGCATTTTACCGCAAAAATGTACGTAATAAAAGTCGTAGAGAATTTAAAATTCTACAACTTTTATTCCAAACATTTTTTTGTATAACGCTTAGTTTAGCAGTAATTATTAATTTTCTGTTATTTCTCACGAAAACGTGAGAAATTTTTTTTTAAGATTTCGGCCTTAGTATGCATTTTACGACAAAAGTGTATATAACATAATTTATAGGAAATTAAAAGATCTACAACTTTTATTTAAAGCATTTTTTTGTACAGTACCTAGTTTAGCATGAAAAAGCGATTTTCCGTATTTTTAAGCCAAACTGAGGTTGATTTTCATTTTGCGTCTTTCATAAATGATTAAAATTAGGTTATGTTTATTGAGGTTAGTTTTTTGTTTATTTCTAATGATTTATTACTAATGTTAGGTTTATTGTTAATTATTTGCATTGACAAGAAAAAGTTGTGTAAGTGTTTCACACCATATTTTTATTTTTTAATTAGATTAGAAGGAAGCGCTTTATATCCTTAAGAATAAGCCTTTTTTAGCATTATATATTACTTAAGGAAAGCCAGACTTATGTGATTTTTGTAGGGATGGTGTGTTTACATTCAGTTAATCGTAAAATGCAGTAAAGAAAAAAAGTAAAATTTTAACTTATGTGCTTTCTGAAATGACGGACTCAAATAACTTACAAACTACTGGTGATACAGATCTGGTATTTATTTTATTCTGCTTTTTACATTAAAAACTGTAAGAAACAACTGATAGTAAAATAATAATAATATAAAATTGTTTTCTAGCAGAAATTGTTTGAGTTTAATTTTAAAACTGTGTAATGAAGGATCTTCCAAATGATTAGGTAGGTTGTTATAAATTTTGACAGAGACGTAGTACGGTGCTTTTTCTTTATAAATAATGCACTCTTATAAATGTAAATGTATGAGAACGTTAGTACATTTTATAGTTTTTTAAAAAAGTGTTTACAAAAA
The DNA here is from genome assembly GCA_035578175.1 of Catonia carolina. NCBI lineage: Eukaryota > Metazoa > Arthropoda > Insecta > Hemiptera > Achilidae > Catonia > Catonia carolina. Next base: position 10,954,389 of record JAQMRL010000009.1, read on the forward strand.
GCACGTCTTTTAGCTCCTAAGATGACCCTAACAGCCCATTTCTGCATTCGGAAGACGGTATCTGCTTTACTAATAAATCTCCAAGACGTAACTAAGTATTTAAAATGTGAGTATAAAAATATGTTCCAAGAACAATAAGGATGACTAACCTACATATTGAAAACTTTAATTAAATGCATATCCGGTCGATTTTTTTATTTTTTATTTAAACGTTGCAATTGTACGATCAACGGGGTATTTTTGATAAAATATTAAGGGAGTATAAAATAATCGGAAAGCTTCTTCTTTACTTCAAGGTCTAGGCTCAATAAACCTATGGTTTAGTGTACCCATCTCTTCCTCGGTCTTCCCACATCTCTCGTACCAATTGGTCTATAATTTTGAGATTCTATTAGCAACAACATCCCATATGCCATTCTTTTCAAATAACTGTACCATTTCCTTCGGTTCTGTAAGATTTTGTAGACGTAGTGGTGGAACAGACAGAACTGTTCTTATTTCATAATTCCCTATCTTGTCCGTTCTAGAGCATCCCAACACTCTACTCAAAAATCTCATCTCTGCAGCTTAGATCTTGCTATCAATGTTCTTTGTATGTATCCAAGATTTGCTGCCATTTAGGAAAGTAGGAACGGCAATGGTGTTGTAGAATTTGATTCTCGTCTCTTTTCTTGTTTTGTTTTTTTTTTCATTCCTATGAATATTACCGCATGTTCTCTGAAACTTTGTTATTTTATTTGTGACATCTTCATAATCATATGTTATATCATTGCCGAGGTAATTAAAGTGTTTGACCTTCTCTATCATTTTTTCCTGCCAATAACAGACAGGTAGAGTGTCAAATTATTTACACTCAATCTGTTCGTTGCAGGGCTAAAATAAATAGTACTGTTTCTTATCACATAGTCAGCCAATTAAATGACTGAATTATTTAAGAACAGAAGAGGTAGAGGTGTAAAAGACACTAATCAGAGTTATCTCCTCTGAAAGTAATGAATTTCATTATACAGCCAGACCCTGTGGTGAATGAAGTGAAGGTGTCATTTGCAGAGTGGAAAATATGTGCTTTTCAGGGGGCCCGGCATGCTGATAAGCGCACTTTTCCACTCAGTGAGGAAGGCAATGGTAAACCACCTCACTCCTCGTTTTACTTAGTAAAACCTCTACAGGTTCAAACCAGCCTTTTGGCTGATGACCTAAACAACAACATCATTTTTTTCCTTCAAAAGAAGACCAAATTCCTCTACCTGGAATTCATCGGAAAGTACACGCCACCAAAAATCCCATTGGAATTTACAAGTTTTCCTTGTATGCTTAATCCGTCTTCCCCGGATATCCGTCCTTCGTTTATGATTGATAACCGGAGTGTTATTACATAATTATATTAAAAAGACTCAAAAGGAAATAGAAATCAATGTGAAATAAATAAACGTTTGAAAATGCAGGAAACATTTTATCAGATTTTTGAAATTTTTACTCGAGATCTGTGAAACGATACAGATATTGAGAAAATGAATGGAATTCGGTTAACACAATGGGAAGGGATTGTAGTGGGAGTGGTATGTTGAAAAGGTGGGGTGGGGAGTGAATGGAGACAAATCAATAGCGTTTACGTCATCAGCGAACTGGCTATCTCCACCTCATTCTAATTCTCCGCCCTCTCACTTTACCTCCGTTTATCTCTTTCACAAAAATAACTTATTTTATATTCAGTTATTGCTGAATTCAACTAAAAGAAACCCCATCTCACTTCATTTACTACTAAAAATTAAAATAATTTATGCGAAATGTTTAACGTTAACTATAGTATATTATAATAGTTATTATTAGAAAAATTTAATAATTTTTTTTAATGACCGTCATCACGAACCGGTATTCAAATGTTCAATTAAAATTTAGAAAATCCAAATTCAGATATGTTTATTTCAAGTTATAACTAGCAAATTCGTTCGCTTGCACAGTGGCTACATTTAATAAACTTAAATAAATTTGATGGTTTATTGTTTCTCCCGGTTTCATTACATATTTATTGTATTCACAGCTGGTTTCTAAGTCAGTGGTTTCGGGTTCAATTCCCGATCAGATCTGAGATTTTTATTTATCACCGCTTATCGTCTGCATTAGCAATTATTTCCAACAAAAAAACAGTTAGTTGTAAGAAAACCTATAAAATTCCTTTTTTAGGTAGTCTCTATTCGTTTAGTTATTCTTAGTGTAGTCATTATTGACTTGTGGGATTGTAAATTGGGATGGTAATTTAGAAATCATTACACAAATTATAAGTAAAAGAACCGCCTCTAGATCCTTCTTACCAACTTTTTACCAAGTTTCAAGTGATGATTGTCAGGCAACTGGATATTAAAAAAAATTTATACATTTACACATTGAGAAATGTTATGTACATACTACATATATTTACTTTCTCTTGTTCTATATGGATTGTCGCCGACCGGGGCCGACGACATGTGGCAAAACCTTGTTTGGAAAATTGGTGACCCTGAAAAGTACCGTTTAATTGTGTTGGTGGCCCTGAAAAGGGCCATTGTTGGCGGTCAGAATCGGCGAGCCGGCGTGGTAGAAGCGGAGCCCGAAGAGTGACGGCTCGGCTACCGGGTTCAGGACTAGCCTTCCCTCAGCGGCAGTTGGGTCCCCACTGTAGCGTGGCAGTGGTGGCCCCAAGAGCCCCGCAGTGTCGGGTCGGCGTAGGCCGTCTGCCGATAGCGCGGCCGAGGCGGTTCTGTCCGGGTCGGCGAATGCTGACCGGTGTGGGAATGTAGCGTCCGCTACCGGTAGCGTAGACCCGGGATGGTGCGTCCGGTCTCGGCTGGGCTCTTCTTCTTCTGTCTGCAGCTCTTCTTTCTTAGTCTTCTCCGGTTGAGAGTTGATTAAAAGTGACTCTCGTGAATTGAATCGAATTATTAAGGAATGGGTTGGGAAACCCATAATGGGCGATGTCGTGAAAGGATCACCTAAACGCTCTGGGAACAAGATTACAGAAATTGGAGTCTCTTTATTAATTTGAAGGAAGGAGTAGTTGGGGTTAATAATATGATTCGAATTCGGAATTTTTTGGGAGTGTTGGAATAATTAGAAATATGTGGGATTTGTGGGAAGAGTGGATGAATGGTTCTTTTCTTTGTTGAATCTTTTAAATTTTTTCAATGGTCTTTTTTGGAGGAAATTTATAATAGGAATATTAAGGAAGGGGTGTATATACTGTATTTATTAAAGGAAATCGTGGAACCGCAGTATGCATATCTCTTCTGGCGGGTGGTTTGCCTCGTACAGGTACAGGATGATGGGATCTTCTGAGGTTTTTGCTGCGTCGTGAAGTCTTCTTGAAGTATTGTAGATATAGTCCTCAAGGGACGGGATTTTCTTGAATAGTGGTGTTGGGGATAAGATAGTGGAAGTTGGATATTATGCGAAGGATTTTATTTTGAAAGGAGATAATTTTCCGTTTGTCGGATTTAGATAGGATGGGCCACCAGATTGGAGACTCGTAAAGGAGAGATGAGCAGATAGTGGCAGCGTATACACGGAGTTTAAGGGGCTTAGTAAATTATTTGGAACGGAGGATAGGGGTTAGAGTGTATTGCAGGATTCTGCCCTTACGTATTTTTTTCTTGACGTGGTTACTGAAGTTAAGTCGGGTGTCTACGTTGACACCAAGGCAGCGGACGTTCTGTTTCCATGGCAGCTGGACTTGCTCAATGGTAAGCGGAGTTGGCATTTTCTTTTTTCGTGAAAAGTTAATCGCTTCACATTTATTAGGATTGAGGGAAAGTTTCCATTCCCTGCACCAAGCAGTAGTTAATGGGAGTTGGTTTGTAGTTTTTTGGCGCTTAGTCAGAGACTCCTGCTGTGACAATAAAGTATAGCGTCTTCAGAATAGAGGCCGATATTAACTGATGGGTGAACTGGAAAGTCGTGAGTGTAGAGCATATAGAGTAAAGGGCCAAGGACTGAGCCCTGTGGTACGCCAGCTTTTACGGATTTTACACTGGATTTTACGTCATGGAAGTGCTGAGAGCTGGATGAGACGTAAAATTGTCTGTCAGACAGGTAAGAGTGGAGCAGTCTGACTAGCGGAGGCGGAAGAAAGAGTGAGGACTTATGGAGGAGCTCTAAATGCCACATACGCTCAAATGCCGCTTGAAGGTTAAGCAGCACCGCCGTGGTGTTCTGATGAAAATTTTTGGCATCTATTAATGCCGTAACGATTCTAAGGAGTTGTAGTGTAGTTGAGTATCCTTGACGGAAGCCAAATTGCTCAGGAGGAAGGATAGGGTCAATTGCTTGGCGCAGTTTTGGGAGGAGCAGTCGTTCGAATAATTTAGAGAGGATTGGGAGAAGAGAGATTGGTTGATAGCTAGAAAGCTGTGTAGGTGGTTTAATCAACAACTTTTATGAATTTGGATCAGAAAACTAAAACACCAATGTAAATTACAAACATCAATTTTGTTTATTAGATTCTTTTTACTATTCAAAGTTTACAGTAATTTTTAATATAAATTAAGATCACAGATGTATTTTTACAAAAATCTGTTTGTTTATTAACATTCTTCAATGTGTTGTTCTTGCACTCAACGTAGTTTTTAAAATGTCATATCTTTGCCAAAAGAGATGGTATATGTGTTGTTATTTTATAAAATTGTGCGTCTTTTTATATGTTGTTGTTTAGGTCAACAGCCGAAAGGCTGGTTCGAACCTTTAGAGGTTTTACTAAGTAAAAACGAAGAGTGAGGAGGTTTACCTTCGCCTTCCTCACTGAGTTGAAAGCGTATGCTTATCAGCACGCCAGGCCCTCCAAAAAGTACCAACGTTCCACCATGCAAATGACACCTTCACTTCATTCACCTCAGAGTCTGGCTATATAGTGAAATTCATTACTTTCAGATGAGATAACTCTAACTAGTGTCTTTTACACCTCTATCTCTTCTGTTCTTAAATAGTCTACATAAATAAAATTGTGATTGTGTCTGTAACATTTTTCAAAATGCCCAAAATTTTGTTTCTACGCCAAATCTACTAAGTAATCACCGAAAATAAGTTCAGCTGAATTTTTGTCTGTCTGTTTATCTGTATGTATGTTACGGCATCACGCAAGAACCGCTAAACCAAATTCAATGAATTTCGGTAATTAGGTTCTGGACATAATCGAAATGAAAATAGGCTTTAAATTTTTTTAATATCACAAAGGGATGAGGGAGTTCAGAGGGAGGGGTAAACAAAATCTGCGAATATCTCCGTTAAAAGTCAATCTATCAAAAAATGTTATTTAATTGGAATTACCAAACGTTTAAAGACAAATAAGTTAGATTATGTAAAGTTTTTCATTTTTATGCATAATAACGGAGATATTACCAATTTTATAAAAATAAACATAGCAATATTTTAGAAAACAAAATTACCAGAACAATAAACATAGGTCTACGCGCCGCTGGTATTCATTCCGAAGCTCTGTACCCTCCCCTTCCACCACTACCTAACCTTACACAACACACCTGTTCTCGGTCACATTGTCAAAAACGAAAGACAGTCACTTTAGTAGCTAACCATCGCGGAGTGTTCCAATTGTGATTAACTTTCATTTCAATTTTTATTGCTCTGTAGCGAATATTTTTAAATTACCAACAGTTACATTACACACAGATTTGTGAGAGTTAAACTTTAAAACATTAATTTTCATTGCTCTATATAAATAGTAAATTTATTTATGTAAAATAATTAACTACGCTTCTGAAAATAATAAAGCTCTGCGTAACTTGATTTAAAAACACCAAGATCTCGCTTTTATTTTACGTCCAACTATTTTGTTTTGTCGTTAATAATAATGCTGACTTTGAAAAGAGGTACGAATAGATAACAATGAATGATTTAAGAATATCAGACCTGAAGGGGATCGAACTCGGTACACTAACTGACTGTAGGCTACACAGCAACAAGAAAACCGTTTGAAGAACGGGCATTTTAGCCAGTTCTGTGATATAATTAACTGACTATGTGATAAGAAACAGAACTGTTTTTGTAGCCCTGAAACCAACAGATCGAGTGCAATTAATTAACCACTTCACCTTCCCGTTATGGGCAAGTCTTATTACAAAGAATTCAAAATTCCGGAAAAGTGAATTTTCGATAAAATTTCACTTGTGCCGTTTTCATAGTAATTGATTCAAATGTGAGTTGTGTTCTGTATTTCTATACTAAGTAAATGTTACTTAACAAATCGTAACTTCTATTGATGTTAACCGTAAAACTTTAAGACAAATCTTGAGGTGAAACTACACAAAGCATATCAATGAGAGCTGAAAAAGTAAAAAACGCAGTCAGCGGATGAGAATGTGGGTCATTAGAACAAAAGAGATTGGGCTTCTCAAGACCTGAGAGGGAACTTCGCTTTGGAAGATCCGGAAGAATACACGAGTTTCTTACGAATTAATTACTGAATTCTAGCTAACTTTGAGAACTCCGGGGAAGACATAAAAAAATGAGTCTTTACCACATTCAATGCTGAGCAATTATGAGGTATCTCTCCCGTCGGGCTGTTTACTCGTGCAGCGTGTTCTCCGCTTGTTTTATGTAGGGCCTATAATTTATGATACTAACGTTTTTATAGATGTTTGCTAATAACATAATAGTAAATAATTCAATGTTTTTTGTGTTTATTTTCGCCTGTTATAATACGAGGGGGTACCCAAAAGAAACCGGAATTATTTTTTAAAACTATTTATTTTTAATTTTTTACAAAAGAACCTTATCCCCTTCAAAATACTCTCCATTACAACTAATAAATTTGTCCCACCGGTGCTTCCACTGTTCAAAACATTTTTTGTACTCCTCTTCAGTGATGGCTGCCAGCTCATCCGTCGTTTTTTTCTTGACATCATCAACGTTGTTAAATCGGAGACCTTTCATGCCCCTTTTCATGCGTGGGAACAAGAAAAAATCACACGGAGCCAGATCGGGTGAGTACGGTGCGTGTGGTAGCAAAACCATGCCGTTTTTCGCCAAAAACTGGGTAACCGAGATTGCCGTGTGTGCAGGCGCGTTGTCGTGGTGGAAAAACCAGTCCCCTGTCTGCCACAAATTAGGTCTTTTACGACGAATGCTTTTTCGTAGTCTTCTTAACACTTCAAGATAAAAAGCTTGATTTACCGTCTGGCCTGGTGGAACGAACTCTGAATGGACTTCACATCAAAAAAACAAATCAGCATTGTTTTGATGTTCGATCTGACTTGACGACTTTTTTTTGGTCGGGATGATAATGAAGTCTTCCATTGACTGGATTGTTGTTTGGTTTCTGGGTCGTACCCATAGCACCAAGACTCGTCACCCGTAATGATCTTTGACATGAAATCTGGATCAGTTTCAAGCTGTTGCTTCAAATCACTACACGTTTCAATTCGACGTTCCTTTTGAGTGTCTGTCAGAACCCGAGGCACAAACTTGGCAGCGACTCTTTTCATTGTCAAGTCTTCTGTTAAAATGCGTTGGACTGAGCTCCAAGATAACCCACTAACCTGTGATATTTGGTCAATGGTCTGTCGTCGGTCTGTTCGTACAATTTCTTTCACTTTCACAACATTTTCGTCTGTTCGGGAAGTCGACGGTCGTCCAGAACGAGGTTTGTTCTCAATCGACATGTCGCCATTTTTAAAGCGCAAAAACCACTCGTACACTTGGGTTTTTCCAATAGCGTCGTCTTTGTAAGCTGTGTTCAACATTACAACTGTTTCCGCGGCGTTTTTACCGAGAAAGAAGCAAAATTTCACAGCCGCACGTTGTTCATTAAAACTTGCCATCATGAAAAACGACACGAGCACAAAACAGCACTAGCGAGAACAATCACTGCACGAGAACAGAACAGACTAGATCAACGAACAAAATGGCATTGAACTGGCAATGAGTAGCGCTACAAGCAGCCTAGTGGCGGGAATTTGTACTGCACAAGCTCCGCCCACAGCAGAGCTATTCCGGATACTTTTGGGTACCCCCTCGTAACTATTATTTAAAGAATAATGTTTGGCCCCAATATTCAATTAAACGACGCAGTATTTAAAATTAAAAAGAAATGAAATACTTATAAATAATATGTAAATATGTAAATAGTTACATTTATAGAATAAACATTTATAGAACATTTTATAGAATTTTTAGGCCTATGGCGATGAACTGAATAAAATATAGATTTTGAAAGAATAAAAAACAAATGTTTAATTTAATTTTATCTTTTCATAACACTTAATTGTTTTACGAACAAAATGCTGGGCCCTATAAATAGTTATATTCAATTACAAAATATAATAACAATTCTGTCACATAATTATGTATTTCAGATAATAACGTAAATATTTGTAACCGGATGACGACATTAAGTGGCGAGTTAAAACCTTTAATTTTTGGTGGGCCTTAAAATGGCCGTTTAAGCGGTGGTCGTCTTGATGGGAAGCGTCGGTCGTAGTCGTCTTGGCGGTCAAGTAGCTGGGGGCCACGGCGTGTCGTCGTCCAGCGGAGACATCATCTTCTTCCCTCGCAGTAGTGCGTCGATTGCTGCTTCGTCGGGTCCGGTGGGCGTAAGGCTTGGTCGAGGGACCGCTGTGGGCATCGCTCGCGTCAGCGGGCGATGACGGTCCGGTCGACGCCATACGGTGACGGGTCGGCGTCATCTTCTCTCTTGCGGGGTCGTTGATTAGTCTTCGTTGGTGTCCTGTAGCCGTGTGCCGTGGTGGACGTTTTGTCTGCTGTCTGGATCGGAATTGAATCTCTCTGTGTCTGGATCGGAATTGAACCTCTCGGCTCAGTGTAGCGCTCTTTATATAGTCGCCGAGAGCGCTGTAGTAGGACGCGGTTACTGGCTCGGCCTCGATGACAAAGGCCTCTGTCGGTACGCAGCCGAAAGGTTTGTCGGTACGCCGCCAAAGGGCCTACCGCGCCAACAAAGGCCAGGAGAAGTATTGAAGGCCACCAACACAGTAAATGATTAATTAGAAGAGGTGGCGGTGACACATTTTTAATAGCAAACGTAATTTGTTTCAATGTAATAAGACGTATAATATAGCCTACAGTAAGATAAACTTTTATTTTCATAGCGTGAGTTACTGTTTTTAACACAGTATGTTACCGCGCTCTGGCCATAGGCAATAAATAAGCAATGGTATCTTCCGACTGTTGGACAGAGTAATAGCACTGAATGTGTTACATAAGTTTTTATCAAAAAAAATAACTTCATCAAATTTTAAATGTTCATAATACAGCATTAAAATCGGTTTTAAAGTAAGGAAAATGGTGTAAAATTTGAATATTTTTGAAAATGTTACATTGGTTTCCCATCTCTTTATATTTATTATGTTACTTAACTCTATAATGTTAACCATGTAATTCTGATTACAATATTTGATACAATAACCAGTAAATTATATGAAATTTTGATGTACAAAAACGCATTAACGTGTCGTGTTAAGTAAACATATGCAGCCAATTTAATCGCGGATGAGTGGGACGGATTCTCGTGTAATTTATACATTGGGTCGAAATTATGATTAAAATTGGCAACACTGTATGAAGCTGTGCTTAGCGTTTATCCTCCCTCTCTTCGTCATTGTAATATTTGTGCCGAACTACCTCTGTTAACCTGTTGCTTTCTTTCCCCGTCGCGCGTCACACTCAGGCCTAGAACAAATATTATATCGGTACGATAGCTTACTCATCAATCGATCTCTCTTAGTATTATGTTATAAATATTACTTATAATTGCACCTGCGCTACGTCACGAGCTTATTGCTAATGTCAGAAGGGGTTCAATAAAATTGAGGTCAATTGATACACATTAAAGATACCCGGAATGTTCATGTTCACTCCCTCACGATCGGGGAAGTAGTGTTGGACTTACTTAAGGCGTCCTCGTCCAGCCCCAAGGAGGCCGCAACCGCCTTACCAACCAAAAACCCGCCGCCTGGCCACTTGATCTGACATCAGCAAACAACCCTCCACCTCCCTCGGAATTGTTTATATAATACTACAAGGGAAATGTCGGGTTAAAAAACACTTACCTACGCCCCGCTGACAGTATGAAATTTTTATTTAACCCGACATTTCCCTTGTATTATATAAACTTTTACTCTTTTTTTGTTATTATATAAACTTTTATATCCCTTGTATTATATAAACAGTTCCGAGGGAGGTGGAGGGTTGTTTGCAGATGTCGGATCAAGAAGTGGCCAGGCGGCAGGTTTTTGGTTGGTAAGGCGGTTGCGGCCTCCTTGGGTCTGGAGGAGGACGCCTCAATTGAGTCCAACACTACTTCCCCCATCATGAGGGAGTGAACATGAGTTTTTCTCAGCGCCTCGGATTAAAAAAAAGACATCCGGAAAGTCTATACCGTGTAATGTTAACGTAGGTAAAGAATATTTTCTCAGAAAGTCCATTGGAAGCCAATCAAATTCTTACTTTCTCTTGTGCGCGCGCGCGTGCGTGCGTGTGCGTGTGTGTGTGTGTGCGCGCGCGTGTGTGTTTGTGTGTGTGCGTGCGCGCACGCGCGCGCGTGTGTGTGCGCGCGTGCGTGTGTGTGTGTGCGTGTGTGTGCGCGCGCGCGCGTGTGAACTAAATATCTCAAGAACGGAACATCCTACGAAGTTGAAACTTTGCCTGTTATGAGATTAAGAATATGAACTAATAAAAATAAAATACGTTCAGTCTATTAATTTCATAATACGGAGAAACTAATACGAAGTAATGAAATTTCCATACCAGATGGCCGCTTCATTTCACAAATAGTTACCTGAAATTTCGGAAAAATTTTCGTCAGCACTACTGACAAATATTGTAACCATGATGCATTGTTAATAAATTATATAAATCAAAAATATTTTCTTAGTAGACATTAAAGCTGTTCTGTTCCTTCCTTTTTTATCGATGGAAAGTCCTCCTTGTCAATGGCAGTTTTCCTTCCCTTCAGTAAGTTACGTACTATTAGAGGACCCGGCACGAACATTTTCACCAAAATCGGTCAACCGGAAGTAGTAGTTTATTCGTGTCATTTTTCACTTTTTCAGATTTTCTTAAAAATAATTCCTTCGACTTTTTTTAAAAAACGCCTCATTTACTACATTTTTCATGCTCTACAAGATAGAATAGGCGCCATGTCTGTCGAAACTCTTAGGGAGGCTGTGATATCGTAGAAAATTGATTTTTTAAGATTGCGGCCTTAATATGCATTTTGGCGCAAAAGTGTATGTAATAAAAGTTGTAAACAATTAAAAAATCTACAACTCTTATTTCAAACATTTGTTTGTGTAACGCTTATGTTGGCGGTAATTAGTGATTTTTTGTTTTTCATGGAAATTTGTAAGAATGGTTTTTTTAAGATTTCGGCCTTAGTAGGCCTATGCATTTTACGACAAAAGTGTCATATTAAAACTTGTAGAAAATTAAAAGATCTACAACTTTTATTTTGAGCATTTTTCTCCACAGAACCTAATTTAGCGAGAAAGAGTGATTTTCCGTATTATTAAACCAAACTAAAGTTGGTTTTCATTTTGCATCATTCACTCATGTTTAAAATATAGTTATATTTTTTGAGGTTAGTTTTTTGTTTGTTTCTAATGTTTTATTACTAATGTTACGTTATATTTTTCATTATTTGCATTGGCAGGAGAAATTTGTATGATGTTTCACACCAGATTTTTTTTGTTATTTACTCTTTAATATATGGTGTATCCTTTGTTTCTTCCAGAATGACCGGGATATGTGGGAAGTGTGATCGGAAGAGAGAGGAGGAGTATGTCTGGTGGAGGCGAACGGGAGGCACGCTCCGTCGCTTTGGAGAAAGCTTATGTACACGAAGTATATCAGCAAATATCTGCTGAGTATCCAAATACTCATAAAAGCCGATCTTGGCCACGGATTAAACAATTTTTAGAAGATCTTGAACCTGGCTCTCTTGTCTGTGATGTAGGTAAGTAAAACTGTGGGCTTCATTTGATTTTTACTCAACTTAGGCTAATCTAAAAAACTGGGTAAAGTTAATTTTACCCAACTTAGGCTAATCCAAAAAAACAGGGTAAAGTTAATTTTACCCATTTTAGACTAATCCAAAAAGCACGGTAAAGTTAATTTTACCCAACTTAGGCTAATCTAAAAACAGGGTAAAGTTAATTTTACCCAACTTAGGCTAATCCAAAAAAAAACAGGGTAAAGTTAATTTTACTCAACTTAGGCTAATCCAGAAAAGGGTAAATTTAATTTTACCAGTCTAAGGCTAATCCAAAAAAACAGGGTAAAGTTGCTGATAGGTTGACTGCTGTGAGATGTACTTTTGTGTCTCGGTTCGCATTGCCAGAAACACTTTGAGACACATTTCAATGTCTCGATGCATTGAATACTACTTTCTGCCATTGAGAAATCGTTCAGTATCTTATTTTTCATATAGTTTTTACTGGTAGTACAAAGTATGCTCATTTCAGAAATGTCCTTAGATTGTTCTTTTTTAGGTGGCAATTTTTTAAATTTGTTAACTATCATTTTCCTTTGTCCGTCCTTCCGTCAGTCACATCCTGATGTCAAAAACTACAAGATATATCAACAAACGGTTTTCGGATTCGTAATCTACATAAAAAGTAAATGGGCTCAATTTGGGTTTAAAATTCCGATTTCGACCGATACGGGACCAGAAGTAAGTGAAAAAATTAACTCGAAATTTGGATACACAAGTAATGTCATCCGATTCCTGTTAAAGAAATGCCATTAATTAACGGTAGATCCTAAGCCTTTTTAAAAATGTTCACCACCTATGAAACGCGTCGTCTCATGAAAGATGTTTTAGTGTTAAAACGATTTCTTTTTTGGATAAACATAATAAAAATTAATTTTTAACAGGAAATTTTATTTTTCTGTAACGTTGAGATTTGGGTTGGCAATGGCTGGCTTGCACCTGCAAGTTTTCGAGTTAAGGGCTGGCACTTTTTGTACACCCTTATTCAAATTAAATGGCTTTAGATCACTTTTTTCTTTTTTTTAATCCCTAACGTGTGTAGGTTGCAATTTGTTTAATTCAGAACAATAAGCAACCCCGTGACCCAATGAGATGAGGACGATCTGTAGGACGTGCTAATGAGGTGTAGTCTTGTACAGACTCAGACCGACCATTCCTGAGAGAGTATGGTTAATTGAATCCCAACCATCAAAGTACACCGGTAACCACTGTCTAGTATTCAAACCCGTATAAACGTAACTACCTTTACTAGGATTTGAACCAGGAACCATCGTCTCCGAAAATCGTTGATTCGGGCCACGACTTTACCTCTAGACCAAGTTTTTCATATTAGACTATATTCTGTACTCATGATTAATTGACACAGTGAAGTAGAGAAATTTTTAATATCTTGGACACGTGATTATAGGTCCTAAATATTACATTTTACAAATAATCATGCAGGGGAAGATAAAAGGCAAGCGGAATGTTGGCAGACATCGAACATCCTGGTTGAAGAACCTGAGAGACTATTTTGGCTGCAGTATAATAAAACTGTTCCATGCAGCAGCAAATAAGATTCGCATAATGATGATGATTTCCAACCTCCCATAGAAGAGGGACTTAAAGAGAAGACTCATTATCAAACATAGACTGGGTTAATTGTTCATTATTTACATTGGTAAGAGAAAATCATGTGAGTGTTTCACACCAGATTTTTATATTATTTAGATTTATATTGTATGGTTGTACTTATTGTTTTTGTTTCCTTAATTTCAGGTTGTGGAAATGGCAAATACCTTAGTGTAAATCCATCAATATTTAATTTAGGTGCTGATAGATGTACTAAATTAGTAGAAGCTGCTAGAGAAAAAGAAAACGAGGTATGAAAATCAATTTATTGTGTTAATAAATTTATGGGCCATTGTATATTTTATTTACTGCAGACTTACCAACTACCTACAGAAAATATACTTTTAGCAACTTTTGCTACTGAGACAGTGGTTCTGGCTGTGGATGAAGATATACCGTGGACAATTCGAATTGGTACAACTCTTGCTCTATGTGTACACACAAATTTGCATAAGTATATCCATAACCTATTCTTTCAACAAGGTCTGCAAATTGTAATGTATGCAAAAGCCTACAACCTTATTTCAGTTTACAAACATACAAATAATTATTTCATTTTAAAATATGTATTTAATTTGTCCCAGTGAAAAATTAAATTAAAAATTACAAGAACTAAGCTGCAAAAACTCACTAAATTATACTCTACAGACGCACGCAACTAACTAAACAAATTGATCTGAATATATTATAACGAACAGAAAATCATATATGAAAACAAATTAGTCCCATTATTATGTCTGACAGATTATAAATAACAACAGTGAAAACAAAGTGTAGTGACCGTGTGTGAGTCACACATTACAGTAGCGATTGTATACTTTTGTGACTGTACCATCGTTGCATGGCAAGGGACAAAGAGTGGAGTACATAAACACTGAAGCTGCTTGTGCCAATTCGAATTGTCCAAGGTATACAACTGTAACTTCACACTATTTGAAAGATTTTCTAGTACCCTTACAAAAATCGTTACAGAAGTAGAGGATTAAATAGAACGAAACTAAATCGGTCTATGTGGCATTACCTCTTCATAGACAAAAAGTATCCATCAATAATATTGAACAACATTGTGCTCCCACAGTCAGAAGATGTGAAACACCTGAGGGTTTATCTTAACCCCTGACTGATGTGGAAGAAACACATTTTTTTTTTTTTTTTTTTTTTTTTTTTTTTTTTTTTTTTTTTTTTTTTGCGCCCTGGGGACTCCAGGAGGAGTATAGGACATGTCGTCAGATGTAACACCTGAAATACATATAAGAAACACACTATGTATCACTACTATCAAGAAAGAAATTCTTGTACGCTATAAAAAGTTTCACCGATCAAGTAATTTTTTAAATTTTTTTTAAAGGAATTCAAATCCTCACAACACTTTAAAGATTGGGGTAATTTATTTATGAATTTTCTCCCTGCATAAGTAGGTTTTTGTTCAAACAATTTTGTGGAGTGATTAGCCACATAATAATCATTCCTGTTTCTCGTGTTATGATTGTGAACATTGAAATTCTGCATAAAATTATTTTGCCTAACATACATAATCACCTCAAAAATGTAGAGACAGGGAACTGTAAGCAATTTAAGCTCCTTAAATAGTGGCCTGCATGAGGTTAGCTGGTTAGCTCCCACCATACACCTAATAGCTTTCTTTTGAATTTTAAAAACCCTATTCATATTACCCATGCTAGAATTACCCCATACTAAAATACCATACCGGATATGAGACAGAATGAGGCCATGATAAGCTGCCATTAGTAATTTTTTATCATTTAATCTGGCGATTTGTTTTAGTGCAAATACCCCAGATGATATTTTACTACAAACTTGATTGATATAGAAGTCCCAAGACAAAGATCTATCTAGAGATACGCCCAGGAACTTCACTGTTTCTACATGCTCTAAACTATTATTATGAATAAATACATCCACTTCTCTACTTTCTTTAACGTTATGTTTATTTTTGAACTGCAAGTACTGACACTTTTTCCCATTAACTGTTAATAACATTTGATTCAAGAACTGCACTACGGACTCTATGTTAACATGTGTATTTACTTCAAGAGCATCTACCAGTGAACTGTTACTGATTACTGAAGTATCATCAGCAAACAACAAAGCTCTGCCATTAGGTATGACTTCTGGTAACCTATTAATGTACAATAGAAACAGAATTGGACCTAAAACTGACCCCTGTGGAACGCCTGCTTTGACTTCAAGCTTTCCAGATACAACTTTTGTAAGTTGTAAGTTGTAACATACTGACGAATGAAAGACAATTGGACTCTAGACTGAGAAACATGTTTTGGTTAACTAGCAAACACTCAACTATCAACTGACTCAAAACTGACGATATACGAGGTGTGGCTATTAAATATCGAGACTGACATTGTAAAAATTTTTATTTTTTTTATACATAATCACTTATTGTCACCTTCAATATACACTCCTTCTCTATTCAGTCAACACTCCATGCAAATTTTCCATTGTTGGAAACAGTGCTGGAAGTCATCTTCTGTCAGCTCCTTCAGAACACGTGCCGCTTTCTCTTTTACAGCTTCCAAAGACTCAAATCTTATCCCTTTTAATGCAGATTTCACCTTAAGGAACAGGTAGAAGATAATAACATGTGATGAAATGTGGATTTTTACTTATGATCTGGAAACAAAGCGCCAATCCATGCACTGGAAGAGCCGAACTTCACCAAGAGCCAAAAAAGCTCGAATGAGCAAGTCAAAATTTAAAGCAATGATGAATTTTTTTTTTTTTTATCCATGGGATTGTGTACCTTCACTGGGTTCCTAAAAGTCAAACAATTAATCAATATTACTACCTTGAGGTACTTTCAAAACTACGTCAAAGAGAAAGGAAAAAACGCCCCGAAATGTAGAAGGACAAATCATGGGTTCACCACCAAGACAATGCGCCAGCTCATTCCGCGTTATCTGTCAAGAGGTTCCTAGCCAAGTACAGCGTCTCAGTGTTAGAACATCCACCTCATTCACCAGATCTTGCACTGTGTGACTTCTACCTGTTCCCTAAGGTGAAATCTGCATTAAAAGGGACAAGATTTGAGTCTGTGGAAGCTGTAAAAGAGAAAGCGGTTCGTGACCGATTTCTTCGCGACCGGAGCTGACAGAAGATGACTTCCAGCACTTTTTCCAACAATGGAAAATTCGCATGGAGCATTGTGCGGATAGAGAAGGAGTGTATATTGAAGGTGACAATAAGTGATTATGTATAAAATAAAAATGAAATTTTCTACAACGTCAGTCTCGTTGTTTAATAGCCACACCTCGTACAAGGCAATTTTGAAATCTGGGTAGGCCGATAATAGCTATTATTATTGTTTGCGGGCCTTTTACACTACAAGTTTTGGTAGTTAAAGTTTGTCGAAATGTATTTAAGAACTTAAATATATTTTGTTTTTAAGTGTAAAGGGTCCTATACCCCTTCGTAGTTGTGTAATTGTTAAGTTCATATTTCACCTGATTAAGCGTTAGAGGATATAATTTGAATTAACTTGACAACACCAGTTTTTGCCGGTTGTAGTAAGTTTTTGTGGCTTTTTAACTGAATTTTGACAAGAGCTAATGACCATGGTAGTCATTGAACTAAAAAGAAAACTTTTGTTCCATAGCCCATTGCGGTCTCTAACAACTAATTGAAAAAATTTAGTCTATTTTTTGTTCATGCTTTGTAATAGACCTTTATGGCAGGCATTCCACCAGAGTAGTTTGGCAAACGTTCTTGTAAATGTTACTAGCTAATACATGCAACTAGTAACTAACATTAGCACTTCCAACTGGAGTAACAAATGTTACTAGTAGCACATCACCAAACGGTGTTGTATCATTTTAATGGGAATCTGCTTAACAGTTTTTATTTTTTTATTTAAACTTTTGTGCATAGTTACTTATTGATTACAAACTAATAATAACAAATAATAGGAATATTATAATAATTTGGGGGATTAGTAATGGAGAATTATACAGAGGATATTTTTTTGTTGCATTGGTTAAATTTAATTAATCCCAGTAAAATTAACAACAACTACATTTACAAAAATTCATATCTCTTGTTGAATATAGTAGTAAACAAACATTTAAAAAAAACTACTAAAATTTTGTTAAAGTTTTTATTTATTTTTTATATTTAATTTATTTATTTTATTATTTTTAACTCTGACTAGTGTCTTTTACACTTCTACCTCTTCCATTCTAAAATGTTTCAGTCATATAACTGGTTGACCATGTGATAAGAAACAGAACTATTTTTGTAGCCCTGGAACTAGTAGATCGAGTGCAAATAATTTAACACTCCGCCAACCTGTTATGGGTAAATGGGCTTCTATGAAGAGCAAAAAAAGAACACCAGATTGACAGAATAAAGAAGTAACACCTGCAGTGAATAAATGCTGAGAATGTGGGCTCCAAAATAAGCTACCGTAAATGTGTAAAATCCGCTCATGTAGCCTAAATTTAGCCCTATATGTAAAAAATACATTTCTTTATACATATTTTAAGGATTTCATAAAAAAACCGCATATTAATCGATTTTACAGTATACAAATTACTTGTAATAAACATAAATGTTGTTTCCACAAGTAATTTAATGTGGTTTACCACACTGTTGATTTTCATATTGTTGGAAAGCAGATATAGGTCGAGAAAAATCTATAATGATGCCTGAACCATCTCAATATGCTACCACCTTAGGTTATATTATGACTGCATGTAACAGCTGGACGATAAAGTACAGAAAAAGGGGAATATCCTTGGGTTTAGCCTCCTGTTTCTATCGAATTACACTCAAATATCATTCTACCAAACAACAAACAAGGACTATAAAATCCTAACTAATTGGAAATAAAATTACACATCGTAACCTATTTTTTCTTCTTGTTTTGTTTTTGTTTTTTTTTCTTATTTTTTATTGTATAGTGTAAAGAAATATTAGGCTAAAGTGGTGCAAAATGTTTAATACTCCTATTTCAACTAAAGCTTTAGTTTCAATGCCCTCTCAAGCTGAAAAAGCGGTTTATTCTTGAAGGCTATGTACTCGTATCTGTAGTTTATATTAGAAGCATCTACTCGACCAATTGAGCAGAAATTTGAGGTTTCCAAACTGAGAAGTCTAACCAATATATATGAAAAGGTTTTAGCAAAAACAACCTAAGTCCAAAAAACACCAATTTTAGTCATGCATACCATATTGTAGTGCACCTTGGCATCCATTATGTGTATCAATCATTATACCAAAAACAGCCATAGTTACAATTATGCAATGTGTTAAAAATTAGCTAGTTAGTAAAAACAACTAAAGTCCATCTTGTTTTATACAAAAAGTGCCATAGTCCTTGGACTAAGGTTGTTTTTGATCAAAATTAATACACTGTTCAAAAAAGCATATTCTTCATTTGGTTTCTTTAACTACCGTTTAAAATGGAATCATTCGAAAGTGATAGTAATCAACGTGATTTATTGTTTTTCACTATTTCTTTCTTATGAATTGACTTTACTTTGGAAGTACAATACAGCTGGTAACATTTTTGTCAAAATCAACCTAAGTCCAGGTTTTAATTTTTATTTTATTTCATAACATACTATTGGCTTTTAATAGATATTCAAATAATGACCTACCTTTTCTCAAAAAGTACGCAGAATAAAGTTACCACGGTATCATGTATGAGGTGTGGCTATTAAATAACAAGACTGACGTAAAAAAATTTTATTTTTATTTTATACATAATCACTTATTGTCACCTTCAATACACACTCCTTCTCTATCCCTACAATGCTCCATGCAAATTTTCCATGGTTAGAAACAGTGCTGGAAGTCACCTCCTTCAGTTCTGTCAGCTCCTTCAGGACACGTGCCGCTTAAAAATTTTTGAAATGAAGCTCGCAAAAATGTTTTTACTGACACTTTGTACACGATTTAAAATGACCCAAATTTTTTGGAAATGATAATAACATGTGATGAAACGTGGTTTTTTAGTTATGATCTGAAAACGAAGCGTCAATCCATGCGCTGGAAGAGCCAAACTTCACCGAGAGCCAAAAAAGCTCGAATGAGCTTTAAAGCCAAAATTTAAAGCAATGATGATTGATTATTTTTTGATATCCATGGGATTGTGTACCTTCTCTGCGTTCCTGAAGGTTAAATAATTAATCAATATTACTACCTTGAGGTACTTTCTAAACTACGTCAAAGAGTAAGGAAAAAACGCCAGGAAATGTGGAAGGACAAATCATAGGTTTTTCACCAAGACAATGCGCCAGCTCATCCCGTGTTATCTGTCAAGAGGTTCCTAGCGAAGTACAGCATCTCAATGTTAGAACATCCAGCTTATTCACCAGATCTTGCACTATGTGACCTCTACTTGTTCCCTAAGGTGAAATCTGCATTAAAAGGGACAAGATTTGAGTCTGTCGAAGCTGTAAAAGAGAAAGCGGCACATGTCCTGAAGGAGCTGACAGAAGATGACTTCTAGCACTGTTTCCAACAATGGAAAATTTGCATGGAGCGTTGTAGGGATAGAGAAGGGGTGTATATTTAAGGTGACAATAAGTGATTATGTATAAAATATAAAATAAAATTTTTTACAACATCAGTCTCATTAGTTAATAGCCACACCTCGCATGTATAACAATAACAACAGACTGGATGACTTTTTTAATCCTCCTGAAAAATGACCATTTTTAGACTTTAGTTTTTTTTCTAAAATCTCTTTGTATCCATATTAGATATTTTTTTAACATTAATGTACCATTTAGACTCTAACTTAAGCTGGAAAAGGCGTGCATGGTGTGTTTGCGAAAAATTACCATGGGTGCTTTTCATCCTCCATAAACTCAGACCTTTACTTGCTCTAAAAACTCTGTTGTGGATTTATTATTGGAAATCGAGCTTGTTACGCCGCTTAAGTGCTTTGCACGTGGCTCTACCACATATGGAAGTACTACGCACAACCATGCACTACGAGTACCACATGGAAGCGCTACGGCCAGCGACAAGATACGAACAATAGAATTTTTTGGGATAGGTGCATTATTTAAGAACGACTATACCGGTTATTTATTTAGAGTAAATATAATGTGAACAGACTTTGCCGGATTCAGGACTAAAATTTAAATAAATAAATAATACATAAATTTTTTTCTTTTTCATCATTGAAATAATACTTTAAATTTTTTTTCAGGTCCTTGTATGTGACAATTTAGCTTTACCATTTAGAGACGAAAGCTTTGATGCAGTATTATCAGTAGCTGTAGTTCATCATTTTGCGACTACTGAAAGGAGAGTAAATGCGCTACGGGAGTTAGCAAGAGTATTAAGAATCGGTGGACGACTTGTCATATCTGTCTGGGCCATGGAGCAACGCCATAGAAAGGTACAATACTTTATTATATTTTTTATTTACTGTATTTCTCTTAAGTTTGTTAGTAGATATTGTAAAATGAATGAACATGGCCAGTTAAAGAACAACTTAATACAGTCATTGACTTCATTAGGTTTTATCACGGTACAGTCACCTCTTTGGCACTTTTGGGACTCTTATGGCACTTTTCGGTACAGTCACCTCTTTGGCACTTTTGGGACTCTTTTGGCACTTTTCAGTACAGTCACCTCTTTGGCACTTTTGAGACTCGGGAGGTTACTGTATAAGAGAGTTTGGTAGTGCAACTCTTTTCCCCTCATACATAAGAGCATGAGGAAAATATCCACGAACTTCCCCCTTCTGGTTTTACTAAGTAAAATGAAGAGTGAGGTGGTTTATTATTTCCTTCCTCACTGACTTGCAAATATACTTATCCACATGCCAGGCCTTCTGAAAAGCATCTACTTTCCACCCTGCAAATGACACCTTCACTTCATTCACCACAGGAACTGGCTCTATAATGAAATTCATCACTCTCAGAAGAGTGAACTCTCTGACTTGATAACTCTTACATCTTTACCTCTTCTGTTCTTAAATGTTTCAGTCATATAATTGGCTGACCATGTGTTAAGAAACAGAACTATTTTTTGTAATCCTGGAATTAGCAGATCGAGTGCAAATAATTTAACACTCCTCCTGTCTGTTATGGCCAACATTAAGACATAAACGACAAAAGGTAAATGGTATAAAATTTGAAAGGTATATAAAAAGATTTTTTGTCATCTGTCTCTCGACTGGTTTGATGCAGTTCTCCAAGCTGTTCTATCTTGAGCAAGTCGTTTCATGTCTACATCCTACATCTTTTGTGATTTGCTTTAAATATTCTAACCTTTATCTCCCCCTACAATTCACTCCCTCATCCACCTCTCATTCACCAAATCTAAACTCAGCAATATGGGAAATAATTAATAAGAATCGAGGTGTAGTTAGCAACAAAAGTTTTACTGACATACCTAATATTGTTAACAAAAACAATGAACTTATAGAGAATGGTATAAAAATTTGTAATTATTTTAACAAATATTACCAGGAAGTAGCTTTAAAACTTAAACAACAGATTGGGGAAACAGTGGGATGTTATGATTCAAAAGGTAACAAGGTAGTTAATCAATTCTTATTTAGCCTAGTTTCAAGGGAGGAATTAGAATCAGTTATTGATAGTTTGAAAAGTAAGAAAACATGTGGATTAGATGGGATTTCTAGTATAATTGTTAAAGAATGTAAACATCTTTTAATTACTCCTCTCCTTCATGTGATTAACTTCTCACTTGAAGCAGGTGTATTTCCAAACAAACTGAAGGAGGCTAAAATATTGCCTATATTTAAGAATGGAGATAGCCAGTTAGTTGAAAATTATAGACCCATAAGTATTTTAAACACAATCAGTAAAATTTTTGAAAAGGTAGTATTTATTAGGTTAATCAGTTTCTTGACTGAAAACCTAATCATCTCAGAGGATCAGCATGGTTTCCAAAAAGGTAGATCAACTAAAACTGCAATTGTTTCACTTGTGGAGCAAATAGTTGATATATTGGACGCCGGGAAAAAAGCATTGGCAGTGTTTCTGGATCTGAGTAAAGCTTTCGATTGTGTTGATCATGAAATTTTATTGAAAACACTAGAGTCATTAGGCGTTAGGGATGTAGAGTTGAAATGGTTTCAATCTTACCTTATTAATAGATGTGATAGGTGTGTGGAGTTAACTAGGGTTGTTAGAGGGAAACTTACAAAAGTTGTATCTGGAAAGCTTGAAGTCAAAGCAGGCGTTTTAGGTCCAATTCTGTTTCTATTGTACATTAATAGGTTACCAGAAGTCATACCTAATGGCAGAGCTTTGTTGTTTGCTGATGATACTTCAGTAATCAGTATCAGTTCACTGGTAGATGCTCTTGAAGTAAATACACATGTTAACATAGAGTCCGTAGTGCAGTTCTTGAATCAAATGTTATTAACAGTTAATGGGAAAAAGTGTCAGTACTTGCAGTTCAAAAATAAACATAACGTTAAAGAAAGTAGAGAAGTGGATGTATTTATTCATAATAATAGTTTAGAGCATGTAGAAACAGTGAAGTTCCTGGGCGTATCTCTAGATAGATCTTTGTCTTGGGACTTCTATACCAATCAAGTTTGTAGTAAAATATCATTTGGGGTATTTGCACTAAAACAAGTTGCCAGATTAAATGATAAAAAATTACTAATGGCAGCTTATCATGGCCTCATTCTGTCTCATATCCGTTATGGTATTTTAGTATGGGGTAATTCTAGCATGGGTAATATGAATAGGGTTTTTAAAATTCAAAAGAAAGCTATTAGGTGTATGGTGGGAGCTAACCAGCTAACCTCATGCAGGCCACTATTTAAGGAGCTTAAATTGCTTACAGTTCCCTGTCTCTACATTTTTGAGGTGATTATGTATGTTAGGCAAAATAATTTTATGCAGAATTTCAATGTTCACAATCATAACACGAGAAACAGGAATGATTATTATGTGGCTAATCACTCCACAAAATTGTTTGAACAAAAACCTACTTATGCAGGGAGAAAATTCTTAAATAAATTACCCCAATCTTTAAAGTGTTGTGAGGATTTGAATTCCTTTAAAAAAAAATTTAAAAAATTACTTGATCGGTGAAACTCTTTATAGCATACAAGAATTTCTTTCTTGATAGTAGTGATACACAGTGTGTTTCTTATACGTATTTCAGGTGTTATATCTGACGACATGTCCTATACTCCTCCTGGAGTCTCCAGGGCGCAAAAAAAAAAAATACCTGGATATCTTAAGATATGCCCCATTATCCTATCCCTTCTTCTGGTGAGATGTTTACATACTTCTTTCATCTACTCGTCTAAGAACCTCTAAATTACTTATTTTGTCCACCCACCTAATCTTTAACATTTTCCTAAAACACCATATTTCAAAAGCTTCTATGCTCTTCCTTTCTCCATTCCACACCACCACCGTTTTACTCCCGTATAATACCACACTCCAAACCTAGTGTTTTAAGAAAATTTTCCATCTGTACATTAATGTTTGTAGTCAATAAACTATTTTTAATTTCAAATGCTCTTCTAGCTTGAGCAATCCTACTTTTGATATCACTTGTGCTTCTATAAGGAAAAGATAGTACACATAAAAGATAGCAAAGCAGACTAGGAAGAATTTTAATAATTACAATTGCACTGAGGATACATTGGGCTCACATCTACAGACAAAAAAGTCTTGATTTTTATATTAATGAATTAAAAAATAAACCACTACAGACTATAACAATTTGGACTGTTTATAAATGAAGGAAAAATACCATTAGACTCAGTTAAATTCAAATAAATAGTGTATATATAGTACATTTGTTTTAGGAAGAAGCCTGTAAGGGGAGGGCGAGTAGGTAGAGTAGGGATAGTTTCAATGGGGCAAGTGTTGTCTCCTTCTCACTTAATCATCATTCTCTCTCTTTCTAACAGTATACTACTGTTACAACTACGAGGTGCTTCCCCCACCACTAAACAGAACAGCTCAGCGGCACACAACGTTGGAGGGAAAGCTTCTAGCTATAACAAATGACCTATACATGTTTTGTTGTAAAATGTGTTAACACGTTGACTGCCGCACTAAATTTTGTGACACTTACAGCGGGGCTATCGTACTTTTGTTTTATTTTTCACATTTTATATTCCTTTTTCTTCTTATTTTACTTCATTTATTAATTAAAATAATAACAGCTATTTTTCTTTTGTAAAATTAAGTTGTGACACACTTTTGGGTCACATGGCCTGCTGGAATGATTTTACATTTCAGAGCCATGTGACCCATTTTGTGTCACAATAAAAAAAATAAAAAACATAATTGGGTTTAGTTGCAAAGTATTCTAGACTATTTCTTTCAACCGAAATAAGCAAAAAAAATAATAAAATGAAAAATAATAGCAACATTCTAGTACAGGACAACAAGGAAAACTACCTGTATACGAAATATCCTATTATTTGAAAAATACCAACTATTTAAACAGTTTTAAGTATAAAATGTCACTCTCTGAAGCTGTGGCTTTTAAAACCACAAAATACGGCTTGAAAATCACTCATGTACTGTGACTCATTTTTGATGCACGTGGCCTATTTTTAAAGACAAGTGTGACACATATTTGGGTCACGTAGCAGTCAACGTGTTAATAGATGACATGATTTAATTTATTCTAATAATTTATTTATTTATTTTTGTGCATACAGTTTGAGTCGCAAGATGTACTGGTTCCTTGGCACCGTCCTCAACATCTAAGCACTCCATCGCTGGAGTTGACCTCCACAACAACAACTACCTCTGAGGAGGATGGACCTCCTCCTTACCACGCATATACGCAGACTTCTGATAGTGATTCCTGTAGATCTGTTAGGTAAATCAATTTTCTTTATCATCCAATCATTTTTTATAAATGATACCGAATTTGCCTCGGTATATATTAAGTATTTATTTATTTTTCCACCAAAACACTATTTGGTTAGGAATTCTTGTACACTGTAACATATTTCATCAGTCAAGTATATTTTCAGATTTCTTATAAACAAATTTAGATCACCATAACTATTTAAAGTTTGGGGCCAATTTTCAAAATTGTCATCTATAATTTTCTCTTATCTCCCTTGTTGGTCACACCCAAATGTCAGAAAGTACAAGTGATAGCAACAAACGGTTTTTGGATTCATAATTTACACAAAATGTTTGTGGATATTAATTGGGTGTAAAGTTTCGGTTTTAACTGGAAGTAGCCTAAAACCGCATGTCAAGAAATCTAAGCCAGAAACTACAAACGGTAACAAACAGTTTCCGGATTCGTAATCTACACAAAAAGTTACTGGGCCTGGATAGGGTTTGAAGTTCCGGTTTTGACCAGAAGTGGTCCAAAACCGAAAATCAAGAAATAAAAGTTGGAATTTGGAAACAAAAATAGTGTCACTCAATTCCTCTTAAAGAGTAGATATAGAAATCACTAATGGTTTTTGACATAAGTCAAAGGTAAGTCTTTTTAAAAATTGCCACCAGCCATGAGACAAATCGTCTCATAAAATGGATTAGTTTAATGTTTCTGATAAAGTTAACTGTTTTTAAAGGTGTACTCAAATTTAAACATGAAAAACCACTTAAGTTATATTGAAATGCTCTACTAAAACTTTTTATTAATTTTCACATCAATATTTACCCCAAAGCTTAACACTACAGACATATTGCTCGGGAAAATACTGCTATTACAATATATTATGTCTGATTTTCCATTTTTTCGATCCGTTTATATGATGCTTTAAAGATACCAAAAGAATCGTTTTAGTTTTTGGAAAGGGTGATAATATTGATATACATTTATGTAAATCCGTAGAGTAATATCTTTAAAGTTTTGCTCTTTCTAACTTACTTCGTATGGGCTAGGTATATCCATTTCTAACACATATCGATAATACCCAAACTTTAATACTCTAAAAAACTGGAAAAATATTAGTAAATAATACAATATATTTTACAATTTAAAAAAATGTTACACAAATACAGGTTTTTTTATTTCTAACTCTTGTTTGTTACTATATCTTTTAGTTTCGGACATCTGGGTGAGATGTACGGACGGATGGACATAGGAAAATTATAGATGACAATTTTAAAAACTGTCACCAAAATAAATGAACCTTTTAAACTGTTTATTTCTGTATAACAAATGATTTTTATGAATATTTTTATAATTTCAGAGCTGCTAGTAATGGACAAAGAAAACGAGGAAGAAGTCGACATAAAGGTAGATCTATAGATCCTGCAAAACCAATGACAAGTTCACCAAGTAGTTCCAGTCTATCTAGTCCTAATGAAACTTGTTACAGTTTTGTAAGGCGAGCTTTGCAGGTAATTTTATATTTATGAAACTCAAATAAACCTCGGTTTTTTAGGACTTTTGTATTCTCTCTTCCCCTATATGAATACGAGAGGAGACCCAAAAATATTCAGTCTGAGAGCGTGCTGCCATTTTGTTGATGTAGTAGAGTTCTCCCACTACATGGAGTCAATTCTATTTTATATAATAAGTTTTATACAATTTTATACAGTTTTATACAAATGACTGAAGATGTAACATCTACAGATTTTTTAAAAAAATTTTAGTTTCAATGATATATACTGCCCGTTCCCAAGCTTTGTGCAGCTGAGAGGTATGCATTACGTCACTACTACTGTGAGAGATTGCATTAGTAGTAGTAATGTTTTACTTGTATTAACTTTGTAGTAGTCAGGGGTACTATCCAAACTACATGTATTCGGTGTCGCCGTCTACAGCGTATAGCCAAAACAACACCCACGTATGTCACCGAACTAGGCAGCCTACTGCCTAGCGAATAGCATGAGATGACTAGTACAGTGTTATGACGTAGCAGTAGTCTGGTACTTCGTCTTTCCCCTTCATCTTGCAGCTACACAAAGCTTAGATTCATACAGTACTCTGATGATGGTGGATCCACCGAAACACGTGTAAGTGAAAATAAAAATTAAAGCAGCTTGGAGAAGGTTGGTGAAATTTATTGTATAAATTTATTATATGAAATAGAATTAAAACAAAGAAATCTACAAACTAATCCCCCCACTAACAAATAACTTTAGAAAGAAAAGAATATCATTCCTAGCACACATACTCAGAGCCGAAAAGTCCAGACTTGTGAACCGGCTGGTCAACCATTTTTGGAATCAGGTGTCGAGACCTAGGTGGCTGAAGAAGGTACAGCGAGATGTAGAGGAACTTGGAATCACTAAACAAGACCTGCTAACAAAATCAGCTAAGTAAAACCAACTAGTCAAGACTAATATTATGGTAACATTCGAACCAAAAACCAGAAGAGTGTACAACAGGGTGTTTACCGACAAAGACCGGAAACAGAGATTGGAACGTTTTAAGAAAATGTGGGCCAAACGAAAGGAAGCCACACTTAGTGAGCGCGCTTTTCAAACCCAACACTGGAACAGACCTAAACTTGAACTAGAGTGATCCTATGAGATCTCAAAAGAAAAAAAATAGAATTAATTTCAAGCTGCAGGATGCATTATAAGGAATTAATTTTACATGAAGTTAGTACAGACCTTCAACAAACAACTACCCAAACAGTATCAGTTTGTAGGTTAAGGTTTGATCGTAGTGTTGTGTTTTTCTTACTGTTGTCATGTTCCGCCTGCGACGTCATTAAGTGTCAAGCCAATCTTTCACTGACTTGACGCTCTTGCTTGGTTTCTGGGTCATACTTGTAACACCAACTCTCATCATCTGTAATGACTTTGTTCAAAATTTTGGATCACTTTCAATATCGTTTTTCAAGTCCTGACTCAAATTCAATCGAATGTTTGGTTGATCCTGTTTGAAAAGGTGAGGAACAAATTTAGTGGCAACATATGGCTCGCATCTTCTGTCAGCTTGTTAAAGAGTTTACAATCCACTAACTTATTTGTTTTTTGATTACTGGATTTAGTTTTGTCAAGATCACTTCTTGATACATCCAAATTCTGCTTGCGCCTTATGCGATAGCCATGCCATTGTTCACGGGATTTTAGATTAATTTGTTTTTAGATTTTAGTTTGAATCCCACTCGAGCATGGCATTTTTTCATACGTTACAAAAAATGCATTTCATCCTTCACCGTCTGCAGTAGCAGCAATTTGCAAAACAGTCGGACGTTAAACCAAAAAAAAAAAAAAAAGTTCACGGGATTTTAGATTGAGTTGGAGTAATATCTTTACCTGGAGGATAGAACTAAAATTACATTTACCATAAACTGTCGAAACATCGAAACGTACAAACAAAGATTTGAAATGGTCAAGTGGTTGGTTCAAGTAATAGTTCTCATATGAATTTTCTGTATTGAGTATTTAACACTACTAGGTGCATGACCCCATATGTTTACTCTTTTACATGACAATGAAAAAGTATGCCATGAGCAGATTATTCGAACTGATAAACCTTTTCAGCTTCTGCAACAAATAATTTATCCTGTACAGCTTCTTACAGACCTCATCTATGTAACAGCTCCTGTTAAGTTAAGCTAAGCTAAGCTATATTATTGTACGCAAAGTTAATGTACAGTAAATATTTTGAGGTTTGTATGTTGTGAGGGTTGTTAAGAGGCAAGACATGATGGCATTATGGTAAGAAAAAGATGTGAAAAAGAATGAGATGAAAATTTCGGGCTTTTTTGAAATTTGTCAACAGTTTTTTGCCACTTACCCTATGTTGTATATTTGCACTGAAATGTTCATTCAAAATTGTACACCAATTAGCTGTAACTGGCATTAGAACAACATTTGTTGACGAAAGGGAACAATTTCAAAAAGGAGCCAATGAATATTCTGTACGTAATTTTTTAAATTGTAAAATTAATTAGATTGAAGAAGATATAATATCTTTATATGTGTAAATAGAAGTCTCGTTTCTACAATGTTTACGATTGTTAGAAAACATTAGCTCATTTCCATAATTTTTCCAACTGATAAAATTTCTGCCCCTTTATTATGGAAAAATTTTATTACTAGTTCTTATTATTTTATGATATGATTTATCATAATTATTTTAAATGTATTAGTAATTTTTAATTCATTTTGTACGTGATTTTTCTTTTTAGAAACTTGCTGGAGGTAAAAGAGGAGGGTCTAGACACAGACCATGGTTTTTAGAATCGTGGACTTCTTGTGCAGCCAAAGAATCGCCTCCTCGACGGTACGAACCTGAAGGTTGTGAAGATATTCAAGATCTACCGATAGAATTACGCCGGCTCGAGGAAGACCAAGAAGCACCGCAACGAAGACAAACATTTGCGTGTTCACACCAGTTATCTGATGTGCCTCTCAATCATAAATCTAAAAGTTTAAGTGACATTATTAATGTAGAACAAAAAGGTATAGTTCGTTCAAGATCAAGTGTACCGAGTTTAGAAGTAGGACCGCCTGAAGAAGAAAACTCCGAGGAAACTGGGACCACTACCGATGTCAATACGACATCATTAAAACCTCGTTTAGTTAAACAAAAGAAATCAGTGTGCGAAGAAGATTTTGAAGGCGAAGAAGGCGATGAACCGACTGATATGAAAGATCTGATTAAAGCTCTTCCAGATTTTAGAATATCGGGACAAGGTGCATTGAGGAAAGGGAATGTATTCAAACAGAGCTCAATGAATGAAGAATTGATGTCTGCTGAAAGAATTCGAGAAAAAGAACGAGTCAGACAAAATATACAAAAGCAGGCCTCATTAAACGATGATCTGATGTTTAGACGTAATCGTACCTTAGATTCTTTACGTGATACCTTATTTTCAGCATCTACCGCTAAAAGATTTCAGTTACTTAAAAGTGGGCTATCGAATAAAATAAAAAGTTCAACAACAGGTATTGAAAAAGTTGCTGGGACTTCTTTGAAAAATGGTTTTGTTAGAATTTTACAAAATTGGACAAGTGGGGATGTAGCTGGTGGTCCAATTCCTCAACCCGCTCCTCCTCCTCCACCTCCAACTCCCCCTCCTGATTCCAAAAAACTTATCGTCGAAGAAAAGAAAGAGGGTGAAAGAAGACACTCGAGGGAAGACGGATCTGATTCCTCAAAAGACAGTAGTTTACAAAGTGATACAAGTGTTGATTCTGAGGACAGTTTTGCCTCTGTGATTTTCGTACCAAAACCCGAACCACCTCCAGAACAAACATCAACAAACACATCACCAACATTACAATCGAACCCGGCATCTCCTCAATCCTCATCCCCTAAATTTAAATTACCTCCCCCTATATCACCAAAATTAAAAAATGCACCACAAATATCATTCGGTATGTCATCACATCCTTCATCGCCAAAATTAAAACATCCAGGTCAACTTTTAGGTTCTCAAACACCGACATCACCAAAAGGAAGATTTTACTCGCAACCTACATCACCAAGACCTTATCAGACATCATTTCTTACATCACCAACTTCAAAAACACCTTTCAAATTACAACCATCACCAAACGGTACACAAAATACATCACCAACTTGTAAAGTATTCCCGTTAACAAACGTTCCAAAATTAAGAACTGCAGTTTGTTCATACACATTACCAAATATATCGCACTTAACTCCAACATCGCCGACTGCTGATCAACCTTCACTGCAACTAGATACATCACCAGTTTTATCGCCAGTTAATAAACCACCAGTATTACGAACACCTTCACCAAAAGATAGTCTGACAAAAGCCAAAAGTTTAACATCACCAAAAGAAGAAACTTTATCTTCAGGATTTTTAGATCTTAGACCAACTTTATCGCCCGGTTTATCACCAACGTCTCCTTGTAAAGACACAACCAAAAGACTTATCGTTTCACTTGATGACCCACCTGTGCCTGAAAAAACTTTAGAGAAAAGTGCCGAACGTCTTAAACAGATTCAGGAACTTCTTAGACAAAAACAAAGTAAGATAATTTTATTTTTACTGTAATTGCATGCTTGCTCTAATAAGTCTGTATTTTATTTTTATTTTATTTTTTGGTTGTCCTGTGTCGTTTTCTTTCTTATTGTCCTGCGAATAGAACCCCATACAGCACTGACTTTTGCCAGTTTCTCACTTATGTCATCATCTTCGTCATAGGAAATCCTGCATCCTAAATATATAAAATCTCAAACTTTTTCTATACTTCGGTTGCCAAGTATAATTTTTGAGTGGACCGGTAATCTTCCCTTGAATGCCATAAATTTGCGCTGATATTTTCATGCCAAACTCTTCGGTAATGTTTTGCAACTTATAAATGGTATATTGAACCCTGTCTTCTGTGTCAAAAATAATAACAGTATCATCTGTGTGTAGCAATGAATTTGGGAATACATTATTCCAAAGCTGAATGCCTGAGTCAACTAATTTATTCAAAATTGTTAAAATCTCATCTACTTAAATATTAAATAACGTCAGAGACACTGGACTGCCTTGTTGTACACCTTTTTGTATTTCAATTTTCTCTATTTTCTTGTCATTGCAAAAAAAATTCACTATATCTGTTATGTACTCGCAATAGCAGCAACAATGTGTTCAGGATAGCCCTTCTCCAGCATTATATTCCGAAGAAGGCCTCAAAGGCCTCAAAGAATATTATCAAAAGCTTTCTCCCAATCGATAAAAGCCATATGTGTTTCACAATTACACTTATAATTGTTAATAAAAATATTGCTATTTTGTTAATTTAAGTTAAGGGACACCACATTTTATTAAAAAAATGAAGATTTAATTTATGAAGATTTAATTATGATTTTCTGTTACAGGTCTTAGTAGTAGTCTTAGTACTAGCAGTAGCCGACCTTCATCTTCGCAGTCAGCTCAATTTCCTATTGTAAGAAGATCAACCACAATCGGAAGCAGTGGTAAATCAACCTCTGATACAAGAGCTGTTACCAAGTTGATGTCTTTAGAATTATTTAATCCGGAAACGGATGACATGGATAGTGATTCTTCTGGTGTATCATCTCCTGATTCGGTCGGAAGTGTTATTTCTGTATTAAACGAAGAAGAAACTATTGCACAAGGTATTTATTTTTTAATTATGCCTTTTTATTTTATAGAAATAATTTGAGGTTAAATTTACTTATCTTTACTTAACTTCAGTGGCGAACAGTGGATAAAAATTCTAGCAAACCTGAGCAAATTTTTTTAATCAATTAAACCAAAATTCTACTGTTTCCTTCATTTCCAATCAATAGACAGTTCCAACAAATTGGAAAGAAGAGAAATTTATTAACGAATACAAACCATTAAAAAATGAAGTGCACCAAACTCGCAACAGGACCACACGCGTAAAATGCATCAGCGCATTGGGAAATACAAAACTAATATGAAGGACAGAAGTAATTTATACTCAATTTGGAAAAGTAAATACTTTATTGTTTAACCTACTGATATCAAAAGTACTTAATATAGCTACTATATTATAGCTTAGAAAGAAGGGTATATCCACTTTTCTTAGTTTTCTTCTTCATAAATGCAGTGGAATGCATTTATGAATACCAGAAACCTAAAATCCTTATCATGTGATACAAACCAGGTAGTAAGACCGGAAGTATTGTATGGAGCAGAAACACTTAAAATTATGTTGTAAGGTGGTATCAGTAAAATAATGAACATAGAAAGGAGAAGAGTTTGGAACATCCTAGACCTAAGAAAGAAGAAGATTACTTGACCCCATTCGAACGAAGAAATATACGATGAAACTTAAAACAAATCCATATAATGAGAAAAAGGTGGCAGCCTCCTTAGCATAGTGGAGAGAAGTGTGGAGATCCCGGGTTTGATTCCCGGGCAGGGTCTAGAAATTTTCACTAGTTAAAACCCACTGTTATATATCCCACCATTTGCTAATAACCAAACTGTCTGTCGATGCGACTTTCAAAAATTTCCTTAAAAGAAACGAAAAAATGGAGACTTTTAGTTTTTGGACATGTAGCAAGATTTTTTAATGTCATTAGATTGACTTAACACATTTTCGATAACAATAAATCTCAAAGATCCTTAAAGATGACCTCAATGATCCAAAAATCGAAACGTTGCCGCCACTCTATTAGGACCATTGAAACATTAATTCAATTATTTTGTCATTTACTTCGAAAAATCTCCCAATGAGTTTGATTTTTATCAAATTTAGTTTTTACCAAATTTCATTTTCTAATATTTCGGAGAGCCCCAAAGTCCCTCTTTAAAATTATGTAAACAATTTTAAATGCGTTTGGTAAAATTCTGTATTTAAGGACAAACAGAATTTCAATTTAAAATACATTCTATCAGATTTTGCGTTTGGATTTTTTTCGTGTAGTGGCAATCGCGTGAAGTGACTTAAGACGTTTCTAGAAGTTTCTTTGCAGCTCACATTCTCAACATTAGTTTATTGTGAGCTTTTCTCCTTTCTTCTGTCCACACGGTGTTCTGTTTTTAATTTTCATGGAAACCCTTTAAGTCCGTAATTAGTTGTCTTAAATTGGCTCGATTCGTTATGAAGTTTGAACCTAGTCAAATATGCTCCAAAGCAACCATGCCCTGTTAGCAACTGCGTCAGCTCGTAGGTGGTATCACCAAATGTCCTCCTTATCCACACCTCGAAATTTGGAATGAACCTCCTTGTCCACTCCCCGACCTTAGCTTCGCTCCATCTCCTTTTCTACCTGCTGAGTAATCGACTTCAACATTCCTCTTAATCAGCACCAGCATGCTGCTCTTCCTTCCCGCATGCCACTAGATCCCATGGAGGCATTCCCGAAATTATCAGGGTTGTATTATAAATAAAAATAATAATAATAATAATTATTATTATTATTATTATTATTATTATTATTATTATTATTATTATTATTATTATTATTATTATTATTATTATTATTATTATTATTATTATTATTATTATTATTATTATTATTATTATTATTATTATTATTATTATTATTATTATTATTATTATTATTATTATTATTATTATTATTATTATTATTATTATTAATATTAGTTTGTTTTATTTTTACAGAAACTGAACAGCAACAACAACTTCAACAGCAGCAACAACAACAGCAGCAACAACAGCAACTACAGCAACAGCAGCAAGATATTAAAGAACAACAACAGAAAATACCAACAGATATCAGCACCGTAGATGTTTCAATAACACTAGAAATTAATAGCGTCGGAAAAATAAAACCGACATCTAACATTCCAATAGTAAGCCAAACAGTTCAATCAGAGATCGTTCGTTTAGAAGTAGAACAAATAGATTGCGAAGGAGCGAAAGCAATAATAAAATCACCAAGAATATCGCCGTCTCATAGTCTGTTAGAAGCGGCCGCCGATGTAGCAAGTACTTTAGAAGAAACAGTAGATGCAGTTATACAATCAAGTCCTAGAGCTAAGAGAAAACAATTAAAATTATTCGATACACCCGATCCTTTAGTAGTTTTACAAGACGATCTAGTGACGAGGAGAAGTCCTCATAGAATCGACGAAATTAAATTAAGTCCGGCTAGATTACATAGCGATCGTATTAGTTGGAGCAGTTCATTACAACCCGACGATAATATCGAAGAACGAAATCGATTATCGAGGCAACGACAACCTTCTCAACAACAACACCAAAATGAAGATACCGAATCAAATTCATCAACGAAGGATAATACAACAAACTTAAACACCGGTTTAAATTTAGGCGCAATTCCTAAAAAACCTAACAAAAGTCGTATGCATCTAGAAGAATTAGATTTTTCAAAAAAAGATAAATCGATTAACTTAAATAAAGAAACATTAGACGATGATTATAAAAATCGAGAAGAAACATGGGACGAAGAATGTCGTCAACATTTAGCCGATTTTGCTGAAAAATTAAGTGAGAAATTATTAGCTGAAATCGATCGATATAGAGAACAGGGATGCAGCAGTAGTAATATTCCAAATTTATCACAAACTAAATTATCGCCGGAATTAATACCTCGCGTAACATTACAAACAGATATCAAAATTTTAAACGATCCATATTTAAATAAATTAAGCGAAGAATTACAAGATTTAACTAAATTAAGTAAAGAATTACAAGAAAAACATAAAACGTTTTTAAATCAAATTAAAGGTTTTGAATTATCATCTGAAAATATTAGTTCGAAAGATAATGAGAATAATTCAATAACAAAAACAACAGATGATAAAACTTTATCGTTGGGAACAACTAATAAAGAAAATATAACGACACAATTAAATAATATTAAAATTAATAGTAGTTTAGATGAATTGAAACCGGTTTCTAAATCAACGGAAAATATAACCAGTATTATTAATGATAACGAAGTAGAATCTACGACAACAAAACCATCATTACTGAATAATGTTAGTAGTAATAATAATAATAATAATAGTAGTAATAATATAAGTACTAGTAATATGTCATTAGTTGAAATAGCGACTGTTAAATTATTGAAAGAAAATGAAAAATTACTTAGGACTTTAGAAAATTCTGATAAGTCGATGACAATAAATAGACGTAGTTATGATATTGACAATGATTCTTCGTTAGTTGAAAGTACAAATAGTAACGAAATTCAAATAACAAATAAGAAACCAGAACTTTTAATCGAAACGAGCGATACAGAAGAAATCGATAACGCTTGGTCTGATTCCAGAAGAAATACAATTCTGCAGATCGATGATAAAAAAAGTGATGATCAAAATACCAATGATGATGTAACTAGAATTGAGATTCTACCTGGTAGTGATATGCCAAGACGTCCTAGTATATCGGTAGAAACGAGTGATCCAAATTCAACGGAACGTGTATTAAAAGATAAAGTCGATATGAGTAGTAACGAATGTCGACCTTTACATTCAGGGATTTCATTGGAATCAAGTGACGCTGGTGATATATCGGAAAGAACTGGTAGTTCTAGTGATGGAAGTAGAGCCGGTTCTAGAAGAGATACAATTCAAGTATGCGATTCCGGTAGTGTTTTATCATTAAGACCTGGTTTATCATTAGAATCAAGTGAAGCTGGTGATATATCGGAAAGAACAGGTAGTGGTAGTGAAAGTAGTAGAGCCGGTGATTCTCGAAGAAATACGATATCTATCGATCAATCAAGTAGCAGTCAAGCATCATTATTACGACCTGGTACATCGATGGAATCAAGTGATGCTGGTGATGTTTCAGAAAGAACAGGTAGCGGTAGTGACTGTTCACGACGTGATACTAGTTCCGCAGGTAAAACTGCAAGTACGGCATCGTTAATATCAGATCGGGCCGGTAGTGATTGTAGTAAAGATGCCAGGTATGCTGATCGTCGTATCACACGTGCCGATGGTCGATCATCATCCGAAGAAACTACTTCGCATCGAAGTGGTCTTAATAAATTAGTTCGTCAACGTGCATCAACTCAAGAACCACCTGAAATGTTAATGAAAACTGAAAGCTGTGAAACATCATTAAGCGGTTCAACTTCTCAAGAAAGCCTTATGTCTGATAGTGGTGGAGGCGCTATAACATTTCATCGATATTATCACGTGTTTCGTGAAGGCGAATTAGATCAACTCATCGAGAGATATGTCGAAAATTTACATATTATCTCGTCATATTACGATCACGCTAATTGGTGTGTCATCGCAGAAAAAGTTCACGTATGGACTATCTGATCATATTTTTTAATCAGCTGATATAATGTGATATTATTTTAAAAAAACATAATTTCCTTTGTTATAGAAATATATTATATATAAATATATTATAGATAAATAAGTTAAAATTTATAAAACCAAAAATATATTTAAAAATCAAACTAAATTTAAAATCAAACTCGTAGTTCTTTAAAATTACGGTAATTTTTTTTAATAATTTCCCCATTTAGATGATTCTAGAAATAATAGTAATCACATTATAAAAAAAATTTACATTTTCTAATAAAAATTTAAAATAAATATAATATAATATATAATGTACTTAGATGTGCCACACTTTTTAAAGATTTTTTTTCATTTTTTATTATAATATATTTATTATAATTCACAACAAGTATACTACAAATGAATTTGGAAAAAAATTACCAGATTAATAATGTAAAATTATTTACTATTTTTCATTTACTTTTAAATATGTTTACTAAATATATAGGATGTCTAAAAAATCCGGAATTAAATTTATTAAATTTATAGTTCAGTCATATAATTGGCTGATCATGTGATAAAAACCAGAACTGGTTTTTGTAGCCCTGCAACTAACAGATTGAGTGCAAATTATTTAACACTTCATCTGTCTGTTATGGGATGAAACTGTAATTCATTTATTTATCCATTACAAGAAAATAAATAATGACATTCAAACACTTTTACGATTTAACGAAAATATTTAAAAATTTTGAGACACGCAAATTTCATAGAAATTTTCTTTTAATTTTCTCACGATACTACAAACTTATTTGTAGCTTTTTGAAATGCTCGAAGGGGATTTCTTCCTAATTTCAATATCTTAGAGGAACTATTTTTTGCTTTGACTCCTCTGATACGGACTTTGGTGCGTCTTTATAAAATAGAAAATTTTAAATAATATTCTTTTGAAGATTATTATGTTATAAAGAACAGAATCAATTCCATTTTCCCCAATTTAACGCTAAAAATTAGATAAACATCAAAATTAAGAATTTATCAGTTTAAAGTAGTGAATGAATAAAAATCCTTTTCATGAGACAACGGATCTCATAGCTGGTGGCAATTTTTAAAAAGGCTTACCTTTGACCTGCCAAGTCTATAAAGTTTCATCTCTCTGTATCTCTCACCAAACAAACTCTCAAGAAAGGAATATTGAATCTGAAAATATCCCATTTTTGGTAAATTGACCACAAAGTATTTGGTAATGGTTTTTGTTGAATGGTTCTAGCAGTGCTTCAAATTGCACTAGGTGATAGTTCCAAATTTTTACGAATTACTCATCCTTTTTTAATTTCTAGACCTATTACACGTTTTCCTAACCTAAGGAAAATAAAATTACCTCCTGAAACTCCTTTTCTTGTACAAGAAATTCAAGGAAAAAATACGCAAATATCAGTGAATATATACTTCAGTCGATAAAATATCACGAAAAAAATTATTAGCCTACACAATTTCTATCCATCAAATTTGTTTTAAATTATATATTATTTTAAGGAGAAAATTTTGGGTAATATACCTAATTATTTGTTTCCTCAACTAGTGATTTTTTCCAAAATTCCCTT
The DNA here is from genome assembly GCA_035578175.1 of Catonia carolina. Classification (NCBI taxonomy): domain Eukaryota; kingdom Metazoa; phylum Arthropoda; class Insecta; order Hemiptera; family Achilidae; genus Catonia; species Catonia carolina. The sequence continues at coordinate 10,993,168 of JAQMRL010000009.1, forward strand.
CCAATGCTTCTTAACACCTTCATTAACTTAAATCACAAAAACTAATTTTTTGAAAAATTCTTTTATACTAGCAAACTCATTCCATTATCTTTCCTATTATTTTGCAGTCATTATGGTTAAAATATTATACATTAAAGTTGATTTCTAGATATTGGACAGAAATTTTATAAAAAGTTCCATCCCTCGTTCCATCTGAATAAAGATTACGTTAATTTATATTCGTTCAGGTTTTGTAAAATTTTGGTAATCCAGATTTTTTACTCATCCTCTGTAATTTATTATTTATACTCTTAAATAATTTATTAACATTTTGAAATTTATGTGTGTTCTATTTTAATTTTTGTTTTTGTTCTTTTAATAAGGTATTAAATCCAAAATACATGAATCCAAAAAGTATATGTTAAAAATTTAAAAATTAAATATGGTTGTCGTTTGGGTAAAATAGGTTATTTTAGCTCAAAAATTTCAAGTCAAGAATTTAGTTTAATCTGTTGTGTGTCACTGGATGTTATTGAGTAGCGAGCGGAAACGTTAAATAATTAGTGGCCCTGAAAAGGGTCGTTTATTTGTGTTTCTGCCGGGGTTGGACAAAATAGGTTGGTGGCGCCCTGAGAAAGGTTGATTAAAAAACCTTTATGAGTTGGTTCTGAGCAGGACCAATTTCTCAAAATGGTCTCGAAATAATTTAGTGCAGGCAGCAAGTGGTTGCTACAAAAGATGTTGGTGGCCCTGAAAATGACCAGTTAAAAACTTAAATCTTAAGCACCACATCTCAAAAGCTTTATCTGTTCTAAATGGATATTTTTGAATGTTTTCATTCGTTTGCTCTCCTGTCTGTTCAATCCATGTACCCAGATATTTGTAGGTAGTAATTCTACACAAATAAACTTTGATTCCTCCCAAATGAATTAAACATTTTACTGATGTTTACATAATGATCTTTCATTTAAAAACAAAATTACGTCTCTATCTGTATTGGTTCCAAAGAAAAAGGTATACTAAGTGTAACAGGGACGAGGACTGTATGTTTTCTCAAAAACCTGGTTATTTTAACCCTTGGCCTACACTTTTAAATCTTTGTATCTCAGCCAACTTTTGTCGTAGAAACAAGCAATTCGGTTGAAATTGTAGGTTAACCCACCGGGTTGGTCTAGGGGTAACGTCGTCGCTGTTAGTTCAAATCCTAGTAAAGGTAGTTACTTTTATACGGATTTCATTACTAGACAGTGGTTACCGGCGTACTTTGATGGTTGGGTTTCAATTAACCATACTCTCTCAGGAATTGTCGGCCTGAGTCTGTACAAGACTACTCCTCATTTACACGTCATCCTCATCTCATTGGGTCATGGGGTTGCTTATTGTTGTGAATTGAACAGATTGCAACGTACACACATTAGGAAAAAAATTGTAGATTTTAATTCTGTCTACGTTCACCTTACGTTAAACTTATCTATCTTTGGTGCCAATAACCTCATACCCTCCTGGTGAGAGTGACTTGGCTTGTGGCTAGACAGGTGACTAACTTGGAAGCATCATCTGCGAAATAACCGCTGCCAGAAACTACTCCTCCGCATAAAAATCTTTTTACATCAAAATTGAACCTCCGTTACAAAATTTTAATATACTAAACCTTTTTGAGATCAATCTGGACTTATAGTGTCCAGCTGTTCGGAGTAACGGGAGAGAGTAACTTAAAATCGATCCAGGCTTTTCAATCAAAATTCTTAAGACTTGCTTCTGCGCTCCTTTTTATGTACGCAATTAAACCCTCCACGATGATTTCAAAATTCCGAAAGTAAAGAAGCTACCACGTCTTTCTATAATAAATTTCACGAACGACTAAATGACTACCCAAAACAATTAGCCTGTGATCTAGCTACAAGGAACTTCCCAACTGTAAAGCAAAAATTGAGTAAAGGCCTATTGGTCTCTTGGTCTAATAACGGACAACACCCGTAGTTATAAACGGAGAATGTACCACTGGGTACCTCTTCTAAAATACAAGTCACACCGCTCTTTAAATAATATCTTATACGGAAATTTCGCCCCTTAATGTACAGTAACAGTACCGTAATAACAATTTCAGACAAAAAAATTCTATCTATACTCTTACTTTGAAAATAAATTAATTTTTATTTTAGTTTTTTTTCTAATTCATTTATTTAACGTCGCATCAACTACAACGGTCATTAGCGACGGCGTTGGGGTGTAACTATATACAATGGAGGATGAAATGATTTTATGTAACGTATGAAAATATGCCATGCCTGAGTGGGATTCGAACCCAGGACCGCATGATGAGAGGCGAGCACGTTACCAACTGCGCCAATGAGGCCGGGATTATAATTTTTATTGACTACTGATTCTTTTAAATTACCAACTAGTGTTATTATTATAATTGGTAATTGTTTTGCTGGAATTTCTCCCACCACCTCCCCACCTATTGGTCGCCAGAAGGCATAGACCCGGAGGCTGTTCCTAAGATTTCTTAATTTGCTCGAATATGACAGCGACAGTCACCTGAATTTATTAAACTAAAGTTATAAATTAAAACTAATTCCAGGTCAGCCGACCTGGGGAATGTGTACTAATCGTCCTCTTGTCATAGTGCTTCTTGGAGCTCAAGGCCCCCGTCAGAAATTTAGAATAGAATAGAATGATCCTAACAGTCAAAACTAAGACTACACGAAAAATAAAAGCAAAGTGAGGACCTAAAGTCGCTTTAATTACCAGCAAGCATTTGTCCACCAATATAAATTTAGTTCGGTGTCAGCGAGTCGAGATGAGACAGCTGTATCCCTTATTAATCTGCATGACGACGGTAGAACGTAGCAACCTCGTCAAGGAACCCCCACACCGACCGAGCATGCAGCTCGCGGCACAAGCTCGAGCGTTCCGTGAGAGGCCAATTTTCCCCTTGGCCTTGAAGCTCCGGGGTCAGCCGGCGTCTGGACCCCCTGAGAGCGGGGTAATCGTACAACAGATGGTTGCGCGATTGGACCTCCCCACAGACGCAAGAATCATCATCAAGTAGGCGGAACCGTTGTAAATATGCTGCAAACTCACCGTGACCAGAGAGGACTCGGACACCCGATGTCCTTAGTTAAAGACTAGAGGCGTACGATCCCCCCCAAGTCCTGTATGAATTCATACAGAGACCTTCCCTTATGTGAGGAGTCCCACTCACGCTGCCACGCTTCAAGAGCGACAGTTTCAACTCTCTGCTTGAGAGCAGGGTAGGCCAACAGATTGACGGCATTAACATTACCCGGTCCCTCCGATCCTGATCCCGACCCGCCGGAGTGACTCGGAACCTCTCACTGAAGATCGGAAGATTGTGGCACGAGCGCGAAGGGGGGCCCTTCGCAGTCTCCACATAGCAGCACGCACTCTCACCTTAAAATCCGCCTCGAGAGCCTTTCCCGCAATGATGGTAGCCTCAAAGGAGCATGTACTAAAAGCACCAGTGCAAACCAAAAGGGCTCTGCGCTGGGCACTTCTTAAATTTTGATTGAGTCCTCTATTTAAGTCCAAACGGTGAGCCCATACTGCAACCGCGTAGGTCACCATGCTTTCGAACACTCCTTTATAGATCATAATGAGGCTACCCGCAGACAAACCCCATTCCTTTCGAGCAATTCGCCGCAACTTACTGTTACTATTATAAGCCAAAGTTTCATATACTTTCAAATTTTTGAGCTATTTGACAATTTTATAACTTATTTTAGTCATTTTAATGGTGCTAACATATAGCATAATTTTTTTACGTATTTTGTGCATAATTACCAGGTACTGTTTTTGGTGAAAATCATTTAATATTGTTCTTAAAACGTAAAATTTAAATTTAAAAATCAAATTAAATAATTAATTTGAAGATTTATAACCAATCTTTTAATTCGTAAGGTTATTTTGATATTTCTTTGCATAATGAAAATAATCTTTTTATAAATATTCTTCCTAAAAACAGTATGGTTGTCATATATCATTTCTATGTTTAATACAATAATAAAAATGTTCAAAAAGTTAACTATAAATTAAGTAAACTTTTTTTATTGTTTTGGTAACATTCTTTATTATATTTAAAACTTTTCTTGCACAATATTTGACAGTATTTTTGTAAAAAAAATAAAAATTAGAGAAAACAAATTCAATCATTTGTAAATCTGTAATTTATATTATTTTTTCTAATGTAGTTTTAAGTCACTGTAACTTAAATAATTAAGTTCAAGGAAAACTTTTTCTATATTTAAAAATATAATTTTTAGATATTTTTTTATAAATCTAAGAAAAAACCCAAGAATAACATTACATTTTTTTGTATACTTTGAAAATTTTAATTTATGTTAAAATTTGGAATAATCAAGCACAGTCAGTTAATTAAGATAATTTATAAAAATATGACAAAATAATTTTTAGATTTTTTTATGTTTACTCCTATATACTCGTAGTATAATCATTTGTGAAAATAATTTATGATGTTTTTGGTTTTTCCTGATTTATTTGAGTTGTTTAATAACTTGTGAATACTTTTACTAAAGGCTTATTCCCACGATGCAAGTTTACTGTTAGCTGACTTACTATTCTCCCCTACTAGCGCTAGTAAAAAGCGCTAGTTGACTAGCAACTAGGAAAATAGCGTAATGGAAACAAACAATTATCATCTTCTTCTTCTTCTTCTTCTCAGGATGCCTCTCCGTTCCGAAGTTTGGCGACCACTATGGTAATGCTTACCTTTTTAGTAGCTATCCGAAACAGTTCTTCTCAGCTTTTATTAAACCATACCCTCAAGTTGGCCAACCTTGAAATTCTTCTGCGTCCTGGTCCCCTTCTACTGTTAATTTTCCGTGCAGAATTCGTTGGAGCAATTTCATACCTGCACTTATCTCGGATGATATGACCGAGATATTGCAGCTTTGCAGCCTTGTTAATTCGACGTAGCTTTTCCGCATTAGTAATTTTCTGTGTCCAGGATATTCGCACCATTCTTCTACACTGCAAAAGTTCGGGCCAAAGGAGTCCGGATCCTCACAGGGCATAGTGAATTTTCATATCGTTTTTTACCTTAAATTCTGCTCCATCTTCTCATATAAGTAGTAATGGAAAAATGTTTAAATAGTTTTAGTAAATTTGAAGTAAACAAATTGTATTTTCAAAAGTGTTGGTAGAAATCTTAATATTTTTTGATTTTTTTTTTCATTTATATCAAAAGGAAGGACTTTCTTTTCTTTTAAAACTACAAAATAACAATAATTAATTATTGGTAAGCCACTGGGTAAACCCACCGGGTTGGTGTTGAGGTAAAGTCGTCGCCAAAATCAGCTGTTTAACAGCTGATTTTCGGAGACAAAGGTTCCTGGTTCAAATCCTAGTAAAGGTAGTTACTTTTATACGTATTTGAATACTAGACAGTGGTTACCAATGTACTTTGATGGTTGGGGTTTAATTAACAATACTCTCTCAGGAATGGTCGGCCTGGGTCTGTTCAAGACTACACTTCATTTACACGTCATACGCATCATCCTCATCTCATTGGGTGATGGGGTTGCTTATTGTTCTTAATTGAACAGATTGCAACGTACACAAATTAAGAATAAAAAAATTGGTAAGCCCTACCGTACAAACACACCGTAACAAAATCATACGAAATTCACACAGCAAACAGCTGTAACTAAAACAAACATTTGCTATTTGTGTGCTCGAAACTACCGATATTTGTAAGAATCGTAACAATCGATGAATTCGGCTAATATACAGTACATTGTTAGATATACGCATATACTACCATCCTGGCCTTCGGGGCAGCCCAGTCAGTGAGCTGGTAAAAAGTCGGAATTATTTGTTAAGTAACACCGGTTGGGCAAGCGACTTTGTATGGTTACCAGTTGACAGCCATCCATGAACAAACTCTACTGGGGGGGGTCCCTGTTCAAACTCGTGTCTAATCCACGTCAAAAAAAATACACCCAAAGGCAGTGATCAAATTGGGTAGTTGTCAACAATGTACAGTTCCCGATAACAAATAAAAGCTAAAAAAAATAATACTACCATTCTTTACAATATAAACGCGATCTATTGAGAAATATATAAAAAAATCTGGTGTGAAACACTCACACAACTTTCTCTTGCCAATGCAAATAATTAACAATAAACCTAACATTAGTATTAAAACATTAGAAATGAACAAAAACTAACCTCAAAAACATAACCTTATTTTAATCATGAGTGGAAGACGCAAAATGAAAATCGAACTCAATTTGGCTTAAAAAAAACGGAAAATCACACTTTCACGCTAAACTAGGCTCTGTAGAGAAAAATTCTCTAAACAAAAGTTGTAGATCTTTTAATTTTCTATAACTTTTATTATATACACTTTTGTCGTAAAATGCATACTAAGACCGAAATGTTAAAAAAATCGATTTTTCTCACGTTTTCGTGAGAAAAAAACAGAAAATCGCAAATTACCGCTAAACTAAGCGTCATACAAAAAAATGTTTGAAACATAAGTTGTAGGTTTTTAAATTCTCTACAACTTTTATTATATAAGTTTTTGCGCTAAAATTTATATTAAAGCCGTAATCTTAAAAAAACAACGTTTTTACGTGAAAAGAGCCTCACCGAGAATTTCAGCAGACATGGCGCCTACCCTATCTTGTAGAGAATAAAAAATTGAGTAAAATAGGCGATTTTAAAAAAAATCGTAGGACCAGTTTTTGAGAAAATCGCAAAAAACTGAAAAATTATACGAATAAACTACTACTTCCGGTTGACCGATTTTGATGAAAATGTTCGTGTCGCGTCCGGTAGTGGTATGTAACTTAAGTTTCAAGTTTCAAGTTCGTACGATGTTCCGTTCTTGAGATATTCTGTTCACACACACACACACAGACACACAGACACACAGACACACACACAGACCAATCGCTAAAAACATGTTTTTTGGATTCAGGGGGTCTGAAAACGTATAGATCCGGTGAAAACTCGATTTCGAAAAATCGACATGAAAACAATACTTTCCTTCCTATATATTCATATAGGCAAGAGAAAGTAAAAACAGCGCGATATATGAAGAGCCGCTGTCATCGGCTCTTGGAAGTCTTTCGTAAAAATTCAAATCGGCTTTTTGGCGTTATAAGGGTTAAACTGTGTTAAACTTAAACTTAAACTGTTAAAATCTAAACTTAAAACTGTTAAACTCTTAAACTGTGTTATTTTTCCCCCGAATCTTCAACTGACTCCAATCTCCATCAATCTTACTTAATTATATTCAATTTTAATTTAATTTTGACTGTGCTTAAAATCAAATATATAGGCTAATATTAACGATATTTTTATTTTAAATTTATTAAATAAATATATTTGATCATGTAGTTACAATGTAAATAATAGGCTATTCATACCATTTAGCACATTTCTTAAAATACTTGTTGTTAATGAAATATTATTTACTGTCTGTTTCAGTCTACGAATCGCCGAAATTATAACGCATCTTTTCTTTAATTAAATTCTAACATTATTTTTTTAATTTTTTTACATAATTTTATTTATTAATTAATAAATTTAAACTAGAAAAATTAAATAAACTTCTTTATAAAATTAAGAATTATTTATATTTTTACTTTATTTTACGCTTTGCTTTTAAATTTATTAATGTACTATAATAATTATTATAAATTCGCTCAAATTTTTTAACCTAAAAAATTTCAAAAAGGTTGTTATTTCTGAGTGAGAAAATATTTTTTTTTATTTCTTACTTTCTTTTACAAAGAAATATTTATGAAATTACAGATAAATTTTATGGTGTTTTATTACAATAATAATGGGTCTAATAAAATTTTAGATTATTTTCCTAAATTTTCAAATAATGATGCCAGTAGAATTTCAAATATGATATAAAATTATTTATACTTTTTATACCCTGTATTGGTTATAAATATGTCTTAATTTTTCATAAAAGTGATAAATATGAAATCTACGTTATTATAATATTCAGATTGATTTTAATAAAAAATTTAAAAACTATAAATAGTAGAAGATAAAAGCACAAAACGGATTGAAAAACCTGAAGAAATAATACTTTCTTCAATAATTTATCTTAAAAATTTTGTGTAATATTTACACAAATGTATTAGTAAAATTAACACAAATATTTCTGTTAATGATGGATTGTGAATATGGTGTATTGTGTTTGTAATTTTATTAATACATTTATTACGAGATGTGTTTTACAGCGCTGTTTTGTTGTTAAAATTTGTCATACTGAATTATCAGCGTTATTGGTATAATCTACATTTTTTAGATACAGTAATTATTATTTGTAAAACAGATTTTTATTTGTAAAATAAAAATCTCTTTCATTAAACAACGTGTCTCCAGGCTGGTGGCAATATTTATAAAGGCTTACCTTTGACCTAAGGCAAAAATCATTAGTGATTTCTATATTCTTTTAATTCTTGTTCCCAAATTCCGACTTTGATTTCTTGATTTCCAGTTTTGGGCACTTTATGTTGAAACCGGAACTTCAAACTCAATGGTTTCGGTATCTTCATGAGGAATCGAATGACACTATTTTTGTTTCCAAATTCCGAATTAGATTTCTTGACTTCCGGTTGTAGGCCATTTCCGGTCTAAACCGGAACTTCAAACCCAATCCAGTCTTACTAAAATTTTGTGTAGATTATGAATCTGAAAACCGTTTGTTTCTATCTATTTTAGCTTCTGACATCTGGGTGTGATTGATGGACAAAACAAATGATAGATAACAATATTTGAAAATTGCCACGAAGTTGTCAAAATGCCGGTAAATTTTGTAAATTTATTGGGGTGCAAAGAACCACGGAAAGGCTGACTTATTCAGTGAAATTTTTGTTGTGGAAAATAATGAAAGATTCAAAATTATTCAAAAATAATTTAGGATCTTGAATAATTAAACCCATGTTTTACAAATTTCCATTCAATAACATTGTATATTCTATTTAAGTTTTTATAATGAAAATTTATTGATTTTTACATTGTAAAATGAAGGAGGACACTTTATACTTCGAATGCAGGTAAGATGACTGCATGGTAATAAGAATTATTGTCATTATTCAATAATTTGTAATGGCTTACCCCACATAGATTTTTTTTATGTATTTTATGCTCGTATTATCAATAAATCTTATCACTAAAATCCCAACTCATGACAAAGAACGGGACGGTCTGGACTATATAGCCTACAATCATAAAATAACATTTTGTATCTCAGAATTTGATATAATTTATAAACGTTTATCACAAGCTCCTGAACATAATTATTATCTGTTTACAACTTGATGGCCTCCCGCAGAGAGGAGCAGAATCGGCCCGCTACTAGCCTTCTCAATAACATTTCATTATGTACTACTACTAACTATTTTTTTTTTTTTTTTTTTTTGTTTAACGTCTGACTGTTTTGCAAATTGCTGCTAATGCAGACGGTGAAGGATGAAATGAATTTTTTTGTAACGTATGAAAAAGATGCCATGTCCGCGTGGGATTCGAACCCAAGACCGCGTGATGAGAGGCGAGCACGTTACCAACATCGCCAACGCGGCCGGCTACTACTAACTAGTGCTACTACTACTACTACTAACTAGTGCACTGGACTAGGTACATAATGAAGTGATATTGAGAAGGCTAGTAGCGGAAGCGGACCGATTCTGCTCCTCTCTGCGGTAGGCCATCAAGTTATAGACAGACAGTAGAAAAGACGATTGTAAAATACTGTCGTGGTCCGTTGACCTACAAATAGAACTCATTACTAACAAATTTTAATGAAACATATATTATTGGTGGTTTTCAATACAATTTATTTCAGTTTAAATTTTCCAAATGTTACACAAATTTATAAAAACATCAATTAATAAATGTAATAATAAAAAATGTATTAAATGTTAGTATTATATTAAATGTTGGTTGTATAAAATAGGTAAATATGAGGAAGAATTTATGTTAAAATTTATGTTTGTTGTTATGTTATATTGTTGTATAATATATGTTCCTATATTTTAAAATTTATGTCATGTTTTATGTATATGTATAACATATATGTTATTTATTCGATGTTACAATGTGCAGTGCAACAATGTTAATATAGGTTATCGAAGAAATAAAAAAAATCATTTGTGATAAAACCATATTAACTCTATCGTGAGATAAGATAAGCAATTAAAGCATAATTTAACTATAAACTACATCATTTATGTTACAAGGTTTCATAAATGCCTTCTCAATCATAATATTTTATATGTTAGGTTAGTATTTCTTAAATATCTGACAATACTTTCTAACCAAAAAAATATTGTATTATTAAATAAACAACAAAATTCTGCGGAAAGGTAATTCTACTTCTGGTAACCTCATTTTGTGTACCTAACAAAATAGAGTGGGTTCTAAAATTGAACCCTGTAGAACACTAGCTTTCACTTATAAGACGATTCAGTTCTAGATAATATCACACACTGTACTCTACCTATAAATTAAGGCTGAAACCATAATACGACATCCGTAATATCTAATGTCTAATGTTTTCAACAAGACGCAATGATTAATGCAATCGAAAGCTTCACGTACATTATACAAAACACAGCTATTGGTTTCTTTCTGTATCAATTATTATATCATTTATTTGGAAACCACTGAAATGTTAAGTTTAGAAAACCACGTTTAAACAATATTAGTAATTTGTATTTAAAGTAGGCCTACTTAGTTATGATGTAGTTAAGACATCAGGTAAACTATTTATGTATAACAAGAACAAAATGGGGTCTAAAATCAAACCCTGTGGATAACCCTGTGTAAAATCTACTAAACACAATGTTATTTTTCGTTTTAACGAGTGTTTTATTTTAAGAAGAACGGAAGATGAATTAAATCTGGTGAAGCAGTGTGTGGCTCTCCTTTAGTAAGAAGATTTGACTAACAGAGAAAAAAAGCTAAGCAACTCAAATAGACATCACAATAAAAAAAAATCCCTTTACGAGATGACGCGACTCATGGCTGGTGGAAATCTTTTTAACAAAATGGTAAGAGATCAAGCCCACTTAGCTTTCGTAAGAAAGAAAAAATCTTACCTTTGACCTTTAGTTCAAACTATTAGTGTTTCTGTGTCTACTCTTTAAGAGGAATCTAATGACACTATTTTTGTTAATTCCGACTTTGATTTCTTGACTTCTGGTTTTGGGTAACTTCTGGTCGAAACCAGAACTGCAAACCCAATTATTTATATATGTACTCTTTAAGAGAAATCGAATGACACTATTTTTGTTCCTAAATTCCGACTTTGATTTCTTGACTTCCGGTTTTTGGGTAACTTCTGATCAAAACCGGAACTTCAAACCCAATCCAGACCCACTAACTTTTTGGGTAGATTATGAATCCGGAAACCGTTTGTTGCTACCCTCGTATAAGTTTTTAGTTTTAGACTTCTGGGTGTGACGCACGGACAGACGGACAAAGGAAAATGACAGACAATTTTTAATATTGCCACCAATTATATAATATGGTATTTTTTATTACATAATAATTTCTGTATTATAAACCTTTCGATAAGTATACTTATGTTTAGAAAATACTCCCTGAAAACTTTTGGGTATTATTCATAGTATTACCTAAAATTGATTGAATATACGTAATTATTGTAAATAAAATTTAAATACTTTTTCCAAAAATATATTTTAAAATAAATATTGTAGACACGTAGTATTTTAATAAATTATAATCTATTAAACTTTTCTACTGTGATTTCTGTAAACACGCACAACTTTTATGGATGTATATAAGTGGTGTTTATATAAAAAAGTTATTCTAGTAAAATTCAAGATTAGATTAGGTTAGGTAGGAATAATTAGTGTATTAATGTTGTTAAAAATAAATTTTATAATTAACAATATAAAGTTATTGTATTGTATAATATTATTGAATGATTTTTTATTATCTAAAACATTTGAATTAAACATTTTATTACTTGAATGTATTATATTTTATCTGAAAAAATTTTAGGGCACATAATTGTTTTCGTCAAACATTTTTGTTTAATTAAAATAAGAAGTTTTTGAGTAAGCCCAGTTAATCTGAGTTAAGCAATACGGTTTAGACATTAAAAAATTATTATAAGTTACAAATGATTAGTCAAATTTTTAGGTTATGAAATTGTCATTCAACAAAGCAGTAAATTAATCTGCAGGCTGTACTTAACTGTTGGAATACGTTTGATGATTCCCCACCATACTAGTTTTTTTTAAAAACCGTAGGCTTATTTGTTTTGTAATACGAATACAAACATACATGTACAAGTAACATTACAGGTCAAAGTTAGACACGATGGGAGAAGCTATTCTTCGCCAGCGACCAGCGCATGAGCAGACCAGTTTCATTTTTCTGGTTGTTAGGTAACAGAAAGTTTTACTACTGTACAGAATACAAATTTCCGACTGACTAAATAACAGAAAAAGAAACAGCAAACGAATTGGGTGGTTGTTAATAAACTTTAAAAATCTGATAGCTAATGAAAGTTAGAATTAGATATATTTTAGAATCAGAGAATTTAAACATTTGTCTTTCCATTTGTGGGAACAGACCTCCTCCAGTCCCTTTTAATGAGCATGTCATCCAACCATTTTTATCAAACAATACACAATTTACTTCAAATTTGTTTTAAATTCGTGTAGGTCAGACCACGTGAGGTGACTTGAGACGTTTCTGGAAGCTCTTTTTGCAGCCCATATTCTAGCATTCGCTCACTATAGGCTGGTGCTCGATGGTACAGGCTCCCCAGAATCCCAAGGCCTTTCTACGCCGCATGAAGTCACGGTGGATTCCCACCTGTGAGGGTAGTTACTACCTGAGGTAGTTCTATTTAAAAGACATTCCATCTTGTTTTTTTCTACAGTGAGCTAAAAATCTAGGTCCACCCGATTAGTAGCACAATTAAGAGATATTCCATCATGCCATAGAGTAGCATTGCTCTAGACGATTTAGCACTACAGTTGTAAGCTTCTCCTCTTCATTTCAGTAGAGAAGTTCCTCTATCTATCCAAGGCCACCATGTGGAGGTCACCCCCGAAATCTGGATCTTACCGATCATCCCTGGCAGAAGCATTTGCCAGTTTTGATCGCTCCTAACTCTTTTCGATGCAGGAGAGCGAGCCCTTTACCTCAGCGTTTACTTAGATGTTTATAAATTTTACAACCAAAAATTATTTAGAAAGAAATTCTTACAGGTAAAATGTTTCTTATAAAATTTGTATCAAAATCTGTTAGTAAAAATATAAAAGAGTAATTTAATGGGATTTCTGCGATTTATATTTTAATATTTTTGCACTGTACAAATCATACTTTACCATATCTGTAATACTGGAATGCTAAATTACACTGTCGAAAAATTAATAAAAATTTGAATTAAAATTTAAATATAGATTAATTGAATTAAAATAAAATTAGCCGATACACATAACTGTTATTTGATTAATCTCAGAAATATACAGCATGATTATTCATTATTTATTGTGAGATATTAAAAATATCTCTATTATTTAGAGTAGTATTAAGAAAGGCAGGTTTATGAAAGTGATTTTTGTTTCGAATGATATTAATAATACAGTTTTGAAAAATTTGGAAATCGTCAGCTGTTCGCTGAGTAATTTGGAGATTTGGGATTTTATAGATCTTCAGACCCAGCGCTAAGAACTGTGCTGCTGGGTGAACTTTGGTGGTCGTAGGCGTGAGTGAAGTAGTCCAACCTCATCAAGCTTCAGGATTTCTTGTCCGCGAATCGTTATGTTGAAAGCTATCTGTTCTCGTATCTCAGGTGTTGTCATAAGTTTGGTACGAAATTCTCTTCATATCTTTGCACCACGTCGGGTGCCAAATCGGATGATGACGTTAAATGGTACAGGAAACGTTAAATATTTGGGGGTCCTAAAAAGGGAAATTTAAGCGGTGATAGATAGGAAGAGTTGGTCGGTGGGTGGCTGTAGTGGTGAACGACACGGCGTCGTGTTATCCAGCGGAGACCTCATCTTCTTTCCTCGCAGTAGTACATCGAAGGCTGCTCCGTCAGGACCCTGTGGGCTCAATACTCGGTTGAGGAACTGTTGTAAGCATCGCCAATGTTCGGTCGACGGAAGTTACCGTGCCAGATCGGTGAACGGAAGCATCATCTTCTCGCTTGCGTGATCCGTCGATGGGGCTTTGTCGGAGTCCGGTAGCCATGTGCCAATAGTTGTCTGGACGGAGCTGTAGAGTGGGATAGCGATCGGGCTCAATGTAGGGCGTCTCATATAGTAACTAAAGGGGCGGTTACTATTTCTTTGCAATGCCGACAAAGGTCTGCCAGCCTTGTTGGAAGTATTGTCGGCTTCCCTCTGTCGGCATGTCGGAAGTTTTGTCGGCCGGAAACGCAGTACCTGGTGAAAGGGGCGACGGTAATAGTTATATATTTTTTAATGATTCTTCTTTCTATTGTCATCAAATTATAAAGTAGGCTAACTACTATGTTCTAATCAATCCCTTTGATTTTTAATCGCGTCCGCGCTGCGCGCGGAAGCAATTGCGATATTATTACTATATTAGTGATGCCACATTAACGATTCAAAATTTCTTTGAGCGTTCAATAGCTAATATATTTCTGAGATTTTCTATAATTCTATAAAATAGTCTTAAAAAGAAAATGTGATGTTTTTTATATGTTTTGTAAAACATATAAATGTTATAATGTGCTACTGAAAATTTATTTGTGACTTTGTATATTTTGCGTACTACATGTATTGTAATGATATTAAATATAATAAATAAATAATATAATATATTAAATTATATTATAACCACTCTTTTTATGAATGGATAAATAAAGTATAGTGTATAAAGTTGTTTAAAATGTCTTTCAATATTTTATTTATTTGTAATGTAATAAATTGTTGTACATTTAAATTTAAATACGTATAATATGACTGTATGATTGTATAATTTTTAAAATGAATTGGTACTTAGGTTATTGATAAAGGTACCAAACAATAGGGTACCAAGGTTAACAAATGGATAACAAACCATTGGGTACTAATGTTAACAAAACATTACCAAATAATTGGGTACTAAGGTTAATAAAGTTTACCAAACAATTGGGTACTAAGGTTAACCAAATTTACCAAACAATTTGGGTACTAAGGTTAACAAAAAGTTAACAAACAAATCGTTAGCAGTTTTTAAAAAAGTAATTACATTGATAAAGAAATCCATAATAATTACAGATTGAAGTTGAGCGTCACTTATCCGAACTAATTGGGACCAGAGCGGTTCTGATAATCAAATAGCTCGGATAATCAAATACGCTAAATACAGTAATTTGATACACTGTACTGCAACAATGCAATATAACCCCTCAATGTTTAACAGGTTAATAAAGGCTTACATAAACTTGGATTAAAAAACACTAATTTATTGCAACTGTAGAGCACAATCAATAAGATCATAAAAAGAAAGGGAAAAATACAGAATTTCAAAACTGAATAAATTAACGAAGTAAACTACGGTAAAATCCGTTAGAAAGTATTTTTTTAACACACTTGTGCGAGTGTTTCTGCCCAGCGGTGGTTTGATCAATAAGAAATATTTCTTGGGAGTTATGCGTAGTTTGCGTGAAGCAATCCGCCAAAAAATTTCAGAATTGTGCCAAAACCGTTCGTGGAAATTGCATCACGATAATGCACACGCTCACACTTCATTGCTTGTCCGTAAATTTGTTACCTCAGCCACCATTCACGGGACATGGCCCCCGGCGACTTCTTTCTATTCCCGAAGCTGAAGTTTTTTTTTTTTTTTGGTTTAACGTCTGACTGTTCTGCAATTACTGCTAATGCAGACGGTGAAGGATGAAATGATTTTTTGTAACGTATGAAAATATGCCGTGCCTGAATGGGATTCGAACCCAAGACCGCATGATGAGAGGCGAGCACATTACCAACTGCGCCAATGCGGCCGGCCGGAAGCTGAAGAGAACCATGAAAGGACGCCATGAAATTTTGCCACCATTGATGACATAAAACTAGAATCACTAAAGGAACTGAAAGCTATACCAAAAAGTGAGTTCCAGAAATGCTTCCAAGATTGGAAAAAGCTCTAGCAAAAGTGTATTATATCTGAGGGAGATTACTTTGAAGGGAACAAAATTGATAAAGTTAAATAAATAAAGATTTTTTAAGAAAAACTAAAATTCACGTCATTTTTCGATCAAATCTCGTTCATACTTCGCAGTAATTATTTTTGAAAAATCTTAAATCTTCTTTTGAGCTAAGACTGAACTTATTTTTGAGCCAGCAATATTTCTCATTTCTTTTAGTACCTAACAATGCTTCAGCCGCACTAAATTCATGCTGTTTTTGCATCATACCATGGCATTTTTTAGGACATTAAAGGCCTCTGCATGAGAAAATATGTATTTTTTCCATCGATGGTGGTTCGGATGACTAACGTTCGGGTAATCAACGCTCCGGTTTATTTTAATCGTTTTCTTGGGCAATAACATAAATATTATAAATTTTTTTAATCTGTCAGTAAAAGAATTTAAACAGTTAACCAAGAAATAGACAATTTTCTTTTAGGCCGCTTTCCTAAGTCTATTGTAAAGATTTTAAAAAAACCTACAGGTAGAGCTTGTCTGACGGCTCGAGTCAACTGTATGAATAGTGGTGAAGAATCTTTTCCTCTGTGGCTGCAACTTACGAAGTGTTTAATATTATCCTACTGTATGTTATTGTCAAATCAATGTATTACGTCATTACACAAAGAGACTTAAAAAACAATTATAATATAACTACTGTAAAACCTTCTCTTATCCGAACTTCGTACAGCCGCAACCGGTCTTTACCGAAACCGATCCGGAAAACCTTTTTTAATTTGGTAATTACCTACTTAATTTAATATTGAATAAATATACGGTACAGAACAGAATAAATACTTGGCGGAAGTTAAAGTAAAAAATTACGAATATAAGGTTTCACTATTCTGGGAATTCGTTTACTAATACTTACGTTGAACCGTCATTTATCTGTTGTGACGAAAATATCTACCGTACACTGTAAAGGTTTCATTACGTATTTCCAATAATTCAACCCCAATACTTAACAACCTGTGCAATAACTCGTACTTTTAATAAAACGATTGCGTGATATTGCTGTAAGACATAGAGTTAATGATTTCACTTAAGATTCGTTGTGAAAATAAATTTGCCCAGATCAACTATTTTTTAATTGAATTTTTTTAAAAATTGTGAGTTTTCTCTACAACGTAGTGATTAGCATAATAAATCACAGAACTAAAATTCTTAGTTTCAATTGTTGGCTAGATTCTGTAACCGTTCATTCCCCAATCTACTGTACCGTCGCTGATGATCAATTGATGTAATTTTACATAAACTTAAAAAACACCCAATTGTTTGGCAACATAAAAAATATTAATCGTTTCTCTAAATAACTGAACACGTTGCACAAAGTACTTAAAATAAATGTTATTTCTTCGTCTATTATTTATTTTAAATAAATAAATAATACTATAATAAATTAATTAATTAAATAAAAATTATAATTATTTATATTTATGTAAAAATATATTTTATCGTTATGCAATTCATTACATAAATGTATTTGTAATACACAATATAATATAATTTATGCACAAATAACTATTATATTTAATTATTATTATCATTATATATTTTTTTAATAAATAAAAAAATATTATAGAGCTACAGGTGATTCAATATCTGTATGGTTATCTTCAAGGAGCTAATTCTTTAGATAAAAATAAGAAAACTTTTTTATAAACGTAGGTTCGGAAACGCTTCGTTAGCTAGATAAGACTGGCAAAAGATTTCGTCCGGAGTTCAGTCATCCCAGTGAAATGAGGTTATACTGAAATTTTTAAGGTTTCAGTTGAGATGTAAACTTGGTGGCATCTTAAGGTTTTTACTTACAATATTGAACAAAATAGGTTTCAGTATCTAGGTAGCATACTTTTAAAGATATCTAAAGTAAAACATAAAAATATGAAGTAATTAAAAATTATTTCATTATTAATTTTATTAATTGAACTTTTTAATCCCTAATATAGTGTAAATTTCAATTTGTTCTCTTTAAGACAAACAAACAATCCTCAATGAGATAAGGATGATATGTAAGGCATGTAAATGAGATGTAGTCTTGTACAGACTCAGGCCGACCATTCCTGAGAGAGTAATAGGGTTTCACTAGGATGTGAACCATGGAAACTTTGTCTTCAAACATCAACTGTTAAACAGCTGACTTGCAGCAACGACTTTACCGGCGGGTTTTGTTGAAAAATTGTAATTTTTTTTCAACAATTTTGTTTAGTTTTGTTAATGAAAGTCGAATTTCATTACTTTTTATTACTTAATTTACATAATTTTTCGGAATTTAACTTTCTACGTGTTAAGTCTTTTAAAAAATTAATTATAATACGTAAGCACTTGACAAAGTATTTTAAATTCACCGAACGATAACAATAACGATTGATGTTTGTTATCTAAAAATTTAATTGCGATGAAAAGAGCCATTTGGATGCAGTTCAGGCGTGGAAATCAGATGTCGTGGGCAGCGAATGGTTGAAGTTGCCGTAACGGTCGAGGTGTGGTAGTTTCGTCATCCAGTGGAGACATCACCTTCTTCTTTCACGAAGTCGTCATTGTTGCTTAGTTAGGATCCGGTAGTCATAACGCACGGCTGAAGGACCGCTGTAGTTGAGCCGGTCAGTTGAAACATCATTTTCTCTTCTGTTGAAACCCGGGAATCATGTTTCTCTGTTGTTCCATTACACTCGCCTTTAAAAAAAATCAGTGACGGGGTTGAGAGAAGGGAGGTAACAAGTCTTTCTTCGACTGGTCAAAGTTGACGTCGTTGATCTTCGTTGTCTACGTGCCTGCTCCGATTCTCTCGGCGGGTGTCCGTTAGTCTTACTCCTGGATGATCGCGTAGTCGAACACTTGCCATTACTGTACTGAAATACAAAAGGCGTTCCTGACATTACGTTAAACCTACAAAATTGTAATTTTTTATCCTAAATTTTTGTGTTTTACATCAGATATCTTTAAAATAATGAGATATACAACTGTAAGACTTATTTTATTCAATTTTTTTAAGTTGAAACCTTTAAAATGCCCATTAAGTTTACCTTTTCATTCAAACCTTAAATATTTCAATAAGTCCTCACATGGGCGTACCCAGGATCAAAACTAGGGGTGAGCAACCCATGGTCATTCAGGTTGTGAAATTTTATTGGGCCCTCCAATAAAAATGTTACAGTGGCTCTAGATACTTCTTGATTTTTATTCCATTATGTTTCGTCATAACCTAAATGTTCTACATGAAATTTTGTTTCGTATTATCACTTTATAACCAGTTAATTTTTTTGCTTCTAGGGAGCAGCTGCCCCCGGCCCTCCCTGGGTACGCCCATTAGTACTCATTTCACAATAACTAAACCTCGGGCGAATTTTTTTACCAGCTGTAACTCGTTAACAATGGCTTTTTCAGATTTAGGATTTATGTATACATATTATCGCCGACCGGGGTCGACGACACGTGACGAAACCTTGCTTGCGAAATTGATGGCCCTGAAAAGGGTCGTTTCATTGACTGGGGGTTCTGGAAAGGACCGTTGTAGGTGGTCGGAAGCGGCAAGCCGGCGTGTTGTGAGCGGTGCCCGGAGAGTGACGGCTCGGCTACCGGGTTCAGGCCTAGCCTTCCCTCAGCGGCTGTTGGGTCCCCACTGCAGCCTGACTGTGGTAGCCCCCAGAGCCTTGCAGTGTCGGGTCGGCATAGGCCATCAGCCGATAGCATGGCTGAGGTGGTTCTCTCCGGTCCCCCACTGAACTCAAGTCTTCACCCTGAGTCCTCAAGTCTTCACGCCGAAGGACGTCCGTGCGAAACCGTGGCACCACGGTTTCGCACGGACGTCCTTCGGCGGCAGGGTTGGCGAAGGCTGACCGGTGCGGGAATGTAGCGTCCGCCACTGGTAGCAGGGTTGGTGCGTCCGGTCTCGGCTCGGCTCTTCTTCCACTCCGTTTGGGAGCTGGATGTGTGACTCGCGGGCCAGTGCGGCGGCTTAAATCCCCCTCCGGTGAGTCCACTTCATGATAGAGGTTTATGGTGGAGGGGAGGCACTCCTGGCTGCGCGTCCGTAGCACTGCTCGCGACAGGCAGGTTCTGGGACCGTCTGCAGGCGCTGATAATAGTAGGGGGCGTCGAAGACAATATAAACACTTTTTTGAATTTTTAACTAACGAATTAATTCCCGAAAAATTACTGAACAATTTTGAATCACTCTGTATAACACTTGTACTATAAAATGAATGTGATTATATAAGCCGCAGGTGTTCTTGGTTATATGTTTCTATGGTGCTACTTAACGATTTAACAAAAAAATGTATGTATTAGATTATTTTTTGTAGTTTATTTTAAGTCTATCAACATCTTGGTTAATTTTATAAAACTGGATATTTTTGTTTTATTTCACTGAACGGAACTTTTTGATCGATCTGGGTTTATGCTTGACAGATTTTCAATTTAAAGTAGTTTTGATGTTGGGGTTATTCCGAACCATACTAATTTTTTTGGCGTTCTTCAAGCTGTACTTCTACTTTTCACTCATGTTAAGGCCAATTTTTATGTTGTTTAACAGTTTATGTGGTCATATATGTGAAACGACCTAATGAATGAACTGGATCAGTTTTAATACGTTTCTTTTAGACAGATATTACATTGTTAAAAATATTTAAATAAAATATTTTATAATGTAATATTATATCTTTGATAAAAGATTCAAAGTAAACTAATTTTTTTATTACAAATATCTTCGAAACGTTAGGCTATTTTGATGTAGTTCTGCCAGGGTAAACAGATAATATGAGGGCAGCAAACATTGTAAGTTGTATCATCTTCTCTTTGATGTTGTTCGTCCAATCCAGTATTCGTAACATACGATAGAAGGACCACTGTGGGTATTGCGACGTTGCGACGATGACAGTCCAGGTGACGACGTCATGGAGCTGTCTCAATGTTTGTTCTATTACACTCGCTTTTATAGTGATCATAGAGAGGGAGGAGAAGGAATCCAATTCGCTCTCTGATTGGTCGAAATTTAAGGCACTGGTCTTACGTATGCGCAAAGTTGAGCACCTGGATGTACAGTACTGAAATAGAAGGAGCATTGGTGACAGTTTTTATGTCCGAACGTTATGCGATTTTGAATTCTACGCCCAAAATATGATAGGTACACTGAATTTGAACCACTCATTTACTTTATTGGGGATTTTCCGGGCCGATCAAAAATGTTACTGAAAACTAGTGAGTAAAAAATTGGTGGATTTTGATGAAAATTTTTCCAAAGACTTTCATTTGTTTCTGTAACTACTACGTGCTGGGTGAGATTCATTGAAATCATTCGGTAATTAATGTAAGTCAAAGTGTTAAAGATGAGTTAGCGTTGTCCCGATTTTCATATTCTACTTTTCCAAGAGATGCTCAAAATATCACTTTTATTTTACAAAAAACTATAAACAGTCAAAAATTTTTGACGTGTAGCTTTTGAGAATGCATTAAAAATTAAAAAGGAAAGGAAATAAATAGTATGGTACCTACAATTTATGTTTTAACATTTCTTAGCCCAATATTGTCTTTTACTTTAAAAAAAAACAAACTGTATCAAAATTGGTTCACCCGTTTGACTGATTGGTTATTGGATACTCAGGAAAGTTTATGGGTAATTTTTAGTCACCTATACTGAACACTGTAAAAGTTTGTATTATAAAACCTCCAGAGCCTTTACTAAGTAAAACAATGAGTGGGGTTGCTTACCATGCCTTCCTCACAGAGAGGAAAAGTATGCATATCAGAATGCCAGACCCTCTGAAAATCATCTACTTTCCACCCTGCAAATAACACCTAACAAACCGAAAGACTAGTTTGAACCTATAGAAGCTTTACTAAGTAAAATGAGGAGTGAGGAGATTTACATTTTCCTTCCTCATTAAGTAAAAAAAGTATGCTTATCATCATGCAAGGCCCTCTGAAAATCAACTACTTTCCACCCTTCAAATGACTCCTCATTTCATTCACCACTGGTTCTGGCTGTACAATGTAATTCATTAC
The DNA here is from genome assembly GCA_035578175.1 of Catonia carolina. NCBI lineage: Eukaryota > Metazoa > Arthropoda > Insecta > Hemiptera > Achilidae > Catonia > Catonia carolina. The sequence goes on from JAQMRL010000009.1 coordinate 11,015,342, forward strand.
TCTCAAGATAACTCTGACTAGAGTCTTTTACTATCTATCAAAATAAAATTTCAAATACCTCGTAGATGTCTGTGTAGGTGAATCAAAGAGAAACATCCTGTAGACTTTTATGATACAATATAGTGTTCTGAACAAGCATTCTATCACTTAATTCCCTTGCCTGTCTTTTTTAATAGATTTATAGGTTCGAAATTAGTTGGGCTACAAAAAATAGTTCTTATTCTTATCATAAGATCAGCCAATTATATGACGGAAGCATTTAAGAACAAAAGAGGTAGAGGTGTAAAAAACACTAGTGAAAGTTATCTCCTCTGAGAGTTTTGAATTTCATTATACAGCCAAACCCTGTGATGAATGAAGTGAAGATGTCATTTTCAGGGTGGAAAATAGATACTTTTCGGAGGGCTTGGAATGGTGATAAGCATACTTTTCCACTCAGTGAGGAAGACAATTGCAAACCATCTCACTCCTCGTTTTACTTAGTAAAGCCTCTAGAGGTTCAAACCAGCCTTTCAGCTGATGACCTAAGCAACAACAGGTTCGGACTTTTCAAAATTTGGATTTTTGATATTCGGATTATCAACACTTTACTGTATTTCTCAAAAATATTTTAGTACATGATATTATAAAATCAGCAAATTAATAAAACAAAATATTTCTGAATAAGAAATTATAGGGGGGTAATTAATTAATATAAATAACAACGATATACTTTGCATACTAAATATTTTTCTTTATCTTTAAATAAAATAAAATTTATTTTATTTAAAATTGTTAAATTTATAAAGGAGTATAATTAATAACCTTGTCGATACTATTGTAGTGTGTAATATACTATACTGTGTTCCAGTTTATATAATTAATAATAATTACTATTATAAATTATATATAATTATTACTATGATATAAATAAAATTTAAATATTAGTAAATTTAAATTTAAAATTGTATTGTAAATATATTATAATATATATTAGATAATAATTATACATTATTACTATTATGTATATCTTATATATAAAAAAATTTACCTATGAGAAAAAATTTTTGTTCTTCCTTTCATATGTTTACCTTTGTTCATCTTTGATAGGAGTGGAACAAGTGCAGCGAAAGTAAACAAAAAGAATTCACAAGGGCAAAGGGTTATAGGGCAGTTAAATCTGTCCATTGGAATGATAAAATATGGAAGGAGATGAAGGTTAATATTTATTATGCTATCTTGAAGAGTGTGTGTACCTATGGTGCGGAAGTGTGGATATTGATGAAGAGACAGAAGAATCGCCTAAAAGCGGTGTAGATGGATTTCTGGAGGTGGAGCTGTGGTGAGTCATGCATCGATTGAATTCTAAATTCAGAAATTAGGAGAATAAATGCCATTCAAGGAAATATCACGGATACCATATCCCGGAAGCAATGAACATGGTTTGGTCATTTGCAGACGATGGAAGATGGTAAGTATCCAAAAAGCGTATGGGAATGGATAACAACCAGTAGAAGGTGGAGGGGTAGGCCAGAGGTAACGTGTTTGGATGGTGTGCAGGAGGTAAGTAGTGTCTGTCTATAACTTGATGGCCTCCCGCAGAGAGGAGCAGAATCGGCCCGCTACTAGCCTTCTCGATAACACTTCATTATGTACCAATTCTAGTGTACTAGTCAGTAGTAGTAAAAAAAAAAGAAGTAAAATAAAAGTAGTAGTAAGAAGTAGTAATAATGCCACTCCACTCCGTGATTCTTAAGGGAGACTGTACTTTATATCCCGTTAATGTTAATTTTGCTATTTTTAGGTACATTTTTCATATGATTGGTAAAAGATAGGGATATGAAACTTTACACACCACAGGTGTCGGGTTTCTTCTCGAGCTACTGACATTTTTTTAATTTAATCAACGTGTTTTGGGTATTACAAATTTTTGGAGCACCTGAGGAAGTCATAAAAAGGTCAGTATATGTGAATGTACAAGATAATTAACTGGTAAAAAATTCAGTCTGGTAGGTTTATTGGTTTCTGAGAAAAATGTACCTTAATGTGAAAAATTTACGGGAAAAGGTAAGAAGCAAGAAGGCACAAATCAAAAACATTATGAACACAAACAAGTAAATTTCCCATCAACAGTTTGTTGTTTACAAACCTGAACCAACAGCTGAAATATTAAAAACTGTGTTGCAGATATTTTAAAAACTAAAATTCTCTGCACTAAACCGAGCAGTATAAAATTATGGAAAATCTTCGTTCTTCGCAACATGATAATTTTTCTAAGTAAACCTGATAAAAACTTCATTTTTTCATAAAAAAATTTTTTTGACGCAATTTAATGTTTTTCGTGATTTAATGATCTGGCCTAATTTAATGATCTGGTTTGATCTGGCCTAAACTATTGAAAAACATAAAAAACCAAAAATCAAAATTTTGAGTTAAAAATATCGTGCAATCTCCCCTTAAATGAGGTTTTTGACAGAAAAGTGATTGGTCAGTGGACAGATATTGACATGCCTCTAAGTTTACCAGTGATATTATGTCGATGGATTTTTCCATTTGGGTCATTATCAAGAACTCTGTTTATTCTAGAAAGACAAATACTTTCAACGAACTGAAAGATTACATTTACAACACATTCCATGATTTAGACAGTAATACAGAACTTTGGCGTAACAGTTTCCCCAAAAGACTTTAAAAATGTATTGATGAATATTAAAAGAAATTTGAACATAAAAAATAATTTTTAAGTATTGACTAATAAATAAAATTCTTTTGTTTTGTTTTAATTGTGTCCAGGAGACTCTCGAGGAATTATATGGGACACATCAAGAGTTATATGTTATTACATAACACCTGAATAAATAACACATTATTTCTTTCACACATTGGTCTACTACTACAACAAGCTTACTTACACAATAAGTATGTCAGCTTCTAATATTTACACAATAGTACACACAGTTTTCTTAGCATTCGCTTCAATACTTCAGGTGTTCGTTGTGAGTTTTTTCACTTTTTCATTTTCATATAATATTATTTGGAAAGAAATTTTTGTAAAGTCCAGCCTTTCTTAGTTTGCTCCTAATGTCAACAAATAATTACGTCACTGAGCATGCGCATTATATAAAAATGTGAACTCACTGATTAAAAAGTAACAAAAAAATACTTTCAAAAGTATTTAAATACAAAATACTTTTAAAAGTATTTTTATAAATGAAATTGTTAAGCCTACATCATATCATGACTGATGTTTTAGTACTTATAATTTAAAAAATAGTTAACTTAATAGGAATACGACATCCATAAAGTCCTGGACCCTAGCGTGCACCCTGTAGTAACTGGCTTTGGTTTGTTGACAGTAGGAGCAAACTAAGGACAGCTGAACTGTACATATAAATAGTTTCACCAATCAACTAATTTTACAGATTTTTTTTAAATGAATGCAAATATTAGCACAACATTTTTGAAAATTGGGGTAATTTATTACCCCCCCCCCACAATTACATCAGCAGGTTTTCGTTATTTAGTACTGTGGTGAGCCACATAATAATCATTTCTGTTTATTCTAGTATGATGGTGGACATTAAAAGTTTGCATAAAAATATTTTCCGTAATTATCAACTCAAAACTGTAGAGTGAGGAAACTGTATTTATTTATTTATTTATTTAAGAAAGTATTACAAATATGAGAGCAACAGGTAAAACCCAATACTGCTCTCTTAAAACAATATACAACAATTATTATCATAATATAACAAGCATGTATGTTATAATATATACAATAATGATGCTTCAACTTCATAACCTATAATATAATATAAGAATAAAAATAATGATTATAACTTATAAATATCATGAATATAATATTTTAAAATGATAGTATAATAATATATTTATGTAATGATATAATGGTATAAAATTGAATATAATACACACAAACATAAAAATTTAAATGAAGCATTTACTATGTACACTTACAAATAAATTACAGTATATTTTAGAAAAAAAAGAAAAAAGGTTAAAGATAGAAAGAAAAAAGAAAAGAAAATAAAAGAAAAAAAGAAGAAAAAAATATCAGAACAGGAGCCGTGGAACAAAAATTCAAACTTAGAAATATTTTAACCCACCGGGTTGGTCTAGAGGTAAAGTTGTCACCAAAATCAGCTATTTAACAGCTGATATTTGGAGATGAAGATTCCTGGTTCAAATCCTAGTAAAGGTAGTTACTTTTATACGGATTTGAATGCTAGACAGTGGTTACCGGTGTACTTTGATGGTTAGGGTTCAATTAACCATACTCTCTCAGGAATGGTCGACCTGAGTCTGTACAAGACTACACCTCATTGACACGTCATACACATCATCCTCATCTCATCGGGTCATGGGGTTGCTTATTCTTCTGAATTGAACAGATTGCAACGTACACAAATTAGGAATTACAAAAAAAAAAGAAATAACTGAATACATTTTTTTTATAACTTAACTTATGTCAAAAAGGTCAATAATACTAACAAATTTATCGTAAAGTCTCATATAATTATAATATATTGTACAATACTGTTATTTGTACGATTATGTATGAAATTTAAGCTCCTTAAATAATGTGCTGTAGGAGGTGAGGTGGTTAGCTTCTACCATACGCATAATAGCTTTCTTTTAAATCTTAAAAACCCTTTTATAATATTACCCATACAAGAAAAATTCCATACTAAAAATACCATAACGAATATAAGACAGAATTAGACCATGATAAACTACCTTTAGTCATTTATATCATTTAATCTGGTAATTTGTTTTAATGCAAACACCCCAGATGATATTTTACTATAAACTTGATTGAAATAGAAATCCCAAGACAAATATCTATCTACTGATAGTCCTAGGAACTTCACTTTTTCTACATAAATTCATTACTTTTATAAACAAGTGTCAAGTGACCTTATTCACTACTCTATATAATATAATAAAATATTGTGACACTTATCGCTAAGGTCCGTTTCGGGATCTAGGTTATTAAATAATTAATACACTAAAGTTTACAATTACAAATATTTATTACACTCAAAGGTTTACAACATAAATAAATAACTAATTAAAATGACTTATTACAATAAATAACTTAATAATTTACCGTATTGTTCCGAATACAAGCCGCAGTTTTTTCCTAAAAATCGGTTCCATAATTTGACCTGCGGCTTGCATTCGCGCTTTAATAATATTAATGGTTTCTTATTAAGGATAAGTAGGTATGAAGAGAGAGAGAGAGAGAGAGACAAACACGCACTCCTTATACGCACACTTCTTACGTAGTGCGTGTAGTCATTTTGATCAGTTTGGTGTTATAGTATAAAATTTGGTATCAGTTTTCTTATATTTCATTTTGTTTTTTTATCCCATAATTTGATTTCTGTTTTTCTTTTTTTTTGTATGTGATATATCGCGATGAGTGATGTTAGGCCTACATAGATTGAATGCACTTCGTCTATACAAATACTACCCAAAAATAAGCGCAGGACTTACGATACTAATTTCAGATTAATCGTAATTAACTATTTCGAATCCCATTCAGGCACGGCATTTTTTCATACGTTACAAAAAATCATTTCATCATTCACCGTCTGCATTAGCAGTAATTGCAGAACAGTCGGACGTTAAACAAAAAAAAAAAAAAAAGTAATTAACTACGTGGAAAAGACATCCACCAGAGAAGCCGGAAAAATATACCTACAGTGTAGATGAATCTTGTGTTCGGCATTGAACAAAAAATTAACAAAAACTTCTATAAAATAAAATATTTTCAAAAACATACAAGTACTGTACTTGAAATTTGTTTTCTAAGTTTTGATCGTAATTTTTCTGATGCGGCTTAAATTCGGGTGCGGCTTGTTTTCGGAATAATACGGTACTTAAAATAAATAATAAACAATAAATAACTTAATAATTTACTTAGGACTACTTACAATCGATTTTACAATACACATACAAAATGAACTGAATACACAACAACTGAATTTAATACCGGTACACAATAACTTTTCCAAATACACACACGAACAATACAGTATAACACAATGCTCGGAATCGTTAACCTGTATAACACCCCGATAATCGCTCGTCGAAGATCAAACGAATACTGACTGGACCACGCTCGGGGGTCTCTTTATATACTCATTTAAAAAGATCATTCCAGAAAAAGTAGAGAAATCATGCAAACAATAAAGTACAAAAAATAACCCTTTATTAATGAGTGCTAGAAAAATCCGTTGTAAACAAGTCAACATTGTAAATAGAATAAAAGTTTTTACCGGTCCCTTTCATAACAGTTTTACAATACCCGACCTTCTATCCTACGCAAAAGTAGTCCTATTAATAATTTTTATGAATAGGAGACATACCTTTATTGTCATTATGTCCTATTGTTCCTTTTTCGCTCTATTATCTACTCTTACTATTTTTATGAATGAATCCTACTAGAAATTCGAGAACCACACATTCCTTCTATGTTGTCACAATATATAGCCTATAAAGAAATAGCACTAATGAGGTCCACAGATATAGAAATTCTCTTCAAGACCTTCCACGTCTGACTTTTAAACATAATAAAAAATAATAATAATAATATGTTCATTCAAAAATAAATCTTTATAATGCATCCTGCAGTTTGAAATTATTTCTATTTCATATAATGAATTAATATAATAATTTCACTAACCTTCTTTTTAAACTGCGTCACCTTTATTGTAATTTCTACTTACACGTGTTTCGGTGGATCCACCATCATCAGAGTAAATGAAAAATTGAAACTAAAAATTTTTTTCACATTTATTTAAAATTTACAGAAGATGGTACATCTTCAGTCACTTGTATAAAATTTTTTAGTTTCAATTTTTCATTTACTCTGATGATGGTGGATCCACCGAAACACGTGTAAGTAGAAATTACAATAAAGGTGACGCAGTTTAAAAAGAAGGTTAGTGAAATTATTATATTAATTCATTATATGAAATAGAAATAATAATAATATGTATTTATTTTTATTCAATAGTAAGATACATAGCATATTTCTATAATTATGCATGTTGTTTAGGTCATCAGCCAAAAGGCTGGTTTAAGAACAGAAGAGGTAGAGATGTAAAAGACACTATTCAGAGTTATCTCCTCGGAAAGTAATGAATTTCATTATACAGCCAGACCCTGTGGTGAATGAAGTGAAGTTGTCATTTGTAGAGTGGAAAATATGTGCTTTTCAGAGGGCCCGGCATGCTGGTAAGTGTACTTTTCCACTCAGTGAGGAAGGCAATGGTAAACCACCTCACTTCTCATATTACTTAGTAAAACTTCAACAGGTTCAAACCAGCCTTTCGGCTGATGACCAAAACAACAACAAATACTTAACTAAATCTCTTGAACACACAAAATGTAGATTCATCACCTAAATTACAACAAAAATTACAACTAATTTTATACAACAAGGAAATTATTTTGAAAACATACAAGTGACAAATCGATAAAATAAAAAAGAATTGAGACAGCAGAAATGAATGAGTTAATATATTATTGAAATATGCAATTTAATGTTGTAATTTAAAAATATCCATTCAAAAATGGTTGAATATTAGAAAGATAAGTATAAATGTGTAGTATTGATTTCTAACACATATTAAAATAGCTCCACAAGTTATTTTTCTTATAAAAATTAATATCTTATTAAATATTTATACATTAAGTGTACTATTTTTGTAACAAAATAACAGAAATAGACGATCACATTCATGACAGTATTACAAGTTGTAATATGTGTAGTAACTTGCCGGACTTTATTTATTCCTTCTGTATTGTTTTTACCTTGCTGTTTTGTTAAAACACATGTTGAATTAATTTTCATTTTCAGTCGTTTGTTTTTAAAATATCTGGGTAAATATTAATCTAATTATTTATTAATAAATTACAATGTATTAATTTAATTATTTTTAGTTTTTTTTTAAAGTGACTTCTGACTTGGACTGTGTTTTTTGCATGAGAAAAATCTTTGGTATGCCGTCACGTCACAGTCGGCTATCAACAATTACAAAAATCCTTTTTATTTAATTTGTTAACTTAATTAATTAAGTAATCACTTCTGTCGGTCAGTCTCGCAACAACAGTTTTTTTCATGTAATATCTCGTATCGCAAAAAATAGACTAAGCTACGTTTGAAAAATGGTTTCCAAAAATAGTATGGTTGTTAAAAAATGTTTAACCAGATTCAAACTCCTATAATTATGAGGAACACTTTTTTTAATGTATTTGGATTTTTTTTATATTTTAGTTTTTTTTTAATGTATCTATGTTTTATGTATGTTTGTCTTTTGGAACCATTCTTTGTTTGCAAACTGAAGTTTTCATATTGGCGCTCTCTTTACCCAATTAAGTCAGGTACTTTTTTTCTCTCTGTACAAGATTATGATTAAGGTATAGTACATTAATTTAGTTTTGTGCAATTGTGATTTAGTTTGTAATAAGTTACTGTTTATTTTATATGTAATATTGGTTTTTATCATTGGGTTGTAAACAATCTAATGTAATTAATTAAATTAATAAATAAATAAACACTTGATAAAAAAAAATTAAAATGTTTAGCGACATTACCTGGGTAATCTGATATGGAATGATCCTTTTGCTACCGTTTTGTTTTACAAAACTAATTTTGATGAGCAAAATGCAGAAAATCACTAATTAACACTGAATATTGTTCAAAAAGACATTTGAATTAAATGTTTTTAAATGTTCTACAACTTTGATCATTAAACATTTTTTCTTTAAAATTTTTTTTCAGAGCATAAAAATTTAGTAAATGAGGCAATTTAAAAAAAAAATACTAGCAGCTGTTTTGGTAAAATTGCAAAAACGTGCACAAATGAATTATTACTTTCGCTTGACTGAATTTGTTAAAAATGTTCATGTCAGGTCCTGTTGTGATACCTTACTTTTTTAAATTTTAAGTTTCAATATCATACACTATTTCGTTTTTGAGATATTTTGTTCACATACAGGACAATCGCTTAAAAAAACATGTTTTTTGGACACAGTGGGCCTGAAAACGTGTATATCCGGTGAAAACTTGATTGCTAAGATTGTCTTGAAAACATATTCATTCCTTCCTTTTTTTATATATTCATATATTACCCATAACAGATAGGTGGAGGGTTAAATTATTTACACTCAATCTGTTAGTTCCAGGGCTACAAAATATAGTTCTGTTTCTTATCACATGTTCAGCCAATTAAATGACTGCATCATTTAAGAACAGAAAAGGTAGAGGTATAAAAGACACTAATCAGAGTCTTCTCTGAAAGTAATGAATTTCATTATACAGCCAGACTATGTGGTAAATGAAGTGAAGATGTCATTTGCAGGGTGGAAATTGAATGATTTTTAGAGGGCCTGACATGCTGACTTTTCCACTCAGTGAAAAAGGTAATGGTAAACCACCTCACTCCTCGTTTTACTAAGTAAAGCCTCTACAGGTTCAAACAATCTTTTCGGCTTATGACTTAAACAACAACATATAAGTAATTTCATTATACAGCCAGACGTTGTGGTGAATGAGGTGAAGGTATCATTTGTAGAGTGGAAAGTAGATGCTTTTCAGAGGGCCCTGGCATACTTTTCAACCCAGTGAAGAAGGCAATGGAATCACTTCACTCCTCTTTTTACTTAGTAAAACCTCTAGAGGTTCAATTCAGCCTTTCGATTGCTACCGTAAACAACACGTAAATTTAAATATTTGTGTTCTTGAGATATTTTGTTCACATGCACACACACAGACCAATCACTAAAAACATGTTTTTTTGGGCACAGTGGGTCTGAAAACGTGTATATCTGGTGAAAACTCGATTTCTAAAAATTTTCATAAAAACAATACTTTCCTTCCCTATATATTCATAAAGGCAAGAGAAAGTAATAATCTGCACAATCACCTAAGCTTTTATCTAAAGCTGTTTAAAGAAATAATTTTATTAATCCATAAACTTTATGCGAAGTCACGTATTTTATACACTGTGTCATTATTCAAATTTTATTGCTAATTTTTTATTATGTTACAATCATATTTAAGTTTACCTAGGAAACTATTTCCGTTACCTATATTAGTTTTTAACATTTAATAGCAATGTGCGACATAAGTTTCAAGTTCTTTATTTAACGTTAAAATACAAAATTTCATGTAAGTAAATTAAGTCAAATATTTACATTCTTTGTTTATGTTCATAAATATTTATTTCATTGTTATTTTGTTTCATTTCTTTGTTCGGTATGATTAATGTAACCTACAAAATAAATTATATGGACAATATTTTTTTTTTTTAATTTTAATCCATATAAAACTCAAAAAGAGTACAGGAGAAGTCAGTATGAAAATATTTCATCTCTTAAAAAGCATAAAAAAGAAATTTCACATAAAATAAATTGTCAACATCACTCTGATACAATACAGAACACCAATTTGGACTCCATTGTTTATAAATTTCTGGATTGTATAAAATTACCTTTCAACCAGTTAAGATTTTAACTCTCTCTTAAATCTTTTATCACATTCAATCACACACAACCTTTGTAGTATATGGGACATGAGTTTTATCCAGTAAACGAGGTGTGGCTATTAAATAACAAGACTGAAGTTGTAAAAAATTTTATTTTCATTTTATACATAATCACTTATTGTCACCTTCAATATACACTCCTTCTTTATCCCTACAACGCTCCATGTGAATTTTCCATGGTTGGGAACAGTGCTGGAAGTCATCTTCTATCAGCTCCTTCAGGACACGTGCTGCTTTCTCTTTTACAGCTTCCACAGACTCAAATCTTGTCCCTTTTAATGCAGATTCAACCTTAGGGAACAGGTAGAAAATAATAACATGTGATGAAACGTAGTTTTTTACTTATGATCCGGAAAGGAAGCGCCAATCCATGCACTGGAAGAGGCGAACTTCACTGAGAGCAACTCAAAATTTAAAGCAATGATGATGGTTTTTTTTATATCCATGGGATTGTGTACCTTCACTGAGTTCCTGAAGGTCAAACAATAAATCAATGTTACTACCTTGAGGTACTTTCTAGACAATGTCAAAGAGTAAGGAAAAACTGCCCCGAAATGTGGAAGGACAAATCATGGGTTCTCCACCAAGACAATACACCAGCTCATTTCATGTTATCTGTCAAGAGGTTCCTAGCCAAATACAGCATCTCGGTGTTAGAACATCCACCTTATTCACCAGATCTTGCACCATGTGACAACTACCTGTTCCCTAAAGTGAAATCTGTATTAAAAGGGACAAGATTTGAGTTTGTGGAATCTGTGAAAGAGAAACCGGCATGTGTCCTGAAGGAGCTGACAGAAGATGGCTTCCAGCACTGTTTCCAACAATGGAAAATTTGCATGGAGCGTTGTAGGGATAGAGAAGGAGTGTATATTGAAGGTGACAATAAGTGATTATGAATAAAATTAAAATTAAATTTTTTACATCAGTCTCGTTGTTTAATAGCCACACCTCGTACATTTTATATAAGGGAACAGCCCTCTGAGCAAATTGTAATTTTTAATATTGTTTTTTTATTGAAACATTGTAAATTACCAATTTTTTAATTATTCCAAAAGTTAATTTTTTGACTTGTGGGTTATTTTTTTGAAATGACTGATTCAATTTTAAAAATTACCATCAATGAATAATGACGAAATAAAAAATAAAGATAAATGTTACAATAAATTTTTTATTGCTAAAGAATAAAACGAGTGGAATGAAAATAAAGTAGACAGTGAACTAATAAGTGTTTATTTTTTATTATTATTATTTTATTATTATTATTATTATTACTATAATTATTATTAAATAAAAATGATAACGTCTAGAAGAAGATAAGACATTTTGTCTGTGTACATTACAATGCGTTATTAATAATAATATCAGAGTTTAACATACTTACTTTATGTGCACACACTTTAGTTTCAAATTAAATCATCTAAAAATGAACTTTATAATGTTGTAACAATAAAATTACATTACATTACAAAAAAATATTTTTTACATTTAACTTCAACGTATCGTTACATAATGTTTATCATTTAAAATTTCAATTCAAGTTTAGTGTTAAAATAATTGTTTTTGTTTTAATTGTGGTTCTTTACTACAATTAACTTCAAAGTTTTAATAAACAGGTACGAAATTTAATTTCTATATTATTGTTTTAGTTTATCTAAAATTTTGTCTATTTATTCATAATATTTTATTATAAATAGGTTAAGGAAATGTATTGTTTAATCCAAATAACTTGGATTGTTTAATCCATTTATAACAAAAGTTATAACAGAGCTTTATTACAAATTGATTACTTGTATTAAATTATTACGGGTTTATGTGTCACTTATTTGACATCACTGGTTCATTGTAGTCAATTATTTGATTGGTATTTCTTGGTTATCATTAGCTTTGTTTCCTCTGCCAATATTTCTTCAAATTTTCCGATCTTGCTTTCCGCTGTTCATCTGTCAACCACATAACTCTTGTCACTTGTCCATTTTAATCAATCCAAAAACCCATTTGTGTTCGAAAGTTTATTTATATTCAAATAGGTTCAAATCCTAGTACAGGTGGTAGGTAACTTTTATACAGATTTTAATGCTAAATAGTGGTTACCGGTGTACTTTAATGGTTGGGGTTTAATTAACCATACTCTCAAGAATGGTCAACCTGAGTCTGTACAAGACTACACCTCATTTATATATCATGCTCATCATCCTCATCTTTTTTAGGTACGTACGCAGAAATTTTTTCAGGGTAGGCAAAATAAAATATTGTATACAAAACCGTGCACATACATACACTAGCAGTTTTTCCTGGTTTAGGGCCAATTTTAGACCACATGAAGTAATTTTAGACATTTCTGGATACTCTTTTTGCAGGTCCATTTTTAGCACTCGCTCACTATAGGCTTTTCTCCTTTCTTCTGTCCACCTGGTGTTCTATTTTTGCTCTTAATCGAAGCCCTTAAAGTCTGTAATTAGTTGTCTGAATTTAGTTCGTTTCATTACGTTTTCTCAGTTTATTCTAGTTTTCTCAATATCCTTTCTGACTTCTTCAAACCATTTATCTGACACCTTAAGTCTATAGTTTAGTATCTTATAAATTTGTTTTGTCAACCGATTGTCATCCATTCTAAACAGGTGTCCATAAAATTTTAATTTTTTTTTCTAATTGTTTCCCTTAATTGTTCATTTGCCTTGTACACACACAAATACATAATGTTTTTCAGGAAGGGTAAATGTCCCTTTGGCCCCTTCTGAATACGTACCTGTCTTATTGAGTCATGGGGTTATTTTATTGTTCTTAAATTAACCAGATTGCAATGTATACACATTAAGCATTAATAATAATAATAATAATAATAATAATAAACAAGTTATGGTAGTATTACAATGTCTTATCTGGGGTGCAGGATGCATTGTAAAAATTTATTTGAAAAAACTATTATTTTAAATTTTTTGTAAGTAGTTTATCAGTGAACTACTGTATAATAATACCTTCTGTTATGTTATCTTAAAACATAACTTAGTAGATTAAAAACCTACCTAGTTGTTTTATCAATAACAATTATACACTCTTTTTTATGTGGTTAGAGTTAATACTACTAAGGTCTGTCCAAAAAATATGTCTGGTCTAAAATCTGTTATTGTGTAGCTCTTGTCTGCTGGCTTGTGACCCTGCTTATAATATTCAAGTTTTTTTGTCATCAGTCTCTCAACTGGTTTGATGCAGATCTCCAAGTTGTTCTATCTTGTGCAAGTCGTTTCATATATACATACCTGCAACACCTAACATCTTTTGTAATTTGCTTTAAATATTCTAACCTTTGCCCCCCCCCCTACAATTTACTCCCTCAATATTACCCTCCATTATTGATAGACCAATACCTGGATGTTTTAAGATATCCCCCACTAGCCTATTCCTTCTTCTCGTAAGATGTTTCCATACATTTCTTCTTTCGTCCACTTGTCTAAGAACCTCTTAATTATTTATTATGTCCACCCACCTAATCTGTAACATTTTTCTATTACATCACGTTTCAAAGCTTCTATCCTCTTAATTTTTACAACCCCTATCACCCACGTTTCACTCCTGTACAATGCTACACTCCAAACATAGTATTTTAAGAAAATTTTGTAAATCAATGTTTATAGTCTGTAAACTACTTTTTCATTTTCAAAGGCCCTTCTAGCTTGAGCAATTGTACTTTTGACATCACTTATGCTTCTACCATCCTTTGTTATTTTACTCCCTAAGCAGAATTCCCAAACTTCCTGTATGTTTTGTTGTTATTAATTTTTATGAACTAATCCTTTCTCTTGAACTCATTCATTCCATTTAAGATATCCTCTAGACCTTTCTTTGTCTCGGCTGATACTACGATATCATCAGCGATTCTCAGCATTTTTATTGTTTCTCCTTGAATTTTTATTCTTGCGTCAAATTTTTCTTTCACTTCATTTAATATGGCCTCTTCTATATAAAAGTTAACAAGTAGTCGTGACAATGAACATCCTTTTTGTACACCATTTCTTACAGCAGCTTCTTTTTCGTACCCCTCAATTCCCAAAACAGCTGTTTGATTCTTATACAGACTTTCCTTTCTTTGTATTTAATTCCTAGCCTTTTGAAGGTTTTAAATATTTTACTCCATTCCAGACTGTCAAAATGCTTTCTCTAAATCTACAAAATGCCATATAAGCAGCTTTATTTTTCTTTATTCCAATATTTCATCTCGAATGTCCATTCTCCTTCTAAATCCAAATTCGTCATCTTCCAACACTTTTTGTAATCAATATTCTAAAATCCTGTACATAATTCTTGCTATTATCCTGGATGCATGGCACGTTAGGATAATAGTTCTATAATGTTCATACTTCTTCACTCCTGATTTCTTTGGAATGGAAATCATAACACTTTTAAAGAGGTACTTTCCACTCTCACACATTCTGTACACAAGTTTGTACAATTTATTTTGTCCAACTTCTCCACAATGTAACAATTCTGATGATATGTTATCTATTCCTTAATAGTTATTCATATCCTTAATTGTCCGATCGAATTCTTCCTGTAGTATAGGGTCCCCTCTTTGATCTTATTCAACATCAGTTTCTTGTTCTATCGCATCATAGGTTCGATAATGTATGGAAAATTGATGACTGAACATTTGTGCGTTCCAACTTCAAGCAAACCTGGGACGGTCTGGTTCCTCAGACCGAGTTGGATAGTGTACGATGGCTTTAGGGAAAAAATGAATACTATCCTTTGTTTCATGCAAAGGAGCCACAAGCCAACAGACAAGCTCTAGTAAGTGACTTAATATCAAAGTTAAAATGGACAAACTTTAGTATTAACCAAAATTTAATCTATTACAACTTAGAAGGAAAATTTAACAATTATTTTTAAAAAACTTTCATTAACTGTCATAATATATGAAGTCTTGCATGCTTGTAGTACAAACAGAATTTTTTTTAAATGTTTTACTTGATTTTTGTTGAACAGGGAAAAAATGTCAAATTCAGGTGGACTTTTAAGTATAGGTGAAGTCAATGAACTTGATATCGATCAGTTTTTGTGGTTGTTTGGAAATATAATAGAAAAAAATTCAGATGCATCTAAAGAAGTTTTTAGCAAAAAACCATTTCAAAGTGCAATACATATAGTTAAATTGTACAATAAGTTTCTAGATTCACTTTCTAAAAAAGGTAAGTTATATTTCTTAGTATTATTTTCTTTTTTTTAATTTTTTGTTAGTTCATTTAAAATCATGTCAATTGCATGATTATCATTCACTATTATTGTTTGTGGAATGCACAAATGTGTGACTGCACAAATGTCATACACACCTGAACTGCCTTTTTCCTTTTTTTTATTGGTGTAACATCCGACTGTTTTGCAAGTACTGCTAATGCAGACGGTGAAGGATGAAATGATTTTTTGAAATGTATGAAAATATGCTATGCCTGAATGGGATTTGAACCCAATAAATTGAACTGCCCTTGATCTTTTTATACTTGTCGGATGTTTACTTACTTTTAAAACTAAAGAGTTTCTTAAGCTCTTTAGATAAAATTGTTCTGACTGGTACAGGTAAATGTTATTAAAATTGTTTACTAAACTGAATTTTTTATTATTTAAGTTACATAATACTTGGTGTAGGCATGTTTGTTTTGCACAGTAAATTAATTTCAAGTTTGTTTTTATTGTAAAACTTTTATGTAATAGTAAAGTCATAAATTAAGCGATAAAGATAATGGTTTTTATTGGGCTTATATAACGTGTAGGTAAATTACAGTTTTCCGAGTTTTATTACTTTCTCTTGCCCTATTAAATATGTTGCTAAGGTTATCAGCTGAAAGGTTGGTTTGAAGCTCGAGAGGGTTTACTAAGTAAAATGAGGAGTGAAGTTTTTTACCAATGCCTTCTTCACTTAGTGAAAAAGTATACTTATCAGCATGCCTGGCCCTCTGAAAAGCATCTACTTTCCACCGTACAAATGACACCTTCACTTCATTCACCACAACATCTAGCTGTATGATAAAATTCATTATTCTCAGAGGAGATAACTGTGACTAGCGTCTTTTACACATCTACCTCTTCTGTTCTTAAATGCTTCAGTCATATGATTGACTGACCATGTAATAAGAAACAGAACTATTTTTTGTTGCCTTGGAACTAGCAAATCGAGTGTAAATAATCTAACACTCCACCCCGCCTGTTATGGGCAATATACCTGTATTAATACATAGTAAAGTATTGTTTTCATGTCGAATTTCCAAAATCAATTTTTCACCGGAAATAAACATTTTCTGACCACCTGAACTCAAAAAACATATTTTTAGCGATTGGTCTGGCTGCGAACAAAATATTTCAAGAACGGAATAGGGTATGAAGTTGAAACTTGGAAATTAAGTTAGGTACTATTCGGGGACTTGACGCAAACATTTTCGTTGAACTCAGTCAACCGGAAGTAGTAGTTTCTTCGTGAGGTTTTTCACTTTTTTGTAATATTCTCAAAAACAGCTCTACGAATTTTTAAAATCACCTCATTTATTTTTTTATGCTCTATTATAGCGGTTCTTAAAGTGTGCACTGCAACGCCCAGAGCCGCCGTGCTTCAGCATACGCAATCATTTCCTTTGAAACGTTTTACTTTTTTACCTCCTTCTCTGGCAATGGAATCACTCGTGTAACGTAGCCTACTGACTGTACAATGGTTGTTGTAATATGTTTACTAGTTCTTCTGTACAATGGTTGATTCATAATAAGGGCGCCACCAGAAATTATCTGTAGATCAAGGGAGCCGTGGATCTATAAGTTTTAGATCTTTTTCTCTACAAGATAGGGTAAGTGCAAGGTCTGCTAAAATTCTAGCAAGCCTGTGCTCTCTGTTATAAAATGGTGTTATAAAGACTGCAGCCTCAATTGCATTCTGGGGAAAAGTGCATAAAAAGTAAGTTGTAGAACATTATAATAAGTATTTATTTCCATTCAAACATACATACTATTTGTCTGTAGAAAGAATAGAGTTGGCGGAGAGGTGCAAAACTGGGTGTATACTACGATTTCAAAAAAACATTTTTTGTTAATTTTGAAATTTATGTAAATACACTTATATAATACAAAACTGGAGGCATCTATTTTTTTGTCTAGTGAAATTTTCAGGTACATGGAACCATTAAAAATTTATTTCAAGTTTTTCTGAAATTCAAGTGTTCTAAATTACCACTGCATTTTAAACTTCTTATTTCTAAAGCTTATCTCCAGCCTGTCTGGATGTATGCCTGCCAAATCTGTGGAACTGCTAAGGAATCCATAATTTCAAAAATTCAGCGATTTCAGTCAATATTCTTACAACAAATTACAAATGCTCCCTTTTACGTTACCAATGACTGTTTGCGCAATGACCTCAAAATTCCGTACGTAAACAACTTATTTCATAAAATTTACACAAGATTCCGTATGAAATTATCTCATCATAGCAACAAACTTGTATGCAAATTATACCTACCATACCTTCCCGGAAATCCCTGCAGATGTCTACGCCAACGATGGAGTAGGGACATCATTTTGTAATAAGTAATTTCCGATAGTACACACAATTATGTAATCCGTTTACAGAACATTTCCAGCTAGAGCCCACTGTTGAGTGGTGATGTCCTCTAAGTCTTGAAGCGCATTTTATCCCATTTTATAATCATCTCATTCACACCTTGTTTTTATGTACGAGTTGTTAATTTTCCTAATAAAATTTAAAAAAATGTTTTTCTGAAATTTTTTATATTTTTTTGTTTACACCGTCATTACTTTTTTTCTACCCAACATAATGCAGGGGAATTTTGTAAGCATGTCTGTCATATGTCAGCAAAGCGAACATGATGATTAAAGAAGAATTTTATTCCAAGCATTTGAGCAGGATGGGACGTTTACTTTCAAAAGAATTTTTTTTTTAATTCCCATGCATTGTGTTTGGTAGAAAAAAGAAACAACATAGTTAACAAAAAATATCAAAAATTTCAGAAAAAATAAAATTTTCAGAAAAACTTTAAATAAATTTTTAACGGTTCCATGTACCTGAAAATTTCACTGGACAAACAATATACACCACCAGTTTTATAATGGTGCATTAACAATAAATTTTAGGAATTAAAAAAAAGATGTTCTTTTGAAATGGTAGGAGACACCCAGTTATTGGCCTCTCCGCCAACTTTCTTCTTTCCACAAACAAAATATGTACAATTTAAAATTTTGTAACATATTAAAACAAAAAATTGTGTAATTCAAAACAGAAACATAGGCTTACAAGTCAACAATTTGAAACAAATAAAGAAAACAATAATATATAATTATGATATACTGTCCATAGAATGGAAACTAGGTACCGGTACTGTAAAGGTTAATCTTGTCTCAGAGGTTACCATTACTTACAAATAAACTTAAAAAAGAAACGAGAAAAGACAAAATGAAACTTTACAACTTATATTTATTTCAAACATGTTTTTTCTGCAACAGTTAATTTAACATCAATTGGTGATTTTCTGTATTTTATTAATTAAAATCGGTAAAAAATAGGATTATTTAATATTCCGGCCTTAGTATGACCTGCCTACCTGCAATAGTAACTAGCGGGGTTGAGAATTCAAGTGGTGTAAAGCCTGGTCTATACGCAACGTTTTACATGACAGTCGACATGACAAGTAAAACGGTCAGGTAAAACGTAGCAAAATACGGTGTCCACACTATTCAGTTCAACTTACAGAATTTTCTTCAGTGTTATAACCACAATGGAGGAAGTATTATTGTTATCGATTTTATCACTGTCTGTAGTGAACTTAAAAAGAAAAAGACCATTTAAACGCACTAGATGGAGTCGAAGCTGGTTACTAAGAAGAGAGAAATACTCTCACGTAAATTTGATTAAAGAATTATGATCGGAACCTGATGACTGGCGTAACTATTTGAGAATGAACATAGACACGTACTTAAGAATACTGTCCCTGGTGACACCACAAATTCAAAAGCAGGACTCTGTTATGAGATGGGCAATCACACCTCACGAGCGGCTAACAGCAACCTCGTGATTTCCAGCGGCAGAAAGAACCTACAAAGATCTGGAATTCACAACTGTAATTTAAAAACAATCATTAAGCCGCCTCATACCTGAAACCTGTCAAGCCATGTACAATGTGCTGAGAAAAGACTATTTACGGGTAAGTTAACTCACAAAGCAAACACAGGCTACTTTAAAATGTCATTTATTGAATAAAAAAGTTATAAAGGTTATATTGTTAACAATAAAAAGAAATTAACAGATTAAAACACACTTAAATGAAATAACTTTTTAAAACAATACAATAAACTAAAACTTATCAAGAATCAGGCTTAACCTTAAATTACTAGGTGCACACTGCTCAAAATATAACACAAAACTGACAGTCAAGAGGGATGGCTGTCTACTTGATCCGTTTTAGCTGACGTCATACGGAAAAAAATAGCTTTGACCCATCAGTTCTCAGGTCAGTTCTGCAACCTCATTCATATCAGGTAAAATGGTCCGTTAAGTGTCCCCACGTAACATTTTACTTGATATGTTAGGACGGACAGCTAAAACTGTCCTGTAAAACGTTACGTGTAGACCAGGCTTAAGTCAGTTTAACACCTATCTGCAAAACAGCTGTTTAGCAGAAGAGGAGCTTTTACAGCTGTAGATTTTAGTTGAGAAATGCAGTGAGGTGCTGCCATCTATGAATTGTTATAATAATTATAACTTAATTCACTTCATTTCTCAACAGAATGCACATCATTTATCTTCCTTCCAGCAAAGTTAGGTTAGAAAAAAAATTTTTGACACCACTTGAATTCTCAACCCCTCTGTTATAGTAGATTGATACCAATTTCTATTATATTAATTACAATAGTAATTTATTTCAATTAGGTCTAATATTTTTCTCATCTGAACTGTCAATAAATTTGTGTTTTAGATCAAGAAAAAGTATTACAAGATCATCCTGACTTAGGATCAAAATTAACAATGACAGAAGATTCCATTCGAGAACAAGAAAGTGCAGGAATTAAAAATTTAGATGAGGATGACCATGACACACTTATCCAGTTTAATTATAGGTATTTAGTTATTTTTATGTTTTAACCAATGGAATATCAGTAAAGTTGGAGACCATTTGAATAACTTTTTAACTTCTCAGATACAAAAATTAAAAATTCAGTATAGGCTATAACAGATTTAATAGTTATGAAGAGTAGAATGTACATAGGTAATTAACTAAACTATAACATAAATTTAAATAATAATAATTTTCATTAACTTACCTCCAAAAATTTTACTTTTCGTGTTGAAAACAATGCAGCCTCTAGTATGTAGCTTCAGTAAATAGTCAGCCATTTGCAAATAGGCTAAAGAAGTAGAACACTATTTCAAACTTTTACCACAGGAGTACTGGTTACAAACAACAAATAGGGATGAAAAAAATTACTTTGTTTCATTGTACCCCCACTTACCCTATACACCTTCAAATAAAAACTACTTGACAAATTCTGCTCATAAAAGACAGAGGCAGTGTAGTCTGCTACCTTCTGGTATAGGTGAGAGTCACGAGAATTCCTTTTGCGTATGGATGGGCTGTGAGGAAGGAAAGAGAAATATTTGCAGTACTGCCAACCTCAACAGTGAGACACTATATTTTACTACCGTGCAATTACACCGTTAATTAACCAGTTAACCACATGTTGCCTTTTAAATATACTTCGTTGTTACTGACACTTTTTCCACTTAAACCCCATTTCCTTAAAAATTTTAGTCACGTACTAGGGCCTACGTAAGTTTCAACTAAAATTTACCCTCTCTTTCAAAACCGGTAATAACGTTTCACATCGGCATCTTTTTCTTATTGATAGACTATAATCATTTCCTTTTTTTCCCAAGTGTCAAAATCTGTTGATGAAGAATTATCTTCTTCACTATCTTTAACTTTCTTCTTTATATTTCAAATTGTGGAAAGAGAACAGCACAGTAGTTAGACGCTCGCTCACGGCTTTTGTTAAGAGGCACGATAAGGTATTTTTGTTTGTATATTAGATTTCGTTCAGCACTGTGAACAGTTCGATCCCGTATTCAAGAAACCGACATTTCTGTTTACGAACAAACAGCTATATTCGTACAGTTAATCTACAAAAGATTCCACTATACTGTATGTTCTTTAAGTAGGTATAGCTTACGTTGTTGTGGTGGCAAAATGATACCAAGCAGTCGCTCAGGCTCACTGATGCTTTCCCCCTTTCACCTCTCGTTAAAACCAAAGGCAACCTCGTGACTCGAGTAAATATAACAGTCTACTAGTGTTTATGTACCAGGAAAATTCGTCTTCAGCATTTCAAGTTCATATAAGCTAAAATGCAGTGTTAAAGTCTCTTTTAATGATAAGTAATTGTCTATCAAATCAGTTTACGATGGACACCCAAAAAATGAGCCAGATTCTTATGGGGCTACAAAAATAGTTCTGTTTCTTATCACAGTTGTTGTTGTTGTTGTTGTTTAGGTCATCAGCCAAAAGGCTGGTTTGAACCTGTAGAGGCTTTACTAAGTTAATTGAAGAGTGAGGTTTTTTTACCATTGCCTTCCTCTATTTGAGTGGAAAAGTACGCTTATCAGCATGCCGAGCCCTCTGGAAAGAACATATTTTCCACTTTGCAAATGACACTTTCATTTCATTCACCACAGGGTCTGGTTTTATAATGAAATTCATTACTTTCAGAGGAGATAAATCTGATTAGTCTTTTGCACCTTTACCTCTTCCGTTCTTAAATGATTCAGTCATTTAATTGGCTGACCTTGTGAAAAGAAACAGAACTATTTATTTTAGCCCTCGTAAATAATTTGACACTCCACCTGTCTATTATGGGCATATCTTACAACATATTCAGCCAATTATATGACTGAAGTATGTAAGAGCAGAAGAGGTAAAGGTGTAAATAACACTAGTCTGCGTTAACTCCTCTGAAAGAAACGAATTTCATTATACAACCAGACCCTGTGGTGAATGAAGTGAAGGTGTCAGCTGCAGGATGGAAAGTAGATAATTTTTAGAGGGCCTGGCATGCTGATAAGCATTTTTTTCAACTAAGTGAGGAAGGCAATAGTAAACAATTCCAGATTAGATGTACTCATAATTTATCACATTATTTATTATTTACAGGTACAAAGAAAAATTTGGATTTCCATTTGTCATATGCGCACGTGAAAACACAACAGATTCAATATTAGAAAATTTGAAAAACCGTTTAGAAAATGAAAAAGAAGCAGAATTGAAAATAGGTATTGAAGAAGTAAAGAAAATCGGAAAATTACGAATATTCGATTTAGTTTGGCATGATTGAATTTATTTTTTTAATATATCACCGATCAACATATTTTCATTATTCACACCGTCCTTGTATTTTTGTTCTTATTCACATGGTTGTCTTTTTTTTTTATTTGAGATTATTACAGACTGTATTTGTATGAAATGACGTTTAACATTTTTTTACTAATATTTATTAATTAGTTATGGTAATAAATGTTGTAAAAAATAATTTTTTAATGATTCATTATTTACGTGAAGCATTTTATCAGTGGTCTTTTCAGAATATGAACGTGTGTATCATAAAAAATGGATGTGTGTAGAGCGGACGCCAAATAAGCTTGCCGGTATTCTGAAGTGCGCAGAAGATTTATTTTAGTAATGGCGCACTCGGTTGCCTCAGCGAGTGGTGTGGGTCAGTGCTGTACTATAGTCATTTGCACGTTCAGTTGACAC
Organism: Catonia carolina; assembly: GCA_035578175.1. Lineage (NCBI taxonomy): Eukaryota > Metazoa > Arthropoda > Insecta > Hemiptera > Achilidae > Catonia > Catonia carolina. The sequence goes on from JAQMRL010000009.1 coordinate 11,038,689, forward strand.
AATGGAGCAGAATATAACAGTGTATTTCTTATGGGGCTCTGACTGCTACTAGCACGTACACAAACATCGGCTTTGTAGATCAATCAATACCATCATAACCAATAACATTCCCCACCACTGCGACCCATCAATAACAAACCTTTATAATGTAGAGTAGTCTGTATGACTATTAATTAATAATTAACACTATAAGTTTATATACTCAACTTCCAATGCGGATTCCAAATGTGAAATATCTTTTCGATATCTGTACTGGGAAAGATTTTTAGATTTGTAATAACCGATTGCGTCATTTGTTTACATTTATCACGCAGTGTTTAGAAAGTTTCGCAAGGGAATGTGGAGAAGGCATTAGTAGGCCTGCAGGAAAATAGATAAGATATTCATTTTTAGCCCCCTAATAGAAGTAAAATGTTTTTTTTTATTTTTTACAATTCATTAAACATTCTACATAATACACAATTTTTTTCCTGTTAAGCAAAACTTGAATCCTATCTTAAAAAATACGTATTCTATAGAGGTTTAAAAAATGTAGGCTATTTATATACGCATCCGATGCCTTTAACTCTCAACTGGTATCATCATTTTTTGTGACATAACTGGTATCAGAGGTCTGACAGACCTCCAAATTTGTTTTTTATATTTAAGTTCTTCATACTTATTTAATTAATTTGTTTTAATTTTAAACTTATAAAACCATGTATAATCGAAGATGTAGATGTAAAATACTTAGCATAAATGCAAAATTACTATTTAAAAAAGTAAAAAACGAACACTGTGCATTTTTTTGACTTTTACTTTCATTTTGAACAGAACAATAAAATTTTTGAGCCCTAGAAACATTCTGTAGTCTAATAATTATAAAGAAATAAGTAATTAATATGATAAAGACAAATTTATTTACAAAATTATGAAGTACAACTTACATTTTGGTTCCGAGTTTTGCTATTTATGTCTATTGTTGGGCAGTACACTCTGATAAATATTTATTAAAATTTATTAGTTTTTTTTAATTTTTGATTATTTACAATAAAATTTAAAGATTTTTATTTTAATAAAAATTCACATCATTAACACGTACAACTTGTTTACGTGATGAACCCGGTTGTATTGAAGCCGCTTCAGAAATTTTAAATGTATCATCCATAATGAAAATTTTATAAAATTACATATGAAAATATTTTATAATAGTACTAAACAAAGAAATGATGTATGAAAAATTATTATATATTCCTATTTCATATAATGAATTAATATAATAATTTCACTAACCTTCTTTTTAAACTGCGTCACCTTTATTTTATTCCTACTTACACGTGTTTCGGTGGATTCACCATCATCAGAGTAAATGAAAACTTGAGTTTTATACAAGTGACTGAAGATGTATCATCTTCTGTAAATTTTAAATAAATGAAACAAATTTTTAGTTTCAATTTTTCATTTACTCTGATGATGGTGGATCCACCGAAACACGTGTAAGTAGGAATAAAATAAAAGTGACGCAGTTTAAAAAGAAGGTTAGTGAAATTATTATATTAATTCATTATATGAAATAGAAATATTTCAAACTGCAGGATGCATTATAAAGATTTATTTTTGAATGAAGATATTATATATTCATTAAAACTTTAAACAATCCATGTACTACTTGGTTTTAAAGTCGTCAAAAAGTTACACAACTGGTATCATAGGTCCAGGAGACCGCAAGTAGAAAACAAAATGCAAATAACTCACAACTTGTTAGCTCGTACCGAAAACGATCTTGATCACGCATAGTTCAAACAATAATTGAAAGGTATACAAAATATACGTGATGTTGGGCAATTGGGAGGGAAGTGTTGGAGGGGTAAAAAATGACAGTGGTCTCACAGACCGCATGATACCAGTTGAGGGTTAATTGATGTTTTTAGTTAGGCTAATAGCAGTGACGATTCCCATAAGATCCATTGTCTCAACTGAACGTGCAAATGACTACAGCACATACACAAACATCAGCTTTGTAGATCAATTAATGCCATCATAACCAACAAAATTCCCCTCCTCCGCACCCCATCGATAACAAATCTTTATAATGTAGAGTAGACTATATGACTATTAATTAATAATTAACACTATAAGTTTATAATCAACTTCATAAATATGCGAATTCCAAATGTGCAATATTTTTAATTTGTAATAACTGATTGCGTCATTTGTTTGCATTTATCACGCAGTGTTATGAAAGTTTGGCAAGGGAATGTGGAGAAGGCATTAGTAGGTCTGCAGTGAAATAGATAAGATATTCATTTTAACCCCCCTAATAGAAGAAAATTTTTATAAGTTTTTTGATTTTTTACAATTCCTTAAACATTCGACATAACACACGATTTTTTTCAAGTTAATCAAAACTTGAATTGTAGTTCTACCTTAAAAAATATGTGTTCTATAAAGGTTTAAAAGCTGTAGTATACGAATCCAGATGCCTTTAAATTGATGTTTTTAGTGTCGCTAATAACATTGACGATTCCCATAAGACACATTGTGTCAACTGAATGTGCAAACGACTATAGCTAATTGTCATGAAAAAACTATTTATTGTTTTAATTCAATACAATAAGCCATTTCAAAGAGTCATTTCTTATCAACATGTAAACCGGGTGTCCCACAGAATTTGAACCATAGGGAAATAGCATTGATTTTCATTAGTTTGTAAATATTTTCTTCCCACGAAAATAAAGACTTAAATAAATAAAGACTTGTATAATCAGGAATCATTAGAAAATGTATTGTAGACCTGTCAAAAAATATAAATTTTGATACATTTTAAGCTGTATTTTAGCTTAAATACAGAAATTAGTAATGGTTTTCTATTTAAGTATCGTAAATTTTATCACCTTGTCGCATTGTATTTTTGAAGTAATGTTAACGTTCTGGTGTAGATATGTGTAGTATAAAAATGATGTTAGTTCCTCGAAAGAGAGGCGACCTCCACCAAATTATGTAGTATAAAAATGATGTAAAATACAACAAGGTGCTTCCACCAAATTATGTAGTATAAAAATGAAGTAGTAAAACCATTTTTGTAGTAAAAATGAAGTTACATAAAGCACGGCGAACTGCACCATTTGTGTAAGGTGTTTTGCAGAGATAATGCGGGGGCTTCCACCATCCAATTTTAGAATCCAACCAGACGCTGAAATTGGACTCAGGGGATTATTGGCAACCCAGATTTGAATAACGTAGCTCTATTGATGGTAAAAACTCGCTTTTAGTACTGCGAAGGTTTGGTTGAAGAACCACACAGGTCTAGACGCAATGACATTTTACACAGAAAGAAAAATAATAAAAAAAATTAATGAGTAGCTAAAATAATTTATTAAAGAATAACTAAAAACTAAATAAAATAAATAATATTATGAATTTAAGTAAACGGTTAATTCGTATAGAATTTAAAAAAATTGGTTAAATAACAATACAGTTTAAGAAAAAATGAAATAAAATTTGGAAAAAAATTTAATATTAACAAAACTTGATTTAACTATAGAAAATACTTAATATGAATAATAATAAATTAATAGGAACATTTAAGAAAACAAAACTATTTTTAAAAGTCCTTGGACTGAAACGGGAAAAGAAATCTCTTGGGCAGAGTTTAATAAATGATTAAGTGAAGAAAAATAAATACAGAAATGTATTTATTTTTCGGAGGAAACTAAATAAAATTAAGACATAAAAAAAAACAAATTGTGAGTTGAAATTTAGTAAAAGAATTACTTAGAAAAATTTAAGTAATTCAGTGGCCATTGAACAAGAGTTTAAAAAGAAAAAATGTGTCATATTTTAAAGATTTAAATAATTTAAAAAGAAAACGAAAGATACTGAAATTAGATAATGTTTTGTTACTTAAAACTATTTAAAAAAATTTAAAAAAAAGAAAAAGAGAGATTTATTTATAAATAGGATATTTAAAACACCATAATAATATTAAGAAACATTATGAATTTAAATTTAAATAAAAAATAGATTAAAAAAAAAAATTGTTTAAGTTAAACCTGAAAAAATTATTAAACATGGTACTTAAATTTAAATTTAGGTAATTTTCCCATATTGGGAAAGAAAAATTATTTACCTGTAAAATTTGATCCTATCGGTACGACCTCCTGTCCAAGACAAGGCGTAAAAACTCAACGCACACAAAGGCAAAAAGGTCATTCCCCTAACGTTCACGAATGGAAGCGTTCGAGGCAGCGAAAAATGCCGATACATCGGAAATACTAGAAAATTTAAACGAGGAAAAATATATGAAAGAAATTAAAACGACAGTAACAGAGAGAGAGAGAGAGAAAATCAATCGTGTAAGATAGAAAGAGAGAGAGATACAAATTACACGTGTTAGCAACTGAACAATAAAGAAGCAGCGACAAAAATGCAATCGGACACCGGACGTAAGCCTAAGAATTAAAAACGTAAATTAAAATACGGAATAAAAATCTAATGAAATAAAACCAACTGGAAATAAATGAATAAAATAATTAGATTTAATGAAGAAAATTACATAACCCTTAAAATATAATAAATCCGGCACAAAATCAAAAAAAAACGGGATTGTAAATGAATTGAGAAGATTTTGGAGACAAAATCTTAGAAATTCATTACATATGTAAAGACAGGTGAGTCGAATCCATCTACAGTAAAATATTTTTATTGTTAAAAAATATTGGAAATATTATAAACACTTAATTCTTTGTTTTGTTTTTAATTTTGACAATTTTGTTTTATCATCTAAAATTATTGCAACAATCAGCTGTCTCTGAAAATTAAATGTTGCAGAAGGAAATATATTATATTTTTAAAATAATACTGAATTTCTTCCAAAAAAAAAACAAATTTTTAATTAAATAATTTTAGATGATAAAACAAATTGTCAAAACTTAAAAAAAAACAATTAATTTTTTTATAATATTTCCAATATTTTTTAACAATAAAAAATCTTACCGCGGATTAATCGACCCACCTGTATTTACATTGTATCTACACCAGAACGTTACCATTACTTCAAATACAATGCGACATGTTAATAAAATTTGTAATGCCTACTTAAATAGAAAACCGTTAAAATTTATGTATTTCTGTATTTAAGCTAAAATAGTACAGCTTAAAATGTACCAGAATTGATATTTTTTGAAATGGCTAACGTTTCCTAATGGTTCCTGACTATAACAAGACTTCATTTGTTCGTAGGAAGAAAATATTAACAAACTAATGAAAATCAATGCTTGTACTTCCCAATGATTCAAATTCCGTGGAACAACCGGTATACATTTTGGTAGGAAATGTTTCTTTGAAAGTGGCTTATTGTGTTGTCTTAAAACAATAAAACCAGGTTTTTAATGACAATCTATTATTTTAATTTTTCATCCCCAATACAAAAACCTACTAGTTGAAACCCTTTTTTCATTTGAGTAAATACTCAAATAATAAAGACTCTGGTTCAAAATAAGAGTGGTAGGCTATTGGCTTTTAGTTTGTCATAATTTAATTATTTTAGAAGTCTGAAAACTATTAACAATAGGAATCAAAACTTACTTAATCCAAAAGTCACAGTCAAAACTAACATAAATCCAAATTTAAAACTTAAATAAACTTTCAAATAAGTAACAGTTCATTTTAGTAGTTTTTTTATTTATTTCTTCAACGTCGCATCAACTGCAACGGTCATTAGCGACGACGTTGGGGTGTAACACAGTGGAGGATGAAATTATTTTTTGTAACACATGAAAATATGAAATATAAAATATAAAAGATGTAAGGATGAAATTAATTTTGTCAGGCACGGCATATTTTCATACGTTACAAAAATAATTTCATCCTTCATCGTCTGCATTAGCAGTAATTGCAGAACAGTTGGACGTTAAACCAAAAAATAAAAAAGAAAATGCATGAAAATATGCCGTGTCTGAGTGAGATTCGAACCCACGACCGCATGATGAGAGGTGAGCACATTACCAACTACGCCGATGCGGCCGGCTCATCTTAGTTTGTAAATAAAGATAATTTGCCGGCCGCATTGGGGTAGTTGGTAACGTGCTCGCCTCTAATAATGCGGTCTTGGGTTCGAATCCCACTCAGGCACGGTATATTTTCATCCGTTACAAAAAATCATTTCATCCTTCACAGTTTCAACCCAACGTCGTCGCTAATGACCACTGTAGATGATGCAACCTTAAATAAACAAAGAAAAAAAGATTATATAAAAACTCGCTTAGTAAATAAAAGTTTTCATTGTACACTTCGGCTTAATCCATCTCTCCCGTTTATTTTACACTCGGCGCACTTGTTTGCGATGGATAATCAGGGTTTACCGTACTTTTAAAAAAAAATAAAGTTATAAATATTAATTTTATTACAAGTTTTTATTGTGATAATAATTAATAGTTCAGTAATAATGTAAAAATGTAGCTATGTCTTTTTAAGATATTACTATTATAACAAAAATAAAATTATTTCACAGAAAATTTACTATCTGTGATAAAAAGAGATGTAATACAAGACTTGTTTCAATTTTATTTATTACAGCCTTGATTTTCTTTAGTGTCTTTGGTTGTTTCAAGCGTATTTCAAACAACTTTTTTCACAGCATTTTCATTTATTTCCTAATACAAAAAAAATACAAAATTTATTAACCATTATTGAATAAAATCAATTATTAAATTACATAATATTAATTAGTGAATAACGTAAGATGTTAAATTTAGAATAATATTTTTTAACAAGCAGTAGGCTATAAATTATATATTTTAACCATTTTTTGAGTTAAAAATGTTTATATTCGTTTTAATTGTAGGCTATGTATGTTTTTTAATCTCTAATGTGTGTACGATGTAATTTCTTTAATTTAAGAACAATAAGCAATCTCATGACCCAACACGATGAGGATGATTGTATGACATGTAGGCCTAAATTACGTGTAGTCTTGAAAACAATCAGGCAGAACATTCCTAAGATGTCGGTTTGTTTGAACCGAAACCATCAAAACAACGGTAACCATTGTCTAGTATTCAAATCCATATAAAAGTAACCTTTACTAGGATTTGAACCACGGATTCTTCGTCTCCAAAATCAGCTGTTAAACAGCTGACTCACGGTGATGATTTTACCACTAGACCAAACCGTGGGTTAAATTGCTTTTTTAAATCCCTAATGTGTGTATATTGCGATCTCTTCAATTTCGAACAGTAACCAACCCCATGAGCCAATAAGATAAGGATTATTTATGTATGACGTGTAAATAAGGGGTGTTCTTGTACAGAATCAGGACGACTATTTCTAAGAGATTATTTATTTGAACCCAACAATCAAAATACACTGGTAACCAATTAATGTTCAAATCCATATAAAAGCAAACCTTTACTAGGATTTGAACCAGGAACCTTTGTCTCTAAACATCAACTGTTAAACTGCTGACTCACAGCAATGACTTTACCACTAGACCAACCCGTGGGTATATTGTATTTTAACAACTTTTTTGTTGAAATTTGTTATATTCTTTGTAATTGTAGTTATGTAATTTTTTTAAATTCCAAATATGAGTGTATTGCAATCTGTTCAATTTAAGAACAATAACAACCCCATGAGCCAATTGTTTGAGGATGATTTACACATAAGGTGTAATCTTGTACAGACTCAAAACAATCATTCCTGAGAGGTATTGTTAATGGAACTTCAACCATCCAAGTACATCGGTAATCACTGTTTAGTATTCAAATCCATAAATAAAAGTGTTATCTTTTCTACGAATTGGACCTTTAACTTCAAAAATCTGGTGTGAAACACTCACACAACTTTCTCTTGCCAATATAAATAATTAATAATAAACCTAATATTAGTAATAAAACATTAGAAATAAACAAAAAACTAACCTCAATAAACATAACCTAATTTTAATCATGAGTGAAAGACGCAAAATGAAAATCAACCTCAGTTTGGCTTAAAAATACAGAAAATCACTCTTGCACGCTAAACTAGGCTCTGTAGAGAAAAATGTTCTAAATAAAAGTTGCAGATCTTTTAATTTTCTATAAATTTATTTATGTACACTTTTATTATAAAATGCATACTAAGGCCGAAATCTTAAAAAAATCGATTTTTCTCACGTTTTCGTGAGAAAAAATCAGAAAATTGCTAATTACTGCTAAACTAAGCGTTATACAAAAAAATGTTTGAAATAAAAGTTGTAGGTTTTTAAATTCTCTACAACTTTTATTATATATTTTTTTCCGTTAAATTGCATATTAAAGCCGTAATCTTAAAAAAACTTTGTTTTTATGTAAAAACAGCCTCACCCAGAATTTCAGCAAACATGACACCTACCCTATCTTGTAGAGAATAAAAAACTGAGTAAATGATGCGATTTTAAAAAAAATCGTAGGACCAGTTTTTGAGAAAATCACAAAAAAGTGAAAAATTATTCGAATAAACTACTACTTCCGGTTGACCGATTTTGATGAAAATGTTCGTGTCGGGTCCGGTAGTAGTATGTAGCTTAAGTTTCAAGTTTCAAGTTCGTACGATGTTCCATTCTTGAGATATTCTGTTCACACACACACACACACACACACACACACACACACACACGCACGCACACACACACACACACACACACACACACACACACGCACACGCACACACACACACACACACAGACACACACACACACACACACACACACACACAGACCAATCGCTAAAAACATGTTTTTTGGATTCAGGGGGTCTGAAAACGTATTGATCCGGTGAAAACTCGATTTCTAAAAATCGACATGAAAACAATACTTTCCCTCCTATATATTCATATAGGCAAGAGAAAGTAAAAATCACCTGTTAAACAGCTGACCCATAGACAAACAATTAAATCGAATTTTTTAGGTAGACCTCCACCTTATGCCAGGTAAATTACTATAATCTGAAGACCATAGACCACATACTGAAGGCTAATATTATGGAAAAAATCTGGTGTGAAACACTCACACAACTTTCTCTTGCCAATGCAAATAATTAATAATAAACCTAACATTATTAATAAAATATTAGAAATAAACAAAAACATAACCTTATTTTAATCATGAGTGAATGACGCAAAATGACAATCGAACTCAGTTTGGCTTAAAATACGGAAAATCACGCTTTCACGCTAAACTAGGCTCTGTAGAGAAAAATGTTCTAAATAAAAGTTGTAGATCTTTTAATTTTCTATAAATTTAATTATTGTAACATTTATTTTTCAATGTTACAAATTTTAATTTTTAAATTAATTTCCTTGCATTGTTCTAATAGTTTTAATTTTCGTTATCTACTAATTAACTATCTATTAGTTATCTCTCAATTGTTTTCTCTTTTAGGCCTTAGCTTACCGTTCGCTGTCATCTGCTTTTTCTGCCGTTTCATGTTTCCCTTTCTTGTTTCCCTTGTTGGAAGGGGGGGCGGTGACGTCAGGCCCGAGGTTTCCTTTTGGGTAATTTTGGCGTGTCTCGCTCTTCTTACAGCAAATGGTCATGACATCGGACGTGTTCTCTGGTTACTTATGCCGTATTTCTCTTTGAGTTTTTTACGGGGTGCGTTATGCCGCCTGGTTTTTGCTTGACCATTTTGCTTTCCCGTGTATCGGTAAGTTCATCACTTTTATTTTTGTAGTTAAAACCCATTGTAGCCGAGAATGATTTATTTTATAATTTGTAAATTTTGTAAACCCTTTGGGTGATTTAAATTTTAAATTTAAATTTAAAGCTTTCCTTAAAGCGCACTGTTATATTTTTTTAATTTTTTTTTTCTCTTGTTGTGCCGGTGGGCTTTAGCTACCTTTTTATTTTTGTGTTTTGCGGTTGCCCTCATTTTTCTTAGTCTTGGTTTTTTTTTCTGCTCTTTGCAGGGACCAAGTGTAGGGAGCATTTATGACCAAGTCAAGGAGCATTTAAGACCAAGTTCAGGGAGCAATTTTAATCAAGTTTAGGATGCATTTAAGACCCAATTTGGGATGAATCTAATCAAGTTTGGGCAAACGTTAACATGTCTGAATTTTCCTACGTCACCCGATACTCTTTCTGGAAGGAATGCTTCTACTCGTCTTAAAAAATTTTAAAATCTACTTATGAAGCTTCCATTATTTTTATACTATTAAATATACTTAAAATCCTTAATTATTTTGTAATTTGTTATGTAAATGATTTTCTAAAAATTTAATTAATTTTGTTAAATTATGCTGCGTAATACTATCAACTGACTTTTTATTTTTGTAAAACATAATTTGTGAAAAACAAGTTCTAAAATTTTTAAAAATGAAAATTGTGAACTTTGCTCTTGTCTAACCTGCTTTGGTTAAACGTTTTTCTGTTGTCTTCTTATAAATTTTTTTAAATTAATTGTTATAATCTCTTAAAGCTATACTAGTTATGCTCTTTAATTAAATTAAATTTTTTTAAAAATATTATCTGTCATTTAAAAGACCTATTATGATTAAATATCAATTTATTTGTTTTATTTTATTAATAATGATTATTATTATTAATTATTAATCTTTTCTTATAAATTTAAATTTTTTTTAAACTGGATCCAGTAGAATGGCATGCCAATCCTTTTGAGCTCTTTTTATAAATTTTGGCTATCTATGCTAATTTACATTCAATCACCTGTGTAACTTTTCTGCGTTTACTCTAAACAAATGTAATCGTATCCATTAAGTTTTTTCTATAAATTTAATATTTAATTAAATCCTTTTACTAATTTATTTTTTTGTTTTTTTTACCGTCACATCACCGCAGTCTCTCCTGTTGGAGATTCTTTTGTTTCCCTATGCCAATTTTGTTTTTTTTTGCGATCCTTTTGTATCGCTCGAAACAAAAAGGGTTACATTATATACACTTTTGTCGTAAAATGCATACTAAGACCGAAATGTTAAAAAAATCGATTTTTCTCACGTTTTCGTGAGAAAAAAAATATAAAATCGCTAATTACCGCTAAACTAAGCGTTATACAAAAAAATGTTTGAAATAAAAGTTGTAGAATTTTACATTCTCTACAACTTTTATTATATAACGTTTTGCGCTAAAATGCATATTAAAGCCGCAATCTTAAAAAGAAAATGTTTTTACGTAAAAACAGCCTCAAGCAGAATTTCAGCAAACATGGCGCCTACCCTATATTGTAGAGCATAAAAAATGTAGTAAACCAGGCGATTTTAAAAAAAAATCGTAGGACTAGTTTTTGAGAAAATCGCAAAAAAGAGAAAAATTATACGAATAAACTACTACTTCCGGTTGACCGATTTTGATGAAAATGTTCGTGTCGGGTCCGGTAGTGATATGTAACTTAAGTTTCAAGTTTCAAGTTCGTACGATGTTCCGTTCTTGAGATATTCTGTTCACACACACACACATACACACACACACACACGCGCGCGCGCGCACACACACACCCACATGCATGCACACGCGCACGCACACACACACACACACACACACACACACAGACACACACACAGACCAATCGCTAAAAACATGTTTTTTGGGTTCAGGGGGTCTGAAAACGTATAGATCCGGTGAAAACTCGATTTCGAAAAATCGACATGAAAACAATACTTTCCTTCCTATATATTCATATAGGCAAGAGAAAGTAAAAATCAACTGACAGGTCATTAATATCTACATACAAAAGTGAAATTACCTTTTTTATGTTGGAAACCATTGATGAATGGCAAACCAGTTGGCACTTTTTCTCTATAATCAACATAATCTTGTCCAAAAAATGATAACAACATCATTTCTTCAACTTTTATTCGGTCGTTAAAAAATTTCCAACTTGCAAGTGTGTAGCCAATAATACAGATTGGGTTTAATAATATCAACTGAAATTAAAAATAAATACCTAATTTTTTTTGTAACAAAGTATTTCTTTTGCAATCAATTTGTGAATACAATAATTTTAAAAGATAAGAAAATCTGAGTAAATCCTTAGAATTAAAATAAAAACCACACTCAGGAGTGTGTTTCAACAAAACTAAATGTGAAGAAAATGTACTATATAATGTACAAAACTAAATTTGATGAACTGTGAATCAACATCTTGAAACACTAAGTTGTTGAAGCTGGAGATGATGACGAAGATAGAGATGATAACGATGACGATAATTAGTAAATTAAAGTAGAAAAGAAAAAGAAAAAAGGTTTAAATGGTTAACAAAATCATAAAGGTAAGTCTAATGTTTTAAAACATTTCAGCCTGAGTATCTTCTCTGTTTGTTGAAAAATTAAAAAATCCGTTTCAGAGAAAGTACAGTAGGGGTTGTCAAGTTTTTGAAATGTAGAGTTATCTACAAGGACTGTTTTTTTAACCACCGATAGGCCATAAATATGCCCATTACAGACAGGTGGAGTGTAAAATTATTTGCATTCGAGCTGCTAGTTCCAAGTCTAAAAAAATAGTTCTGTTTCTTATCATCCAATTATATGAATGAATCATTTAACGACAGAAGAGATAGGGGTGTAAAAGACACTAGTCAGAGTTATCTCCTCTGAGAGTAATGAATTTCATTATACAACCACCCTGTTTTGAATGAAGTCAAGGTGCCAATTTGCAGGTTGGAAAGTAGATTCTTTTCAAAGGGCATATATTTCCACTCAGTAAGGAAGGCAATAATAAACACCTCACTCCTTGTTTTACTTAATAATACCTTTAGAGGTTCAAACCAGTCTTTTGGCTGATGACCTAAACAACAACAGCCCATGAAATAAAAGGTAAGTGAAAATAGGAAAATGAAGCTTTCCAAAAACCCCTAAGATTAATACCCCTAGACTAATAAGACTTCTATCAGCCTAATAGACTGTTTACCAGCTGTAATTATTACACACAATAACTCGCTAATAGCAAGTTACATACATGAGTTTTACATCGCATAAAATGACTTGAATTGATCTCTCTGAGAAACCAACTTCGTTTGCCAACTCCGAAATTTTCATTTTTCGATCATCTAAAATCAGTTGTTTCAGTTTTGCAATAATTTCGGAATGTTGAAGTTTTCCCGCTGCAATCGTCATCCTCTAACGTCTCCTATCTTTCTTAACCCGTGCAAACCAGTCGTGAACAGCGGATTTTTTTAGTGCATTATCACCGAAAACTTGCTGCAGAGCCATCAGCATCTCTGAAGCCGACTTTCCCAATTTGCACATTGATTGCACGCTGTTCGAACTGCAACATTGTGTTGACTAACAACCAATCACACCCACATCGCATGAAGCACTGAAACCACTACCCAGTGTCCAGGCATTTTCAAACAAGAGTGTGCACTCAATCATATTGACAGTTTGGCTATCTTATCATTAGTTTGGCGATGGCAAGGCAATTCCGAGAACGCCCCTCATATAGTAAAATAAATAATAAATTTTTAACAAACCTGAGTACCAATTGACCAGTAAAACCATCCCACATAACTAGGATGTCTGGATAAACTGTACACACCAGATGTAACTAACACATGACCTTCCTTGCGAACACATTGAACTACATGATTGAAATTTGATCTAGCTGTAAACACTGCCAGCTTACGAAGAAATTCACCACCCGTGCATAATATCAAGCCTAATACACTAATCCATTTGTACACTTTTATTTCTGAAAAACATAAAAAAAATTATGTTTAAGTCATTAGCTGAAAGACTGGTTTAAACCTCTAGAGGCTAAGTAAAACGAGGAGTGAGGTGGTTTACCATTGTTTCCTTACTGCGTGGAAAATCACCATGCCAGGCCCTCTGAAAATCATCTACTTTCCACTCCTGCAAATTTAATAACACCTTCACTTTATTCACCAAAGGGTCTGGCTGTATAATGAAATTCATTACTTTAAGAGGATATAACTGTGACTAGTATATTTTACACCTCTACCTCTTAAAGCATATGGAAGCATCTTACCAGAAGAATGGATAGGCTAGTGGGGTATATCTTAAGTTATCCAGGTATTAGTCTATCAATAATGGAGGGTAATATTGAGGAAGTGAATTGTAGAGAGGAGACAAAGCTTAGAATACATAAAGAAAATTACAAAAGATGTAGGGTGTTACAGGTATGTAGATGTGAAATCACAAGCGCAAGATAGAACAGCTTGAAGAACTGCATCAAACCAGTCGATAGACTGATGATAAAAAAAGTCGCAGTCCGGAACAATTTCGTGGAGCTCTTACCGAACCAGGTCCTTGATTACACACTTACACATATACACACTTCTTCTTCTTCTGTTAGTGCCTATTCGTTCTGAATATTGGCGATCAGTCTGACTATGGCTATCTTATTTACAGCCATCCTGAAAAGTTCTGTTGTAGTCTTGGAGAACCAGGTACGCAGGTTCTTCAGCCATGACATTCTTCTTCTTCCTGGTGCTCTTCTGCCATAGATCTTTCCTTGGAGAACGGATTTCAGCAGGCCGTATTTGTCTTCATTCCTCATGATATGGCCGAAATATGCAAGCTTCCTGCTCTTGATGGTGTTCATCACTTCCAAATCCTTATTCATTCGCTCCAATACAGCTTTGTTGGTCACTTTGTCCATCCATGAAATTCTCAACACTCTCCTATACAACCACATCTCAAAAGCCTCGAGTCTTTTTTCAGTTGATTTGGTCAATGTCCATGACTCCATCCCGTAGAAGAGTATTGAGAATATGTAGCAGTGGAGGAGTTTGATTTTGATGCACATATTAAGGTTGTGACTCTTGAACAGTTTTGCCATCTGATTGAATGCAGCCCTCGCTTTTCCTATTCTGCATCTTACACACTTAGTACTTAAAATTCGTAGAATACACACTTTGTATTACGTGTATTTTACATTTTTTTACTTTCAGGAGTCTTACTTATTAGTATGCTAGTTTTCCTCGCTTTTTTCCTCGTTGACCTCACGATATCACCAAATAAACAATAATTACAGAATTAATTTCAATAAACCCATTTTACATACCTGGAAAAAAGTATTGTTCAATTAAAAATTCCACCCAACTACATACAGCAGCTATTTGGTAATGCACACTATGAGTTAATACAAATGAGCTAAGCGATAATGATCTTGGATTCGTTGCAGCTATCATGAAGAATTCAGAGTAATGAAAGAATGACATAACACACATGTACCTGAAAAGTTAATTAAAGTATTATTAATTATACTGAACCAGCGCCATAGTAAGTTCATCGGTACATTTTTGTAATTGTTAAGGTGAAATTTAAGCTAGGGTCGGAGAGTGGACAAGGAAGTTAATTCCAAATGACGAGGTGGAGGTAAGGAGGACATTTGGTGATACCACCCACGAACTGATGCAGTTGCTAACAGGGCACTGCTGCTTTGGGGCATATTTGACGAGGTTCAAACTTCATGAAGTACCGAAATGTCGACTACCTGATAGTGAAGAGGAAGAGTCCATTGCACATATCTTTGAAAGATGTCCTTATTTCGGCCTCGAAAGAATGGAGACATCTGAGAGGGAGTAGGAGCAGCGATGCTGTGGGATGAGGAGAGCTGGGAGTTGATCGCTCAATTAGTTACGGAGAGGGTGGTCGCAAGACTGCAGAGGGAGGAGACATCGAGATATCAGCGGGATCACCCTCTCCCACAGTAAATCAATCCTGTCCCGATCTCAGAAGGCAGGCACACTAATTTCCTGAGCTGGTGATGAAAGAGATGAATGAAAGTGAGAGAGAGAGTGTTGGTCAGTGACAGCGAGAGGGGAATTATGCTGCGGTTCCCTTCCGCACGCCGCTGACAGTATGTACATTTTTTAACCCAAAATTTCCCTTGTAGTATTACATAAACAGTTCCAAGGGAGGTGGAGAGTTTTTTGCTGCTGTCGGATCAAGTGGCGAGGCGGCAGGTTTTTGGTTGGTAGGCGGTTGCGGCCTCCTTGGGGCTGGACGAGGACGCCTTAATTGAGTCCAACACTACTTCCCCCATCGTGAGGGAGTGGAGTGAACATGAGTTTTTCTCGCCACCTGGGATAAAAAAAGGTGGCATTACACACTGAATTTCAGCCATCTAGCTTGCCTGTAACTGAGAAAACTAAAAATATTGATTTGAAAATTGAATATCGTTTTCAACCCCCTTACGATTCGATTTTTTATATCGTTGAGGTGTAATTTTTTTAATATCATTACATGCAACATCTCCACCAAGTTCAGCCATCTAACTCATCCGAAATTTCGTAAATAAGAAATATTGATATATGGGTTGAACAACCTGATCAAACTTTTAGGGGTCAACTTTGGAAACTGCTAAGGAATAATTTTTAAGTGCACTATTGGGTACATCTCCACTGCATTTCAGGCATTTAATTCGTCCAGAACTTAATAAACAATAATATTGGTTTAAGAGTTAAATCCATTTTCATCATCTTGGGGGTAAATTTTGGACATAGTTAACAGGTAATTTTTATAGTTAATCTACTAGTAACATCTTCATCAAGTTTCAGCCATGAAGCTTGTAACTTAATTGCAGTGGAACTTAGTAAACAGTAAATATGAGTTTAAGGATTATAAACAACCTTTCCAACCCCTTGACGGTGGAATTTCAAAATCTTTTACGTTTAACTTTCTATTTACCCTACAGCGAATATTTTCTCAACATTTTAGCTTTTATGCAAGTAGGAGAATTAGTGATGAATGAATCAGTCAGTCAGTCAATGAGGGTTTTCCATTTATGCACACAGATATTGTGGGCGCTTCTGTAGCGTAGTGATAATACACTAGCCTACAATGCAGAAGTCCCAGATTTGATTCCCAGCAAGAGCATCGACATGACAGCTAAATCTTGTGGCAGGATTTAACTAGATGTAGAACAAATAATTATGAAGTCAAACATTGAAGCCTATATCCAACATTAAATGATAACAAGCTGATAAAGAAGAAGAAGAAGAAGAAGAAGAACTTACCATCCAAATACACTCCATGATGATGGAGCTAATACAGATATGTATATTCCTAATAGAAATACAAAACCAAGAGACAATGATCTAAACGCAACCTGCAAAATAATATGACTGATAAGAAGTGTTTAAGACTAATAAAAAAATCATAAATAATTGCATATCAAACTAAAAAATTATATAAAAAAAATACTACTGTATTTATTTTTGTGAAACCCTCACACGAATTTCTCTTGCCAATGAAAATAATTAACACACTCAGTGCTAGAGAGTCATGGGTAGGAGTTACCGCCAGGCTTCCGTCTCACCTTGCAGGTTCTGTTTTGTTATCATTTTAAGTAATTCTGGAGGGACACCGCCTGTCGGATATCAGTTTGTTGCTATTATATAGCCCTCAAAAAGGTTTTTTCTTTGTAACCGTACAGATGGTTTTTGAATTTTCGTCCTACTATATTTTACCCTCGTAAAGTAGGTATACTCGTTCAGTATTTTTAACGGGTTTTCAGGGTACAGTTGAAGCCGTGAATTTAGTGTATTTGCGAGTATCGATTCAAAATAGCTTAAACTTTTAGATTCATTTTAAAATTATATTATTTTTCGTTTAAAATAATATAAGGAATGACGCGTAAATCGTAACGGTAAATGGAAAAATTCAAAGAAGAAATACATTTATTATAACAGGCGAAAATAAACCTAAAAAAAACATTGAATTGTTTATTTTTATGTTATTAGGAAACATAAATTCATGTATAGGTCGCAAATAAAATAAATCTCTAAAAACGTTAGTAACATAAGTTGTAAGCTCGGAGGCGAAGTAAGTCAGTGTTCGGCTGGCTTGCATGTGCCGAAGCATCACGTCCAAGAGAGCACACCTGCTCCCTTACTTTCGGTAGCAGGTTTTCGTGCCCGTGCCTTTGGAAACTCCTCGGCATCATATGGTTACTTTTCAGCCATGCTCTGGTCCCGCCGAGGTGAGCTGAGATGCTGGGCTTCTGTCTGTCTATCCTGTTCCTTGTCCCTGGCATCTAGCACTTTTTCTATCCGTGCTAGAGGCAACTTCTCCTACTGTAGCTTTTGCCCAACCCAGTGGTGTCAGGCGTTTACCGTGCCGAAGGGTGGATGGCACTGGGGCATTTAATCAGTGACTATAACGGTGCCTGTAGGATACTTGGCTACCTCCTACAGTAATTTTGCCTTACCCCTGTACGCGGGGCTATGCAGGGGCGGACTGATTATTTCCCTAGCTGATACGACAACTATCCGGGAGCGGATGCAGGGTGCCCTAGTTCATACCTGGTGTGGACAGGAGGGACTGCGTATTAACCCGGAAAAAGTGGTTGTTGTTCCTTTTACTAGGAAAAGGAAGATTGCTCTGGATGCTTTGACTCTGGAAGGAGTGGATTTAAACTGCTCCCCTGAGGTAAGGTATCTGGGGGTTGTACTGGATAATGGCCTAACTTGGAAAGGCCACATGTCCAGGACTGTTGAGAGGGCTACAAAGGCCTTATGGATGTGAAAGAGTCTGTTTGGGAGGACTTGGGGGCTTAGACCTCGTATGGTAAAATGGGCTTGTGTGAGCACCATTTTGCCAATGGTCACGTACGCAGCTTTTGTACGGGGGCCAAGAACAGATCTGAGGACGACGCAGATCTGGTGCAGTGTGCACTAGTCCAACGGCTGCTATGGAGGCGATGTTTGATTTGCCTCCTATTCATATTCAAGTGAAGAAGGAGGCGATAAGAACTGCCTTGAGGCTGGAGGGCAAG
The DNA here is from genome assembly GCA_035578175.1 of Catonia carolina. NCBI lineage: Eukaryota > Metazoa > Arthropoda > Insecta > Hemiptera > Achilidae > Catonia > Catonia carolina. The sequence goes on from JAQMRL010000009.1 coordinate 11,057,378, forward strand.
ATTGGGGTCCCATCAGGGGAGATGGGCCACACCGAGATCTTCAAAGTGATTGAGGGGATGGGTGTGGTAGGTGGTCCTCGGGACCGTATGTACAGAGCATACAACTCCTCTGACACACTGAGGGTGGAAAGTTTTGATCGTCAGGAGTGGGCAGAGGGACAGCCAGTGATACCGGAAGGGGCTACCGTCTGGTATACTGACGGCTCAGTGATGAGCGGAAGAGCGGGATTGGGGGCCTGGGGGGCCGGGGGAAAGTTTTCCCTGGCCCTTGGGTGTATCATAACCATCTTCCTAGTTGAATTATTGGCCATTAAGGGCTGTGCGGAGAGGCGTATTGAGAGGCGCCTCAGGGGGTCGCACATTTATATTTAAAATAGGGGCAATCACAAAAGATCTTTTAGGTCGCGGTGAGGAGGGGCTGCAGAGGCCCGAACGCCCAAATAGTAAAGTAAAGTAAAGTAAGTTGTAAGCTCTACATAGAGCAAGCGGAGAGCACGCTGCACGAGTAATCAGCCTATTAAGTTATTTTGTTCACACACATTCTATAACAAGTAATAACTAGTTTGTTTGGGTTCAAAAACGTGCATCTCCAGTGAAAACTCAGTTTCGAAAAATCAACATAAATGCCATAACTTTCCTTAGATTTCATATCGGGAAATAGAAAGTAAAAAGGACAGCCACTAGATGATAATGACGTTTAAGATATAAAATATTATATTATTTTGTAAATAACCTTCTGGCCTTTTCACTGAAACTATCAAACTTATTTTTAACTTAATTCTTTATCATTTATACGTAAAAGATAAAAGCGTACAAAAATATCTTCTAATCAGATATTTTTTTAATATAATATATTAAAAAACTTGATTTATTATAAAATCAAAACATGGTTACTCCCGTTTGCAATGATGCTGCATTATTAACTACAACAAGACAAGCCTAATAAAAAAGTGACATTAACTTCACATTCCTTACATCGTTATCATTATGCAATAATAGTAAATTGCATAGACTGAAATGAGTTTTAAAATACTAATTATATCAAAATATCTTTTTTTTAAATTATAACGCGGCCACCGCTTTTTCAAGACTAAAAATCTGAATCCAAACCCATTTAAGGATTAAGCTATTTCCATTCTATGCAAAGTGTTAAGTATATTTTATTTTATTTATTTGTTACAAATTGTTGAATTGTTGTGTACGGTTTTGAATTGTTAAATTTCTGTTGTCACGAAATGTAGTGTACTTATTTATGTTTTTTTTTTGTGAAACATTATATTTATTTACAATCAGTTATCTAAGTAACTATAAGTAAATTATTATGAATTAAGTATGACAAGAGAGAAGGCCACCCAGTGATGGTCCTCCTCAAAAAAATTCTAACATTGAAGGTTTGATAACATTACTTACACAAATTAAAAAGTTAATAAAAGTATATACATAACAAATACAAAACTGAAACTTAAATACAAAACTCAACGATTTTAAAACATTAAAAGTTATAAAGAGAAAACAAATTGAAAAAAATATTGATACGTTGAAGCTTATTTACATTAACAGAATAAAAAAAAGGAAATTTTTATACATTTATAATAACTATATAATTTAGAAGAAAAATTATTTACAAATCTAAAACATGGATTCTTTTGAGGCGTCTGGTTGTCTGACTATTATCCAAGAGGTTAATTGCTAAAATGTTTTTATGATAATTTAGACGTTTTTGGTACATCATACTAAACCGTTGTATTTCATCTCGAACTTGGGGTACGTCGAGATAACTTATTTATGTTTGAATGGAAATAAATTATTATTCTTACCATTATTATTATTGCGTTTAGGTCATCAGCCGAAAGGCTGGTTTGAACCTGTAGAGGTTTTACTAAGTAAAACGAGGAGTGAGCTGGTTTACCATTGCCACAGCTCACTGAGTGGAAAAGTACGCTTATCAGCATGCCGGGTCCTCTGAAAAGCACATATTTTCCACTCTGCAAATGACACCTTTACTTCATTCACCATAGGGTCTGGCTGTATAATGAAAGTCATTATTTTCAGAGGAGATAACTCTGATTAGTGTCTTCTACACTTCTTCCACCTCTTCTGTTTTTAAATGATTCAGTCATTTAATTGGCTGACCATGTTATAAGAAACAGAACTTTTTATTTTAGCCCTGCAACGAACAGATTGAGTGTAAACAATTTAACACTCCAGATGGGCAGATTATTATTATTATTATTATTATTATTATTATTATTATTATTATTATTATTATTATTATTATTATTATTATTATTATTAAGTTCCAAGTTTCAACTTTGTACGATATTTCGTTCTTGAGATATTTTGTTCACACACTGGCTAATCGCTAAAAAAAAATGGTTTCTTTTTGGATTCAGGGGGACTGAAAACGTATATTTCCGGTGAAAACTTGATTTTGAAAAATTGACATTAAAGCAAGACATTCATTCCCTACAGTACAGTAAAACCTCCACAAACGATTACCTCTTCTAAGTGACCAACTCTCTAACCGACCAGTTTTTCCGGGAACCAAAATATTTACTATTCTTCCCCATAAAAATTTACCTCCGCTAAACGACCACTCTCTAATCCGGCCGCGACCGGTAAAAACGAGCAAAAGTGACCACTTTAATTTAATACGCGTAATATAATAGAAATTAAAAGTAGATGGACAAACGTATGTAATACAGAATAGCCATGCGCTACGCATTGATACGTCGAGTATTAACAGATTTATAAGCTTATACAGTTTATATAGTATAACACGTACAATTTAACAAGCTTCAATTTCTATTGTATTAGTGGGAAAACCACAAAAACTACATAAACATTTTCGGATCAAGGAATTATCCAATCTTTTAAATTATTTTACCGTCGACGCCTTTTGGCAGCATTAGTAGCAGGAATGGACGAAGCCAAAAATACTGATGAATTAATAAGAACAATTAGCTCACTGTGAAGAAGCCATCCCAACATGCAACGAAAATGACGAGTGAGAAAATGATTTGTTTACAACTGTTACTGAACAGTGCCAAAACGACAGCATAGTGGAAGGCAGTAGCACGAATGAGAGTGATTTCGAGGGTGGGAAGAAATAGAGGGAATTGAAGATGTTTCTATAATGCCAATAGGAAAAAGTTAGGAAGCTCTCAGTGGTTTAAAAACATGGCCCGAGAACAAAAAGTGCCGCGACTGCTAGATTTGCTGGAAGAAGCTGAGGCCAACTACCACGCGTAGTAGGCTACTAATAAAAAAGTTACATCAGTTGCTGTGTTGACTTGTAAGTAGTGATGTTTTTACTACAATTTATTTTTATTAAAATTTTATGTAAACAATATTTTTGGGGTAATCATACACTTTTAATAATAGTGAAGTTATTTCAAGATGGTAGTTTCTATATTGTACCAAACAAGGAAGTATATAAAGCAATTGAGCCTTTAACCAGTATCATCAGGAAAAAAAGGATATCCTTCCTGGGACATATATTGAGAATGGAGGATACAAGATTACTAAGAAGGATGACTGAGTTTTTCTGGCAAAAGAAGATGATGCCAAACTGGATAAAGGAAGTCAAAAAGGATATGGAGGAACTAAACATCACAATAGCTGACCTCAAAACTAAGTCAGGGAGCTACAGGACATACAAACAGTGATCGGTTAAATTTAGGGAACAAATGAGGGTCAGGAAAGCCATGGTGATTTCGGACGCTGAGAGACTGAGAAGATCCGAAACATTGAAGAATTATTGGCGAAGAAGAGGAGAAGTACGGGAACGACAACTGCGGAGGCGTTTGGGTGGAACATCTGAAAGAGCTAGACGTTGAAAGATTGAACTTAAGTGGTCCTTTGTGGCCGTAGAAAAAAAAATGAAGTTATTTTATTTAGGACATTGTCCTGACCTCCACTTCTCCAAAACCACCAACTCTCAAACCGACCACATATTGAGTTCACCGTACGTGGTCGTTTTAAGGAGATTTTACTGTATAATCATATAGGGGAAGAGGAAGTAAATTCTAAGAAAGTGTTTTTGAATTTCTTCTATCGCATTAACAAGCATATTTTCTATGTGGAGTATAATCCAGTTGCATCATATTTTAGTTGTTTTGAAATGATTCAACAATTTTCTAATGACAATCAAATCAGAGAACAATAGAAAGTCAACGAGGTCTCGTTAGACCAAAATCGATCAGTCATTCTAATGATAAGCTATACGCGTGAATAAAATTTTTCATCAATCGCAATAACTGATTAAAATTAAACATAGAACACCCAAATCCCTGATACAATTCATTCTATAAAACTTTATTTTTACGGTATTTTTACGGATTCCTAAATGAGCTGTATATATGATGTAGGTGTATATATGAATATATAGGAAGGAAAGTATTGTTTTCATGTCGATTTTTCGAAATCGAGTTTTCACCGGATCTATACGTTTTCAAACCCCCTGAACCCAAAAAACATGTTTTTAGCGATTGGTTTGTGTGTGTGTGTGTGTGAACAGAATATCTGAAGAACGGAACATCGTACGAACTTGAAACTTAAGTTACATACCACTACCGGACCCGACACGAACATTTTCATCAAAATCGGTCAACCGGAAGTAGTAGTTTATTCGTATAAGTTTTCACTTTTTTGTGATTTTCTCATAAACTGGTCCTACGATTTTTTTTAAAATCGCCTGGTTTATTCAATTTTTTATTCTCTACAGGATAGGGTAGGCGCCATGTTTGCTGACATTCTTGGTGAGGCTGTTTTCACGTAAAAACAAAGTTTTTTTAAGATTACGGCTTTAATATGCAATTTAGCGAAAAAATTTGTATAATAAAAGTTGTAGAGAATTTAGAAACCTACAACTTTTTTTATTTATTATTCCTAATTTTTGTGTACGTTGCAATCTGTTCAATTCAAAACAATAAGCAACCCAATGACCCAATGAGACGAGTATGATGTGTATGACGTGTAAATGAGGTGTAGTCTTGTACAGACCCAGGCCGACCATTCCTGAGAGAGTATGGTTAATTGAACCCCAACCATCAAAGTACACCGGTAACCACTGTCTAGTATTCAAATCCGTATTAAAGTAACTACCTTTACTAGGATTTGAACCAGGAACCTTCGTCTCCAAAAATCAGCTGTTAAACAGTTGATTTTGGCGACGACTTTACCTCTTGACCAACTAGGTGGGTTCTATAAAACTTATCACAATTTATTATGTAACCACAGCCAACCGGATTGTGTTTCTGTATGAAGGTTTTAAAATAAACTAACTACAGGTGGCATGTTTCCAGTATCAGTGATTTTCTGTATTTTGCCCATCAAAGTCCCCTTATTATGAATTTTACAACAAATTCAAAGTTATAGGAAATTTAAAAATCTACAACTTTTATATTTCAACAATTTTCTTCTATAGAACCTAGTTTAGCGTCAATTAGTGATTTTCCGAATTTTTAAGTCGAAAAGAGGTTGATTTTCATTTTATATTGTTGCTAGTGTTTAAGCATAGATTAATTTTTCATTATTAATATTGGCAAGAGAAAGTGGTGTATGTGTTTCACATCAGATTGTTTTTACGTTGTGGTTGAAATCTTAAAGTAAAATGAACGAATTACAAAAGATTTTTTTTAATATAAGAATAGTTTCATTTTTAATATGTAGACTATAGACATACTTTTAATTTTAATTTAACTGTAATACCTAAAATCGTTTTTTGAGTGAGACACGCTGTAGAAGGCACGTATCCAAGAGGGGGCGAAGGGGGCATCCCCACCCACAAAATTTTTACATTTGCCTCTAAAGTACAACCAAGAAGGAATAAAAATTCTTTGATAATTAAAAAAAAATAATTTTTGTAATTACATTTTTTCAAATTATACTTTTCATTAGTGGCACGTATACAATGGGAAAACAGTTACAAGAAGTGGATAATAAAAAAACATGTAGGTGAGAAAAAACAAATAAATTAAAATTGAAAATATTTTTAACACGCTGTACGCGCGCGCGCGTGTGTTTTGTGTGTGTGTGTGTGTGTGCGTGCGCGCGCGCGCGCGCGTACGTAAAAATTTAAAACATTTCCCTTTGCACTTTATGCAGGCTTTATATAGAAACTTTAAATAGTAATTTCGCACTTTATGGAGGGTGCCAAATAGGTAGCAAGACATAATCGGTGTGTTTAAAAACACTATTTTCAATTTTCATTTAATTTGTTTTTTCCCCAGGGAAGGAACCCAAGACCCCCGCTCTCCTGGGTTGTATTCCATGCCCCCTAAACTCCCCAGTAGTGACCCCCGTAAACTTGATGTTAAATCCCCCGCTGAACCTGTTCCCTTAATCCATAAGTGCATTGGGCTTTTAAAAAAATTAAGTTGCTTTGAAATAATTACTTAAATTTAGCCTTAATAACTTAATTGCAATACGCAGCGTAATGTGTAAACATAACGAAAATAATATGTTGTGTACAATAACTAAACTCGCATAAAATAAAAACAAAAGAGGTTTTTTCTGTTATTCTCCCACCAGCATACATTTCACGTATATTGTGAATATTTCATTTGCAACCTTACAGTATTTTTAACGATACAAACAGGAAAAAATATTTTAAAATATTCCTACACCAATATTCTTCAAGTTAAGGTTAAATATAGGTAGGTAAATACATTGCTTTTTCTCAATATTGTTACTATATTTTATAATGAAATATAAACTCATTGAGTACATGATACCATTAAATTAATTTATTATAATTAAATTAAATATTATTATATAATTTTATAATTTTCAATAAATAGTTTAAACTTAATTTGAAAAAGAAAAAAAATAACGTTAACTTGAAAAATATTGATGTATGATTTTTTTTACATATATTTTTCCCGTTTTTATTGTTAAAAATCTGGTGTGAAACACTCACACAACTTTCTCTTGCCAATGCAAATAACTAAAAATAAACCTAACATTAGAAATAAAACATTAGAAATAAACATAACCTAATTTTAATCATGAGTGAAAGACGCAAAATGAAAATCAACCTCAGTTTGGCTTAGAAATACGGAAAATCACTCTTTCTCTCTAAACTAGGCTCTGTAGAGAAAAATGCTGTAAATAAAAGTTGTAGATCTTTTAATTTTCTATAAATTTAATTATATACACTTTTGTCGTAAAATTCATACTAAGGCCGAAATGTTAAAAAAATTGTTTTTTCTCACGTTTTCGTGAGAAAAAAACTGAAAATCGCAAATTACCGCTAAACTAAGCGTTATACAAAAAAATGTTTGAAATAAAAGTTGTAGGTTTTTAATATTTCTACAACTTTTATTATATAACGTTTTGCGATAAAATGCATATTAAAGCCGCAATCTTAAAAAGAAAATGTTTTTTCGTAAAAACAGCCTCACGCAGAATTTCAGCAAACATGGCGCCTACCCTATCTTGTAGAGAATAAAAAATTGAGTAAACCAGGCGATTTTTAAAAAAATCGTAGGACCAGTTTTTGAGAAAATCGCAAAAAAGTGAAAAATTATACGAATAAACTACTACTTCCGGTTGACCGATTTTGATGAAAATGTTCGTGTCGGGTCCGGTAGTGGTATGTAACTTAAGTTTCAAGTTTCAAGTTCGTACGATGTTCCGTTCTTGAGATATTCTGTTCACACACAGACACACACACACACACAGACACATACACAGACCAATCGCTAAAAACATGTTTTTTGGGTTCAGGGGGTCTGAAAACGTATAGATCCGGTGAAAACTCGATTTCGAAAAATCTACATGAAAACAATACTTTCCTTCCTATATATTCATATAGGCAAGAGAAAGTAAAAATACTGTAAGAATACCTACATGCGAAATGTCTACAAAATATGAAAAATTATATAGGCTACTAGAGGAGTAATATGAGAAAAGACCCAACAAAAGATACATACCTGATAAGAGAAACTCCTTTTAAAGATCCATATTACCATATTTAATACTAAATAATATGAAGGTAAGATCCAATACAACCATTTTTCTAGGAATGAGAGGATATGAAAATCTACGTAAGGCGAAAGTAAAATTAAAGAGGGTAATAAAGTTGATAAATAACAATACGCACTTAAATAAATCATTATAAATAAACTTACAGTTTTACAGTCTAATTAATAAATAAATAAATTCACGAGGTCGTCAATTATTTAAATAATCAATAACCCAATGCATTATCATCATGACGATGAACAAAATAACTATTGTCATGATGACATAACACATAGTACAGTGAACTTCCTCTCATCCGACACGTTCAGGACTTGAGGTTTGCCGGATTACACAGTGACATATATCGTACGTCCCGAAGAAAACTGTGTTAAGTCAAAAAACGTGAATTTTCCAAGAGAGCAAAAAAGATTCCACTCCTTATCTGTGAATATTAAATACAGTATAAAATTTAATGTGTTTTTCTTTCTGCATTTTCAAAAGAACGAACTTTATTCTGAATACTGAATACTGTTATACTTTTTTACAGAGGCTCAAAATTTTTTACAAATAATTGTCTTTAAATACAACAAAAAAATCATAATTACTTGATGGTATTTTAGAAGAAAAGGGTAGTTAGACAAAATGTTGTTTGTTTGTTTAGGTGATCAGCCGAAAGGCTGGTTTGAACCTGTAAAGGTTTAACTAAGTAAAACGAGGAGCATATTGGTTTACCATTGCCTTCCTCACTGAGTGGAAAAGTACGCTTATCAGCATGTCGGGCCCTCTGAAAAGCACATATTTTCCACTCTGCAAATGACACCTTCACTTCATTCACCACAGGCTCCAACTGTATAATGAAATTCATTACTTTTAGAGGAGATAACTCTGATTAGTGTCACAGTACACCTCTACCTCTTCTGTTCTTAAATGATTCAGTCATTTAATTGGCTGACCATGTGTTTTACCATGTATTTTAGCCCTGCAACGAACAGATTGAGTGTAAACAAAATTTACTTCATTATTATGCAATAAATCGAATTTTCTTTTTTTGACTTACATCAGTTTTCTTCGGGATGTACGATATAATGAACTTCAAATAAGGGTGTGCTGTCCGAAATAATATTTATAATATTCATCCAGCATTATAGAAACTTTTTTTATCCAAGGCGGCGAGAAAAACTCATATTCACTCCCTCACGATGGGGGAAATAGTTTTGGACTCAATTGAGGCGTCCTCGTCCAGCCCTAAGGAGGCCGCAACCACCAACCAACCAAAAACCTGTCGCCTGGCCACTTGATTCGACATCAGCAAAGAACCCTCCACCTCCCTCGGAACTGTTTATATAATACTACAAGCATTATAGACACTGTTTTCTTTTTTAATTTGTTCTTTGTGTTTGCTGAGATCATTTCTGCGATAATCATCCAGCAGATAAACCCGTTGTTTACCGAAAAGTTTTGGTTTTAAAAAGTTGTGGATATGAGTTTGAGATTTTATATGTTTTTGCTGTGCACTCGACAAATGATTTAAATCAGCAAAGCCATGTTTGCTCCAAACTTCTTTTTATTTATTTATTTAACGTTACGTCAACTGCAACGGTTTACAATAATATTTCTAAATCTCGGCCCTCGAGAATTCTCGAACACACGTTCCCTTTAGATATTGTCACAATATTTATGAGAATAATGGTTTTATCCAGTCAATACGTCGGTTTTTCTTTCTACGACGGTAAAAATAGTACGCTACGATTATATTATCATCACTCGATATTTTGCATCAGTTAAGCTGTTTAAATACGTGAAAAAAACCTGTTTTACTGTCTTTTTTTAACAACTGAGTTTATTTACAATCAGTTAAAAAACAAAAACTATAGTAGTACGTAAATAATATAAATGTGCTCACATGACAATTTTTTTTTTTGAGTTTAATGTCCGACCCACCGGGTTGGTCTAGAGGTAAAGTCGTCGCCAAAATCAGCTGTTTAACAGCTGATTTTTGGAGACGAAGGTTCCTGGTTCAAATCTTAGTAAAGGTAGTAACTTTTATACGGATTTGAATACTAGACAGTGGTTACCGGTGTACTTTGGTGGTTGGGGTTTAATTAACCATACTCTCTCAGGAATGGTCGGCCTGGGTCTGTACAAGACTACACCTCATTTACACGTCATACACATCATCCTCATCTCATTGGGTCATGGGTTTGCTTATTGTTCTTAATTGAACAGATTGCAACGTACACAAATTAGGAATAAACAAAAAAAAAATAGATATATAATAAAAACCTGTTTTACTGTCATTTTTTTAACAGCTGAGATTATTTGCAATCAGTTTAAAAACAAAAACTATACGTAAATAATATAAATGTGTTCACATGACAATTTTTTTTTTTTTTTTGTTTAACGTCCGGCTGGTTTTCAATCACTGCTAATGCAGACGGTGAGAAGGGTGATAGATCAAAATAAGTGATGAAAAAAATCCCAGACCTGACCGGGAATCGAACCCAGAACCCCGGCGTAGAAGCCAGTTGCGCTAATCGCTACGCCAACGGGCCGGTCTCACATGATAAAGACAATACCCAAATGGTATTGCTTCCAAAAGAAAAACGAAATTATTTACTATTTTTTTTTTTTAATTCCTAATATGTGTACGTTGCAATCTGTTCAATTGAGAACAATAAGCAACCCCATGACCCAATGAGATGAGGATGATATGTATGACATGTAAATGAGGTGTAGTCTTGTACAGACTCAGGCCGACCATTCCTGAGAGAGTATGGTTAATTGAACCCCAACCATCAAAGTACACCGGTAACCACTGTCTAGCATTCAAATCTGTATAAAAGTAACTACTGTTTGTCTGTTACTTGATGGCCCCTCGCAGAGGGGAGCAATATGCGGATTGTAAAACCATTACAGAAAACATCTAATTTTTTTAGGTCACTGAAACTTTTCGGAAATGACATATTTTTATAAAACAAGGTATTTCGCATGTTTTATGTTCTATAAAATTATTTCGAAAACACACGCCTAATGAGATAATGTATAATTTAGTAAAAGTTTTGTTTTTGAAGAAAAACCCGTATTTTTTCAAATACATCGTCATTGTTCAACAACTATTCCACGGATTACCGTAAAATTTGACAGGCTTGTTCTGAAATAATTATGAAAAACGATGATGCAATAAAATTTAACGGAAAATCAATACTTTTTAAGTTACAAGGTATTTTCATAAATACATTTTGTAAAATCGCGAAACACGACATAAAAAAGTCAGCATGCGAGAAACTTTTTTGTCTTTAAAGATAACTGTACACTGTAAGCGAATGAAAGAAAGAGAAAATTTTGAATTAATTTTTAGTGAAAGAATTATTTAAATTTGACGAACTGTATAGGAGTTACAAGGATTTAAAAAACGCTGTACTTTGATTGTACTGACGTAAAGTATAAGAAAAAACGATAATATTTTCGAGCGCGGTTTTGAAAATTTAATATAGGGAAAATTTTTCTGTCTTTCGAAAAAGTGCACGCATGAAGTTTATTAACAGAGCTTAAATATATTTTCTCTAAAAAAATCATTCAAATCGGATCATCCGTTTTAAAATAACACAGTTCAATTTCGCAACTGCGCGGCGCGCATTGCGTGATAATAAACTGCGCTGGTATTCTACTACTACCACTACTTATCACCAATATTTGTTTGAACGAATAACTGTATTGGAATCTTAATTTAGGGAAATTGTTAATTACAGCTCCTTGCGTAACTTTCTGTAAAGGAAGACTAAGTAAATTAGTAACCCGTTCTTCATCTCAACGTTCAGTGACATTGTTTATTACATTTCTTCCATCACTGTGAACGGTTTGCCCATGTTTCCGTTTTGCATCCATATTTGTTTACGGTTTTAATATATGTTATAAACCATAAAGGCATAACTGAAACTAACATCTTCCTAATTACCTAAAGTATTGGTGAATATATGAAACTATTATCAAACACACATGACCCGAGCAAGACACAACAATTGAAGCACCATTCACAAGTAAATGAAATGTTAATGTAGTAATGTAGTGTTCATGTATTACGTAATGTGTATGTAATTTATAATATTTGTTTAGCAAAAGTAAACGATAACCTAATATAAATGATAAAATAGTTACGACTACATGTAACTGACATGTATGCCCGGAAAGTACGAGGCGTATTTTTAAAGTAAGTACCGTTTGAAAATAAAAAAAAATAAATGGAAATTTGCAAAAACTAATTTTATTTTCGGAATCTACATACTTTTATCTATTTTTCTACATAGTTTCCAAGTTTTTGTAAACACTTATCATATCGCACAACTAAATTTTGGAAACCTTCTTCATAAAAACTTGCCGCCTGCTGTGATTTGACCTTTGGCTTTGACCTTTACGGGAGAGTGCGTGTGTCTCCAATCCATGCTTTGTTGTTTCGATTCGGGAGTGAAATGCGAAATCCACGTTTCGTCTCCAGTTACGATCCGACTCAGCATATCGTCACCGTTTTCGTCATAACGTGTCAGAAACGCCGGCTGTTCTATCAGTCCTAAGCACGCCCTTGGTAGTTGGGACTCTTGCATCCCCACCACTGTGCGGTACGGGTGAGCGTCAACGACATATTTTTCACTGTGTGCGATGCCTGAAGGTGTTCTTCTAAGTGACAGCACGGCCAGACGACAATACTCAGCTGCATGCAATCTTCTTTACTGTTAATGAAATGTGAGATAATTATGTCGATTCCCCAAAATTAAACTGAGAATTTGATGATTCATTCATTCTCATCATGTGAATATGCACGAAATGGCGATATTTTGTTGGCGGTATGAATTCTCCAAATGTAAATCAAATTTACATGGCATTCTCGGAAATATAGGTGTGCGCCGCACACCTAGCACACCTCGAATATACGCCATTGAGATTACAGGGTAGATATCGGGAAAAGCGTGAATTAAACAAAAATAATTTGCGTGAACACACGCAAAAAGCTGGGGTTGAAGCTCAGAGATTTGTATTGGATGATTAACAAACGTTCACAGAGCTGTCATTAGAAAGCAAGCTCCGATAATGCGTGCACAAACAAAAGAACCTCCTTAAAATGAACTCTACTGCGCAGAGAGAGTGAAATGATGGATCGCTCACATTCTTTCTCTCTCGCACAGCCAGACCAGTGGAGGGGGTCAGTTAACAACAGTTCGTCGCGGGTGCACTATTAAAAACGAACGTGTTGCCCAAGAGAAAACTTGCCTAAATATTAACGGTTTTGTTAATTGTTATGCCTAAGAATTTTGAACCAAACACTTCTTTTAGAGCAGTTTTCACAACCTTATTACTGTTAATAATTTTCTTAAATTGATTTTAGATTTTAAAATTAATTTTTTGTTGTCAACAGGTCGTACAGTTTGGTTAAAACTTCTGTAAATTGTCAGGACTTTGAAATTAAAATTTTCAATAACAACTATATTTTTATTTTCATTTCTATACTGTCGCATTTTTTGCAAATATTTCAGCCCTCCAGTTAACAATTTCAGGCGTTTCAATTAGAACTTTTCTGAATGACTGGGGCACTTAGTTCATTGAAATCCCATGCGTAACATTGATATACGTAAGTTTTGAACACTACAGTGTTTATCATTGTGCGGTTCCAAGCTCCGTATAGTTGCGTGGTGAAGGGCACACGGGTGAGGTATAATGAATGAGTGACGCATGCTAGGAGAACGATTGTTGTATTACTCTGATACAAAACGTTCGTTTTTAAACTTTCCGTATTTAACATATTTGTTTGTATTTATTACATTCATTTATTTACATATTTTTATATAATTTGGTAAGTAAATACAGTAGAATCTCAGTAATCCGGCCTGTTCAGGACCGAGAGGGTGCCGGATTACTGAAAATGCCGGATTACTGGATGTGTTGGAATTTTGGAACTATAAATTACAAATTTAAACAAAAAATGAATATGCATTGATTTCTATGTGATTTTAAATTTGAATTAACTAATTACAAAAGGTTTGCTGAGTACTTTTGTAGTGATTTTACTAAACATAAATTATCGGCTATTGACATCCCCTAGTACGCTGTGGGGTTGCTCGTGTTCTGAGAATTATGTTTTGTTTTCAATTCAGCATGAAGTATAGAAAGTGACCCAGTTCTGCGTTTTGGATAAAAGGCCAAAAATTATTCCATTTAACAATAATTAAGGTTTGCTTATTCATTTCTTTAATCAAATCCTAAACATACATGTTATATTAAATCTACCGTAATTAGGGCGAGTTGATTTCCCTAATTCTATTTAAATCTTTTACCAAAATCTGTCTGGGTGGGGTTTCATACTTTTAGGCCTAATATTTTAAGGGCCGGATTATTGGAGGTGCCGGACTACTGCACGGCCGGACTACCGAGATTCTACTGTATTATGAATCCGACCAAGTTAATAATCCGGTAGGTATTTGTTAAATTAATGCGCCGGATGATAAGAATACTATTTTTTTAGTCTAGTCAGTACACGCTACCACTACAAATGCATCAGCTGTGAAACACTACTAACTCATTCATTCTCCCACTACTATAACAACGCACTGCATTCCTTCCAACTACACGGAGTTGGAACTTAAGCAATACATTTTAATGGTTTATCTTAGAGAACATTGTTTAATTTTTTTATTGTGGGAAGTTTTTTTAACTACATAAAAATCGTTAGTTTTACTTCTTATAGTGCACATCAGTAAAATCGTCAACAAATATTTTCTTTTCGCGGGCTATTTGTTTACCTTTTGGGTTAGAAAATTTTAATTCTCCCTTTGCAATATTGATTGCTTCTCTTCAGCAAGTATACGTTTTACTATTGATGGAGAAACACCAGTGGCTTCACTAGTCGCATCAACAGCATTATATTTTAAATTGATGTTGTTTTTTATTTATTTAATAGGAAGCTCCATTATAAACTATTTCACGAGATTGTTCTCAAAGTGGGCATCTGGATGAACATGACGATTTTGAAGTTATGCCATATTTAAATTAACACAAAATGAAAGTTATTAAACTCTACTTATTATATAAGCGAGTTTGATCTACAGCTCCAGCCGCTTCTCGCATCCCATCTGCCATCTCTCTCGGTTCATCCAGTCCCCCTCCACAAGATTTCTATTCCTCATATCGGAATACACCTGCTTGTTCCACAGTTCGGGCGGTCTTCCTCTTCTTCTTCTTCCAGGTGGATCCCAATTCAGCATTCTCTTGGGCCACCTTTCATCTCTCATCCTTTGTGTATGTCCCAACCATATAAGGCGCTTCTTCTCAATTTGCTCCACTGTTGTATCCATTTTCCCCATTCTGTTCCTTATCTCCGAATTTCGTACTCGATCCATCCTTGAAACACAACTACTCCGGCGCAAGAAATCCATCTCCACAGCATTTATTCTTTGCCTGTCTCTTTTGGTCAATTCCCATGTTTCAGAGCCATAGAGCTATCATTCCATTGTACAGAGTATATTGCTCTATGGCTCTGAAACAAAAAAAAAACTCAACTTCTATTTTCAATTAAATTTAAACAACTTGAACTGCAGAAAAAGATGTTTTACGGCAATATTTTTACATATCCACACTTAACATACATACGCACACGCGTCGTAGTACATACATCAACACTTCAGTACTTTCCTGCAGTAAATTTCAGGCGGTGGAACGAGGCGAAGTACAGAAGACTATGGTAAATGGACTGATTTATCCAGAAGCGACAGAAGGATTTTGCATTTTTATTATTATTTCGAAAATCTGTGTCCTCGAAATCTCCAAGCTCACCTATATAAGCGCAGCCGGTTTATTTGAGTTAGTCTTTGATCTGCCATCGACGAGTTTTGATCTGTCAGCGAGTTATACTGTGTACGAGTACGCCTGCAAAGAGCGCACATTACAGTTGTTTATTTATCATAAGTTTTTTTTTGTAATCCCTAATGTGTGTACGTTGCAATCTGTTCAATTCAGAACAATAAGCAACCCCATGACCCAATGAGATGAGGATGATGTGTATGACGTGTAAATGAGATGTAGTCTTGTACAGACTCAGGTCGACCATTCCTGAGAGAGTGTGGTTAATTGAACCCCAACCATCAAAATACACCGGTAGCCACTGTCTAGCATTCAAATCCGTATAAAAGTAACTATTTTTACTAGGATTTGAACCAGGAACCTTCGTCTCTGAAAATCAGCTGTTATCCAGATCCCGAAACGGACCATAGAGATAAGTGTAACAATATTAATACAAGGGGAGTTTGTGGGTGCAAAAGAAATGTCTTTTGACGCGGAGCCGTTCAAATCTTTCTATCAAATGTCGAAGGATAGTTTAACCTTCCAATGTCGAAGGATTGAAATTGTACAGGCATTCATATTTTTCAATTTCCAACACAAGTATGTTGCTGAACGCTTCCTCCGCCATAGTTTATACTATGTCGAACGGAGGTAGCGCATGTCGCTCACATCATGCTCGCCTCTCATCATGCGGTATTGGGTTCGAATCCCATTCAGGCACGGCATATTTTCATACGTTACAAAAAATCATTTCATCCTTTACCGTCTGCATTAGCAGTAAATTGCAAAACAGTCGGATGTTAAAAAAAAAACAAGTCGCTCACGACTGGTTGCCTGTCTGACTAGCGTCGCCGTAGCCTTAGTCCTACTGTGTGGGAAAGATTTGATTGCCCTTTGCGAAGAGGGGCAGAATCGGCCCGCTACTAGCCTTCTCAATAACATTTCATTACGTACTACTACTAACTAGTACACTGGACTTTGTACATAATGAAGTGTTATTGAGAAGGCTAGTAGCGGGCCAAGACTACGGCAACGCTACATACATTCATAATAACGTGCTTCGACTTCAAAGCAACGTCGCGTCCTGGTAGCATCGAAATTTTGTCGTGCTGGTGGCCGAAGGACATAATTCGTGTGAGTTCACCATTAAGTAAATAAATACAAAACAGTTTTAATAAAAATTTTATTTATTCTTCAATAACATTTAATTAAAAATGTTGTTCACTCAATTTTAATAATAAATAATTTTATTTTTTCACTGTGAAATACATAATACTTACAAAGAAAAGTTAAAATAGTTAAAAAAAGTATGCAACATAATGAATACTTAAAAAGAAAAATAATAAAGGATGTACAAGTTAAAACCAAACTGCTATAGAAAGTAAAGATTGTACATAGCCTAATCTTGAAAACTACCAAACTGGTTTCAAAAATTCTTTCACTGTTGGAAAGCTTAGAGTTTCCTGAGTAATAATATGTTGTTTAGGTCATCAGCCGAAAGGCTAATTTGAAACTCTAGAGATTTTACTAAGTAAAACGAGGAATGAGGTGGTTTACAATTGCCTTACTCACTAAGTGTAAAAGTATGCTTATCAGCATGCCGTACCCTATGAAAAGCATCTACTTTCCACCTTCCAAATGTCACCTTCACTTCATTGTAATAAAATGAAATTCATCACTCTCAGAGAAGATAACTTTGACAAGTGTATTTTACACTTCTACCTCTTTTGTTCTTAAATTCTTCATTCATATAGCTGGCTGATCATGTGATAAGAAACAGAACTATTTTTTTTAGTCCAGGAACTAGCACTTTGACTGCAAATAATTTAACACTCCACCTGTCTGTTATAGGCAAAATAGATATATTAGTTTGAAATTTATAAACATTTAAGGCTTAGATAACCTTTTCAACACCTAAGCGGTACATTTCAGAAATTGTTAAGGAATAATTTTTTAGTTGCTCCGTTGATATTTTTAGGTTGCACACCTCCATCGAGTTTTAGCCACCTACCTCAAGGGGTATTCATTTTACGTGCACTATAATAGTCCACCCCTATAGGTTGTACTATTTATATTCAGCAAGTTTCAGCCATCTAGCTTGTCTGTAACTAAGTAAACTGAAAATATTAACTTAAGAGTTGAACAGCCTTTTGGCTGATGACCTAAACAACATGAAAAAAATCTGGTGTGAAACACTCACAGGACTTTCTCTTGCCAATGCAAATAATTAACAATATAACGTAACATTCGTCATAAAAACATTAGAAATAAACAGAAACCCAACCTCAAAAAACATAACCTTATTTTAATCATGAGTAAAAGACGCAAAATGAAAATCAACCGCAGTTTAGCTTAAAAATACGGAAAATCACTCTTTCACGCTAAACTAGGCTCTGTAGAGAAAAATGCTCTCAATAAAAGTTGTAGATCTTTTAAATTCCTATAAATTTCATTATTTTCTTTTGTTGTAAAATGCACAATAAAGCTGAAATCTTTCAAAAATCGATTTTTTACACGATTTTGTGAGAAAAAAACAGAAAATTACTAATTACCGATAAACTAAGCATTATACAAAAAAATGTTTCAAATAAAAGTTGTAGGATTTTAAATTCTCTACATTTTCTGTTATATAAATTTTTGCGCTAAAATGCATATTAAGGCCGCAATCTTAAAAAAACAATTTTTTTACGTGAAAACAGCCTCACCAAGAATTTCAGTAAACATGGCGCCTACCCTATCTTGTAGAGCATAAAAAATTTAGAGATGAAAATACAGGCGTTTTTTAAAACAATCGTAGGACCAGTTTTTGAGAAAATTGCAAAAAAGTGAGATATTACACGAATAAACTGCTACTTCCGATTGACCGATTTTGATGAACATGTTCGTGTTGGGTCCGGTAGTGGTGTGTAACTTAAGTTTTAAGTTTTAAGTTCGTAGGATATTTTGTTCTTGAGATATTCTGTATACACATACACACAGACCAATTGGTAAAATCATGTTTTTTGGGTTCAGGGGATCTGAAAACGTGTAGATCCGGTGAAAAATCGACATGAAAACAATACTTCCCTTCTTATATATTCACATAGGCAAGAGAAAATAAAAATTGTTTAGTCTGCCGCTCTGCCAGGCTAGTATAATACTGTGATCTTTTTGACCATTAAACAATATTTGTACATAAAATTAAAAATTTTATTTTAAAATACGAGCGGGGTACCCAAAACTAATCGGACTGAGAGCATACTGCCATTTATAGACGTAGCGGGAGAGTACTCCCGCTAGATGGAGCTAGTAGAGACCTTCAACAAACAACTTCCCAGCCGAGCGTCAGTTTGTATGTTAACGTTTGATTATAGTGTTGTGTTTCTCTTACCGTTGTCATGTTCCACCTTCGAAGTCATTAACTGTCAAGCTAATCTTCCACTGGTTTGACGCTTGCTTGTTTTCTGGGTCATACCCGTAAACCAACTCTCACCACCTGTAACGACTTTGGTAAAAAAGTTTGGATCACTTTCAATCTCGTTTTTCAAGTCCTAAGTCAAATTTAATCGAATGTTTTGTTGATCTTGTGTCGCTACCGGCTTGTAGTAGTCTAATCGGTAAAGCCATCATATGATCGGCCAGAGCGGCAGTATAGCCTTTTATGTACGTATTATTATTTATTTATTTTAAAATAAAATTAATTTTAATTTTAAATAAATAAAATACATAAAAGGCTATACCGCCGCTCTGGCCGGTCCTATGACGGCTTTACTGATTATTTTTATTTTTTAAATTTATTTATTCATCAAAAAGGGATCGGATCTTTTGGCTGGTACGGGAAGGTGCTGAATTAAAAAACAGGAGGGAATGAGTTGTTGGCGAGGGTCAGCTGGATTCAGGACAGGAAGAGAAGAGTTTAGTGATTGGTATGGGACAGAGTTATCGTAAGGAATTAATTTCACTCGGGATGGGGCAGAGTTGTGATAGTGCAAGGTAAACTGTAATATTGCTGAATGTGCTGCAGCATGTCGGGTTCTGGTTGGCTGGTGACAGTCTGGAACTGCTGGGCTACTTCTCGAACCTTCTGTTGGGAGGTGGGAGATAGCAGCTGCCCTCTTCTTCTGGCCGGAACGGCGTGGCATCGGTGGTGTCGTTCAAGAAATAAGAAAAGAATGATTGGGGAAGCCTTCACCACTACCTCAAGAGGAGCAGCCACTGGCAAGCGAAAGGAGGGTCGTCTGTACTGCTGCCTAAATGAATAGAAGAAGTCGCCGACGCAGTGAGCACGTTTTATAGCTGCCTACAAGAGGAGCAGTCGCCGGTGAAGCGAGGAGTAGGGAAGGGAAGTGTGTGGAGCAAGAAAATACTCAATCTTGAGTGACAATTCTTTCTCCGTATCGACTTTCTAGAGTGATGGGATCAATACTGACTGATCACCTTCCTGACTTCTCCATTTCTCTTCCTTCTCGATTAGGCTGAGTCCATGTAGTTGGTGTTAGGTGCCTGCCATTGTACTAGCTGCTGTGAGAGGTTTGCTTGCTATGCTATCTACTGGCAACAGCAACTACGTCACAGCACCAACAGCAGGCACAACATGAACGACGGACCGGCGTAAAAATAGTACAGTATCAACTGTTTTTGAGAAGGCGAGGAACAAATTTAATGGCAACAAGTCTCATTTGCAAATCCTCAGTCAAAATCTTCTGGCACAAGCTCTAACTCATACCTGTCTTACTGATATTTTGTTGATCGTAAAACGAATATCCTATACAAGTTTTCATCATTTTGAGATGTTGAAGGGCAACCAGAATGAACAAAGCCATCAACACTCATCCCACCACATTTAAAGCGCCCAAACCACTTGAAAACTTGTGTGCGGCTCATAGCATATTCCTCTTGAAAGCCTGTTGAAGCATTTGGTAAGTTTCCTTTGTCGATTTTTCAAGCAATAAACAGAATTTCAAACACACTCTCTGTTCTTTTAAATTGCCTTAACGCAGATCGAACACCACAACAATAAGAGAAACACAATACTATGATCAAACTTTAACCTACAAAGTGACGCCGTCTGGGTAGTTGTTTGTTGAAGGTCTCTACTAGCTCCATCTAGCGGGAGAACTCTCTACTACGTCTACGAATGACAGCGCACTCTCAGTCCGGTTTCTTTTGTGTGTCCCCATGTATTTACATTGTTTGTACATAAAGAAAAATAATGAATAGAAGTCAGTTACTCTTAAAACTAAAATAAATAAACTATAACTAATTATCTTCTTAATTACAAATTTTTATTGTTATAATAATTATTGAATTAGTTAATTTACAAATAAGTATCAATACACCTACAAATATATATGAGTGGTGATCAAAAAGTTCTAGGACTAATTTTTGAAAAATTAATTTGAAACACAAGTTAATTGGACTACTGGTCATATCCCCTTTAAATTTACCCCCTTAAGAAGCTCTACTTTTTCCCCACCATCATTTTCACTGCTGGAACGATACAACAAACTCATCTTTTGTAATATTGGTCACCTTCTCCAGAAAAGTTTCTTATATTTTATGTCAGCTAAGCTAAGACCTGGTCAAAACAGTTTGAAAGAAAAATATTACCTAGCGCGATCCATCCAAAAAAGTTTACATTCATTATATAGGTGATTATTTTAGTTCTGTTACCCAATCGTTAATAACTGGTAATTTTTGTTTACAAAAGGGAAATTTTGTTTTGTGACACAAAGTTGGTAGCCCTACTCAACTGGTATAGATTTTGCAGTACGAGTTGATTTCTCGGTGCACTGGGTAAAATTTTGTGCCGTTTCTGATCATGTTACGAACAGAATGTCTTTTACCCTAGAACAACGGGTTTTTATTCATGAACAATATTTTGCTACGAAATCATAGGCGAGTGTAGAAGAATCATTTCAAATTAAATTTGTTGGTGTTCCTCCACCAGAAAAATGTTAATTTCTAAGTTAACAAACCAATTTCGAGAGTCAGATAGTGTTTTCACATTCTCTAAAACGTATCTGTCAAGAGAGTTGGTAGACCACCACATTTTCTGTCGCAAATACTACCTGTCTTTCAAAATCGATTTGATTAGATCTGATCTTCGGTCTCTCAAAATTTCCATGGCATACTAACGTACAAGTCTAAAAGAAAGAGTATCCAATTACAGCAACAGAAGCAGTTAATATTCGGTATATTTTTCAACCCCCTACTTGTGCGAGCTGGGCTTTTCAACACAAACAAGAAAAACAAGAAGCACGAGAGACTTTTCTTAAATGAACAGGAAATGCGTTTGTATTTTGTCTTCAATACCACCACGAATTGAATTTTTGTTCAAGTTATGTAAGAAGCAACAAGCTCAACTTTCTCGTAAATAACTCTGGGCCCCCTAACTAAACTTTTGTTGTAATGCGTAAGCCAATAAATCCCCCATAAAATAAGTTTAAGTTCTTGAATATTACTCTCTTTTTTTAAAAAAAAATAAATATTGAGTGAAACTGTTTTATTTTTTTTATCACAAAATCTCAGAAGTTTCACGTCACACCTGCAGAGAACCGCTGATTCAAACAGTCCTTAAACTTTTTTATCACTCTTCATATTTATGTTTAAAGCATATTAATACGACAAAATTAAGAAAAATTATTTCACAGTAAAATTTAAGACGAAAAAAAATATATTATTTATAAATTATTTACAATCATTATTTTCCCTGGTTTCTTTAGTCATTTCAAGCGTATTTTGAATTTCTTCATTTTCATGACAGTCTTTATTTACATCCTAATAAAACAAAGCACACCTTACTAAAACATAAAATAAATAAATAAGTAAATAAAAATATAAAAAATACATAGTTTTATTTCTCCATTTAAAATTTAATTAAAATAAAAACTTAAAAATATGACAACTTTTAATATGATGGTAACATAGACTTGTTCAACTTCAGTAGATTTGTTTGAGTGTTATGAATTGTATTTAAAGAGGTTTTTTAAACCGAAAATAGTTTTATTCATTCAAAATCATTTATGAGAGACACTCAATAATTCATGATCGACAAAGTAAAGAGGAAAAAATGGTTCACTCCAGTGACGGTTCAAGCCTTCAAAAATAGGTGAAGTTACTTTAAACCGAGAACAACTAGTACAGTACAAGCTCGTTAATTCAAACTAATAAAAACCGCAACTGTTCGGATCACCAAAAAGTTTGGATTAGTGAATTTCTTCTAAAAGGCATGTTAAAAATTAGTAAAATACAATTATTTATTTTGAAATTAACTAAATAATAATATACGTACAATAAACTGACCTTACTTGTCTGCTCCATAAAAATGTTACATTAAAAGAAATAAATTACCGATAAAAAAAATTGTAAATAGAGTAATTAAAATATGTACACTTGTTCATGTTGCAATAACCTAATTCAATAATAAAATACGTACTTTCTACTAAGTTTTATAATATATAATCATGTGAGGATTTACAGCCCCGGCTGTATCTCGTTTCCTAAGCACCACCTATCTCTGTCTCGCCAGTCCCCATCAGAGAGCCACCGCAAAGACATTGCCTCTTGCACCCCATCCAACCATGTCACTTCCGGCCACCCCTCCTTCTACCGGCTGGCATCCACTCCCATATCCTCTTTGGCCACCTACCATCCTCCATCCTCTGTAAATGGCCACACTATTTTAACTGCTTCCAGATATGGTATCCATGATATTTCCTTGAACGCTGATTCTTCTAATTTCAGAATTCGGAATTCGATCAATCCACGACACACCACAGCTTTGCCTCCAGAAATTCATCTTCACTGCTTTTAAGCGATCCTTCTGTCTCTTTGTCAATACCCGCCCAATGCTGCGGAAATGTGGGTATCCATTAAGTTTTAATTTTTCACAAAAAAGTCACTTAGTTTCTTTTGTTTTTTGGAAGCCAAACTTTGTTTGAATGCTTCATAAGCAATAATTTATGAAACGGCTTATCGCTTCCCTTGGTCAACTCTATACACTTATTAAAACTTACAACTGCCATTTCATCGTTTATGGTATTTTCCAAAAGTTTTCGTCATTTTCATCATCATCATCAGCATTCCGCCGAGTCATGTTTACAATTTCGGCATCTGATTACCGTACGAAGACATTCAAAAAATAATCATACCATACGAAATCATTATTGCAACATACAAACAATTTTTTTTTCTGGATAGTTTGTATTACGGAAGGGTTCGAATTAAAGAGGTTTGGATTAGCAAGCTTGTACTGTATACTAATAAGACTCTGTGAGACTCCCGAGAATAAAATACACATATACACAGTGTACATGTGTGGCACTGTAAATACAAAACAACTAACATACACGTACATGCAGTCGTTATACATCCCATGTCTATTACAAGAATACGAGGTGTCGCTATTAAATAACGAGACTGACGTGGTAAATTTTTTTTTCATTTTATACAAAATCACTTATTGTCACTTTCAATATACACTCCTTCTCTATCCTTACAACGCTCCACGTGAATTTTCCATTGTTGGAAACAATGCTGGAAGTCATCTTCTGTCAGCTGCTTCAGGACACAAGCCGCTTTCTCTTTAGCAGCTTCCACAGACTCAAATCTCGTCCATTTTAATGCAAATTTCACCTTAAGGAACAGATGGAAGTCACATGGTGCAAGATCTGGTGAATAAGGTGGATGTTCTAACACTGAGATACTGTACTTGGCTAAGAACCTCTTTACAGATAACGTGGAATGAGCTGACGCATTGTCTTGGTGGAGAACCCATGATTTGTCCTTCCACACTTTGGGGCATTTTTTCCTTACTCTTTGACGTAGTTTAGAAAGTACGTCAAGGTAGTAATATTGATTAATTGTTTGACCTTCAGGAACCCAGTGAAGGTACACAATCCCATGGATATCAAAAAAAAGCAATCATCATTGCTTTAAATTTTGACTTGCTCACTCAAGCTTTTTTGGCTCTCGGTGAAGTTCGGTTTGTCCAGTGCATGGATTGGCGCTTCGTTTCCGGATCATAAGTAAAAATCCACGTTTTATCACAAGTTATTATCTTCTACCTGTTCCCTAAGGTTGAATCTGCATTAAAAGGGACAAGATTTGAGTCTGTGGAAGCTGTAAAAGAGAAAGCGGCACGTGTCCTGAAAGAGCTGACAGAAGATGACTTCCAGCACTGTTTCCAACAATGGAAAATTCGCTTGGAGCATTGTAGGGATAGAGAAGGAGTGTATATTGAAAGTGACAATACGTGATTAAGTATAAAATAAAAATGAAATTTTTTACCACATAAGTCTCGTTATTTAATAGCCACACCTCATATAGCAAAATTCCCGTGATGTTCCAATTAATTTGAGCGGTACTATACAACAAATTTAGTACGGTACATATGCAAAAAAATAAAATTAAAATAAAACTAGAGATTTACAGTGTTAAATTAATTAAATCTAATATTATAAAAATGTTAGTTTATTGATACAGCTTATACCGATAATGTTTTCTTACATTAATAAGCCCTCATCTATTACTGTACATTTACATTAGTAACATACAAAATTTTTAATTAAAAGCTAAATTATTAGTGGAAATTTTTAAAATAGTAAACTATCATTTTCCTGTATCTGTCCGTCACACCCACATGTCAGAAACTATAAAAAATAATTACAAATAGTTTTCAGATTCATAATCTACACAAAAAATTAGTTGGTGTAGATTGACTGGAAGTCAAGAAATCAAAATCAGAAACTACAAGAGATAGCAATAAATGGTTTTCGGATTCGTAATCTACACCAAAAGATATTGGGCCAGAATTCGGTTTGAAGTTACGGTTTCAAGCGGAAGTTAAGAAATCAAAGTCGAAATAATAATAAAAGTCATAATACTGGAAGTAACCTGGATAAAAGTCGCAATACTAGAAGTAGAGTGGACACCAAATAAACTTGCCAGTGTAGCTGGGTGAACAATTCGAATTAAGTCGGTAGATTTCGAGTCTTAGTACCGAACTACCTATTACATCACATGTTCTAAACGATGTAAATTATCATCTATTAGCGACTTTAAAAACATTAAATTGTAAACATTGTATACAACAATTAACGCCTATCACATACAACACATTACAGACTAATGTTTTCAGGTTAACTGACATAGAAATTGAAGTCACAAGTTTGCCTTTTGCGTATAGATGGGCTGTGAGGAAGGGAAGTGTAAATATGACAGTGCTGCCAACCACAACATTGAGACACTACTCGTACATTTTACTACCGTTTCTACGTAAATTTTGTAAGCTGTGGTTTAATTCGAGAAAATTATCTTCATAAACCTTATAAGAAATAAATCTGATCTGTAATGCTGCCTATAGCTTAATAACATGACCAGAAATGATTAATTTACTGTAATTACCAGCTCTACCTTTTTCCATTGGAACTGCCGGCCGCGTTGGCAATGTTGGTAACGTGCTCGCCTCTCATCACGCGGCCTTGGGTTCAAATCCCACTTGGGCTTGGCATTTGTTCATACGTTACAAAAAATTCATTTCATCCTTCACCGTCTGCATTAGCAGCAATTTGCAAAACAGTTGAACGTTAAACCAAAAAAAAAATTCCATTGGAACAAATTTTCTACGAATGAATCGCCTGGTTTACTACCGCTGTCACCAGCAACTTCACCATCAGTCTCACTAGTATCTACCTTACCGTTTCCTTTTTTTACCAGGTATCAACAAAACTGTTGAAGAATAGCTTTTTCATGTCTTTAATTTCCTTCTTTATTTTTCGAATTGTGGGAAGAGAAACATCACAGTAGTTAGCCACTTACTCATGGCTTTTATTAAGAGCCAGTAAAAGGTATTTTTGTTTATTTTCAACTTTACAGCATTTTATTACACTGCGTATTAGATTTTGTTCAGCACTGTGAATAGTTTGCCCACATTTTCGAGAAACTAACATTTCTGTTTACGGTAACAAACAGTTATATTTGTACCGTTAACCTACAAAAGGTTCCGCGATATACTATATAGGCTATGCTCTGGGTATAGTATAAGTTGTTACGTTTGTCGTACTGAAATTAAAGCAGTCGCGCATGCGCACTGATGCTTTTCCCCCTTTACCCCTTGTTGCAAACATGGGCAAACTCGTGACTCAACTGATTATATATAACGTAGCGAGAGCAACAAGACTGATCACAGCTGGTACAGCACTGACCCCCTCCACTCGCTGAGGCAACCGAGTGCACCATTACCAAAATAAATCTCCGCAATGAAAAAAGCTGGCAAGCATATTTGGTGTCCGCTTTAACTCGAAATAAGTTACAATAATTGGAAGTAACCCAAAATAAAAGTCACAATACTTTGAAGGAGATATAAAAATTGCCTGTGACTAATGTCATTTTGAAATTTCAAACATAGCTTTTAAAACTATTTAATCACACCTTATAATATGTTAAGTCTTTCACCAAGAGAGATTACACTTTCAGTGCTCATTAAACTAATGCAATCCAAATCTCCCCTTTTATATCAAAGAAGCCAATATGAAAAACTACAAAACCATTCAGACCATAGAATTCCATTAAGTATTGTCATTAAATTTAAACACCAATGTGTTAAAAGATATTTGTTTGTAAACAAAATCATGTTTGATACAATAGTATGGCACTAGAGATTATTCAAATTAAGTAAATACAGCGATACTTAATAAAATTTAAATGTTAATATTATAGGAAGACAAAGAGATGGAGAAAATTAACTGACAGGCCTTTGAAAATTCGCATGCTGTAATCTAGTTACCATTTCGATATCGTAACCGTTAATGAACGGTAAACCAGTCGGCACTTTTTTCCTGTAATCGATATATTCTTGTCCGAAAAATGAAATCAACGTCATTTCTTCAACTGTTATTCGTTCGTGAAAAAATTTCCAACTTGCAAGTGTGTAACCGATTATACAAACTGGGTTTAATAGTACCAACTGAAAAAAAAAAAAATAAATACAAAAATATTAAATCTTACCGACAGGAACAACAAGAGAATATGGATCTACTAGATGGATGAAATGTCGCTTAGAATATTAACTAACCAATAAAAACTTGACCTATCAGATTACTCAAAATGCTGAAACAGTGGTCCCCCAATTTAACACCATTAGTTATACTACGCTTTTGGATGAAACACGGGTTGAACCATGACCCCCACATAACTTTTCCCATTTTTTTACAGAACTTAAAAGTATGATACTGTATACATTTTTGAATTTTTTTTAAACACAATATATTTCTGAAACACATTAAACAAATTAAAATTTATTTACAAGAAGTACAGTCCAACCCCGCTAATCCGAACTAATTGGGACCGAACCCCGTTCGGATCGGCAGAAAGTTCGGATTATCCGGGTTTTTCCAAGAAACATTTATAGAATGTACCTATTACATGTTATATTAGGCATAATGCTGGAAACATTAATAAACTACTGAACTAGTAACCAAATACTGATAAAGGTATAAAAAAATTTTAAATAGACTTCTCTAGCCATTTAAAACAGAAAAACAAAAATGTTTAAAACACTACCTAGAGTAATTACGAACTACAGAACTGCCCCTCTGCCCGACGCAGCGATTGCACCATTCCAATAGTTTTTGTTCGTTGCAAGCGTGAAGGTCATTGACAGTCACTGATCATTTTAAGATCACTAATCAAAACTGATGACACATCAAAAAGCATTCTTGAAGTTCTGAAAGAAGTTACCGTGAAAGATGTAATTTACTGGGTGGCTAACGCATGGGAAAATGTGAAAGAACAATTGATTAGAAAATCGTGGAAACCCCTCTGGCTGAGTCTAACGATCACAGAATTATCAGAAAATACAGATGAGAAACACAAAGTTATTGATCTTATGAAACAAATCCCAGGCTGTGAAGAAACTGATGACACTGATGTTGCAGAGTGGTTGTTGGCAGATAAAGATCAAATTATAACTGATGAGGAAATTGTTTCAATAATTAATCACGATTCTGACGAATATGTGGAAGATGAACCAGATGGAGCCCCGGCGATTTCACACACGGAAGCAGCAAAGGCGATGGAGAAATCACTGCAGTACATAGAACAGCATCCTAACGCTACACCTGCAGATGTAATGTTTATGAGACGGTGGTTAAATACAGCGACGTCTGCTAGGTTCTCATCACTCCGCCAACAAAAGATAACTGACTGTGTGAAAAGTGATCAATAATGCGTTCATGAGTAAACTATCCATATGTACAGTACTGAATTTATACTATTTTGTTTCCGTAAGTAAAATTTTTTATTTTAATATATATTTTTTAATTTTTTTGGGGTCAAAACGGGTTCGGATTAAGCGGGTTTTCGGATTAGCGGGGTTCGGTCTAGCGGGGTTCCACTGTATTTTAAACTACATTGTAATAGCATTTTATAAGGTTGTAGTGGCAATTTTGGAAGGATAAGACGATATTCAACCAATCAGAATTTAACAGTTAACATCGATTAAAACTAAGCTTTTACAAAAAAAAAACCGTGGACACATAAAGCAACAAAAAATCACTGTAATGTTTTTTTAATTCTTTCCAAACAAATTATTTTCTATTCTAATACATTATAAACTGTAATATAGTATTGTTTTTGTTAATTTGAATACACACGGTAATGAGTCGTAAACAGAAGAGGTAGAGGTGTAAAAGATACTAATAACAGTTATATCCTCTGAGAGTAATGAATTTCATTATACAGTCAGACCTTATGGTGAATAATGTGAAGGTGTCATTTGCAGGGTGGAAAGTAGATGATTTTTAGAGGACCTGGAATGCTGATAAGCATACTTTTCAACCTAGTGAGGAAGGCAACATTTGAACACCTCTGCTTTCAAGTAACCCAACAAAAAGAATCACACGATGTTAATCAGGTGGGTAAGTTAAATCGAGTAAATCGACCTCACTCCTCGTTTTACTTAATAAAACATCTAGAGGTTCAAACCAGCTGAAAGGGTGATAATTTAAACAACAATCATCTTTTACGGATGAAAGTGAGGACCTAGGTGCAAAATTCAACGAACACAACAGTCAAAATGTTGAAAAGCAGGTATACATGTTTGCGAGCTGAGTGTTTTTGAGATTGTAAAATTGAACGCATCAATATGTTACAGTGTATAGGCATTATGATGTCTTCTGCCATGTTTCTTCACAACAGAACCATTCTCCCTGAAGTTTTCCACCCACAACAATATAGCCTTTCAATCTGGGATGATGTACAATGAGCAATTTCAAAGTATTTACACAACGCACACTGCACCGCGACAATTGAGTCATTGTTGCAAATGAATGCCTCGCTGGCAAAAGCTCAATGTGCATTTGTCTACGCCATTTTGGCGAATGGTACTGAACGACACAAAACCTTCCCCTTTTCCTTAGGCATTGCCGCTACTCCCATCACTCCGAGTTTCTCCCATTACTCATTAAACAACAATAAAAATAAAGAGGTTATTTCGCCAAACTCTGCGGTAATAATTTTTTTAAGAAGCTGTTAGAACCCTTAGGTTTCCTAGATCGTAGCCACACTTAACAGCTTTTGCTTTTTTAAGTAAATGACCAAAGTGTATGGTAAAACAGCCACACTTAACAGCTTTCGCTTTTAAGTAAATGACCAAAGTGTATGGTAAAAATTGTATGAATTACAAAGTTGGAAAAGTTTTATTTTGTAAACACAGATTTTAAATTTATTTCTTTAATTGAATGACCTTGTAGAAAACAATGTCTGCAACAGTCTTATAAAAAATAAAATAATTCAAAATAAACAAACCTGAGTACCAATCGACCAATAGAACCATCCCACATAACTAGGATGTCTGAATAAACTGTACACGCCCGATGTAACTAACACATGTCCTTCATTGTGAGTACTTTGAACGACATGATTGAAATTCGATCTAGCCGTGAACATCGCAAGCTTACGAAGAAATTCACCACTCACGCATAATATCAATCCTATTATACTAACCCACCTGTACACTTTTATTTCTGGAAAACAATAATAAAAAATTATTACACTTAAATTACAAAACTGTTAATAATTACACAAGTTTTTAATTTGTCAGTATGGAATTTGAATGACAATGTGCGAAAGAATCATAGTACAAAGTTTTGTCGCTAGGTGAATTATAAGTGAACCGTCGGCAATCAGTGTGCCACAAGGCATCGTCAAGTGAAGACTATAGCTAGGCAGGCAATGTTTGCTATAGTGTTTTGAGAGTTCCACAATTTTTGTTATGACTCCGGCTGAAAAGCAAAGAGTTTGCATTAAGTTTTGTTACAAACTGGGTAAACCAGTTACTGAGACCATTAAATGTTGGTTCAAGCATTTGGTGACCTTTAAGCAAATCAAGGACTTTCGAATGGTTTAAAAATTTTAAGGGCGGTCGTGATTCTGTTGAAGACGACGAGCATTCGGGAAGACCATCATATTGCATCACTCCAAAAAACATTGCCAAAGTTCACGAAATCCAGCAGGACAGAAGACAAACCATCAATAACATGGTAGATGCTACACAAATGTCATATGGGACTTGCCGACGCATTTTGTCTGATCATGAGAAGAATTGCAGCAAATTTTGTCCTCAGACTGCTAACACATGACCAGTGCACCGCACACATTTCATTGTTCGCACAGCAGTTTTTGGTCAAAAATAAAATGGCTGTTATCCCCACCCACTGTACTCACCGACCTAGCATTGAGCGACTTGCTCATATTTCCAAAAATGAAATACAGGGTCCGGCAGAATAATCTGACGATTTTGGAGGGTCAATAAAAAAAGGACGATTCATAGTACAACAAAGTTTAATGGGTCAAATGAAAATTCAAATTATACAATTTTACTTACAGCATTTTCAATAGTTCACTTGAATATTTCATTTGAAAATTATGTCATCCAAATTTTTCCCATTGTTCCTCACGATCTCATTCAACCTTACAAATTTTCGAGAATTAGCTCACATGTTTTCAGGAGTTCTCATACAACACTTTCGTCCTGTCGGTTTCAGTTTCAAAGCAGACAATGTTAAACGAAAGTTTTTCACCCACAGCAATATCGTATTCCTACTTGGAACAGACACGTTTCGGTTTCAATTAAAATGTCTACAAAATAAACGCTGCGTAGCAATAACAGAATCATTGATTTTGAAATAAGCTTCAATTACAAAAGCACGGTGCTCACACGACCAACTCATGATGGCAGCTAAAATGGTATTATTAGCGCTACCCCGTAACAACTGTACCAACTTCCTATTCACAGTGTTGCCAACATACCGATGAATACAAAATCGTCAGATTAATCTGCCGGACCCTGTACAAGCTGAAGAAATGTCGAATCGATACCGTGGAAGGAATAAAAGTGGAATTGCAGGAGGTTTTGAAGGCGCTAACTATACTTGACGCAGAAGCTTATTAATTTGAAGGAGGTCAATACATTTTTTATTAAACATAATTACTTTTTTTATTGTCCTCTAATTCCTGAAACTTTTGGATAGCACCTCGTAAAATAAGTAATGTTATGAAAGAATTTACTAACACTGTGTACATAACACTTGGGTAGAACATTATTTACCAAACATAGACGTCTGCTCAAAAATGTAAAGATGCTACCAGGTGTGGCAATTAAGTTCCGGGAATTTAGTTAAAACTTGGGAATTGCCAATACTGCGTCATTCGTAAACATATCACTAGAAATAGGGGACCTTCCTTTTACTACAGACGAAGTTTGAAGTCAATAGCACATTTGGTTTGTGTTTTATGTGTATTTTTTGAATGTAACATTTTTAGAGGTGTCATAAAAATGAGTAACTTACATTACAAGCAAGGTTAGCAAGGATTTGATGCCCCCCATTCAGAGCGACAGTAGAAATTGGATGAGTCTGTTAGTCACTGGAGATGAGATCTGGGTATTTGAGTATGATCCCCAAAACCCATGAACAAAGTCAGCAGTGGGTGGAAAAAGTTGGGGAGCAGCCAACGAAAGCGAGGATGTCCAAGTCGCGACTCAAGGCATTGTTGATTGCTTTTTTCCAACATCCACGGCATCATTCATCGTGAATATGTTTCTGCCAGCCAAACAGTAACTGGACAGTTCTATGTTGGCGTCCTGGTGCATGTATTTTACATGAGCGCTCCAACTCGTTGAGGACGGCCGGATCTAGCACCACAACGAGCCGGCCTATTTGCCTTTCAATGTGCTGGAGTTGTAGCGAAAAAAGGCATTCCAATATTGTCGCACTCACCCTATAGCCCCGATATCACTGCCTGCAACTTCTTCTCATTCCCTAAGATGAAGTCGTACTTCAAGGGAACTCATCATGGCAGCATACAGGAGATTCAGGAAGCTGTAATCGCAGTTCTGAATGAAGCAACTTCAGAGGATTACCAAGGGTGCTTCCAATCGTGGGAGCAACGTTGAAACATTGAGTAGAGTTACAGGGAGACTATTGTAAAGGTCAATAATAAAATTTTGCTTGGAACTTAATTTACTTGTGTTTTATTGACAGATTTCCAAAACTTAATTGCCACACCTTGTATGACTATATGATGGCTTCTTCAGAATCATCCAACTTACAGCTCAAAATATCATCAAATAATGATAAAAGTAATTCCAACAAACGTACCTGGACAGAAATATTGTTCGATAAAAAATTCCACCCAGCTAGAGAAAGCAGCTATTTGATACTGGATGCTATGATTCAATATGAAAGAACTTATTGTTAACGATCTCGGATTTGTCGCAGCTATCGCAAAAAATTCCGAGTAATGGAAAAATGACATTACACACATGTACCTGAAACATTTTAACATTATTACTTATGTCTGTTGTTGTTGTTGTTTAGATCATCAGCCAAAAGGCTGGTTTAAACCTCTAGAGGCTTTACTAAGTAAAAAAAAGAGTGAGGTAGTTTACCATTGCCTTCCTAACTAAGCGGGAAAATATGCTTATCAGCATGCCCAGCCCTCTGAAAAGCATCTACTTTCCACCCTGCAAATGACACCTTCACTTCATTCACCCCCGGTCTGGCTATATAATGAAATTCATTACTTTAAGAGGAGATAACTCTGGCTAGTGTCTTTTACACCTCTTCTGTTGTTAAATGCTTCAGTCATATAATTGGCTGACCATGAGATAAACAGAACTATTTTTGTAGCCCTGGAACTAGCGAATGGAGTGCAAATAATTTAACATTCCACCTGCCTGTTATGGGCAACTTACAGCAGATGCTGAATAAGCTTGCTGGTTTTCTTGTATGTGCAGAAGGTTTATTTTGGTAACGCCGCGCTCGGCTATCTCAGCAAGTGGTGGGGGTCAGTACTGTACCAGCTGTGATCAGAGTCGTGTCGCTCTTGCAACATTATATATCAGCTAACCTGAAAACATTAATCTGTAATCTGTTGTGTATATGTTAGGTGTTAATTGTTGTATACAATGTTTACAATTGAATGTTTTTAACGTCGCTAATAGATGGTAATTTTCATTGTTCAGCGTATGTGATTTAATAGGCAGTGCGGTATTAAGACACAAAATCTACCGACTGAATCCGAACTGTTCACGCAGCTACAACAGCAAGCTTGTTTGACGTCCGCTCTACTAGTAAACGGCCACTAAAAATATTATGGATTAAGTGCAAAAACCCATTGTTTCACACCCCAAAAACGCTCAAAACGAAAATGTTGATGCAACTTACAATAAACTAAAAACTACTCTACATATTAATTTAAACAATGAAGTACTATTTGTCTGTAGAAAGAAGAAAGTTGGTGGAGAGGCGTAAAACGGGTGTATACTACTATTTAAAAAGACATTCTTTTTTCATATAATTTATTGTAAATGCACTTGTATAATAGAAAAATGAAGACGTATACTTTTTGTCCAGTGAAATTTTCAGGTACATGGAAACATTAAAAATTTATTTCAAGTTTTTCTGAAATTTTTGATATATTTTCATTTACACAGTCATGTATTTTGTAAGCTTGCCTGTTTTATGTCAAGAAGGCTAATGTAATGAATATAGAAAAATTTTATTCACGCACAAAGAAAATTATTTTTTTGAAAAGAACGTCCCATCCTGTTCAAATTAGTGATGAGAAATAAAGCTACTTTTTAATAACGTGTTACTGAAAATAACAGCCTGCTTAATAACAGGATTCTATAATCCAATATTAAAATAACACTGTTATCGTCCAGCCTACAATAAAATGTAGTAATAGGTATTACGAAATGACACGAGCGGAAAAGAAATAAACTAAAGTCCAGCCTTTCTTAGTTTGCTCCTAATGTAAACAAATAATGATGTCACAGAGCATGCGCATTATATCTAAATGTGTACACGCTGATTAAAAAGTAACAACAAAATACTTTTAAAAGTATTTAAATACAAATATTTTTAAATTTTTTTTCTAAATGAAATTGTTAGGGCTAAATCAAATCATCACTGACGTTTTTAGTACTTTAAGTACCTAAAATTTTAAAAATAGTTAACTTAATAGGAATACGACATCCGTAAAGTCGCAGACTCTAGCATGCACCCTGTAGTAGGTGGCTTTTGTTTGTTAACAGTAGGAGCAAACTAACAATGGCTGAACTGTAAATTATTCACTAAAGGTAATTTTTTGTATAAAGATTTATTAGTACAAAAAATGGTAGTCAAAACAAACCATCCGACAGCAAAATCATGACTAGCTGGATGGTTGATTCATTTTAAGTATTGGCTTAACAATGTTATTTGTCTTAACTTTGTATCAGTGAGAGATTCAGTGAGATTTTTGCCACTCTTGTGTTTGTATTAATACCAGTATTATAACATAGTTAAACTTAAAAGTGGTGTTATTAGATGAAAAGGTTATTATTAATAACTTCATTTAGTTTTAACAGTCTTATGACTGACAGTTGTATAACAGTCCTTACTGTTATAACAGTTAGACAAGCGTCATTTGTACATCAGTTTATCAAACAGCTTTGAATCAGTGTTATAAAGTAACAGCTAACAGGGTGTTTTTAATAACCATGTTATTAATCCTGTTATGTTAAAAAAGGCCAACCACTAGATCAAACTTATGAATTGCAGACCGTACACGACCATTAATAATGTTATTACGAGAAATGTCATTACTTCGAAAATTCAAGCTTCATTACCACATCATTTTTTTGTAGCCGTACACCATCAGTAATAATGACAATAGTTTTACTTCATTACTACTTGGGTTACCTAACAAGAATCAGTAATGGATTCGCGTGAGAAAGCGTGTGTTGCTTTAATTTTGGGATTAAGCTTAAAGTGTAATGTTGAATGTCGACGCTGGATGAAAACCTGGCTAAAAAACCGTGAGCATTCCCACGTTGTGTTGCTCAGAGAAGTTAGTGCAACAGAACCCGAGGATTATAAAAAACTACTTTCGCATGAACGAAGAAACTTTCGGTGAATTGTTACGATTGGTTGAGCCATTTTTGAAAAGGAAGGATACAAATATGAGGAAAAGTATACCAGTGTCTGAAAGACTAGCATTAACTTTAAGGTGTCTCGCAACAGGAAGAAATTTTGAAGACCTGAAGTTTGATGTCGGCTTGTACACTTCATCCGTACTACATCCCAATCTCCGAGATGTAAGAATTTTCTTCAGTTCTTTCCTATAATTACATCGCAGTGTATTTATTTTCCGCCTAACATCAGCACGTGTAGCCCCCGGTTTAATGGTTTTATATATGTTTAAAAGTTTATCCAACGCTTGATTCCTCTTTGTCTTATTTAAATATTATGCGCAAGAAAGGGTTCCAAAGTTCTGGAAGAGTCTCATATGTTTCAATAAAATTTAGAAGAACATCGGTACTATCGATGTTCTCTTCTAGATTACTAACCACTTCACTCGCGACAGATACTTCAGTTTCGTCATTCATGTTTACTGCAGCACGCTACAAACTTAACTAAATAATGATGAAGGAATGATGCATGCTCCGTACACGGTAATTATTACTGACATTATCCCCACTCTGCCGCAGTAATGAAGCAACGAAATCAGAAAATCCGGATTTGCATCATTACTGAGAATCATTCCAGCTTTGTGAACCATAGACGGTCAGTAATAAATAATGTCATTATGATAAGGGAATGACATTATTAATGATCGTGTACGGTCCGCAAATAAAATTCTACTTTAATCATTAAGTTAGCCTTCTTGGCATATAACAGGCACGCTTACAAAATACACGAGGGTTTAAAAAATGTTACAAAAATAGAATTTTCAGAAAAACTAAAAAATAAATTTTTAACAGTTCCATGTACCTGAAAATTCCACTGGACAAAAAATAAACGGCTCCATTTTTAATTTCATTTGCCTATATGAATATATAGGAAGAAAAGTATTGTTTTCATGTTGATTTTTCGAAATACAGTTTTCACCAGATCTACACATTTTCAGACCCCCTGAACCCAAAAAAACATGTTTTTAGCGATTGATCTGTATATGTGTGTGTGTGTGTGTGTGTGTGTGTGTGTGTGTGTGTGTGTGTGTGTGTGTGTGTGTATGTGTGTGTGAACAGAATATCTCAAGAACGGAACATCGTATGAACTTAAAACTTGAAACTTAAGTTAGATACCACTAGAGGACCCGACATAAACATTTTCATCAAAATCGGTCAACTGGAAGTAGTAGTTTAATCGTGTCATTTTTCACGTTTTTGCGATTTTGTCAAAAACAGCTAAGATTTTTTTAAAATCGCCTCATTTACTAAATTTTTTATGTTCTACATGATAGAGTAGGAGCCATGTTTGCTGAAATTCTTGGGAGAGGTTGTTTTCTCATAAAAAAAAGTTTTTTTTTAAGATTGCGACTTATATATGCATTTAAGCGCAAAAATGTATATAATAAAAGTTGTAGAGAATTAAAAATCCTACAACTTTTATTTTAAAACACTTTGTTGTATAACACTTAGTTTAGCAGTAATTAGCGATCTTCTGTTTTTTTTCTCACAAATACGCGTAAAATATTGATTTTTTTTTTAAGATTTCAGACTTAGTACGCCTATGCATTTTACGATAAAATTGTCTATAATCAAATTTATAGAAAATTAAAAGATCTACAACATTTATTAATAGCACTTTTCTCTACAGAGTTTAAGTTAGGGTGAAAGATTGATTTTCCGCATTTTTAAGCCAAACTGGGGTTGATTTTCATTTTCCGTCTTTCACTCATAATTAAAATAAGGTTATGGTGTTTGAGGTTAGTTTTTTGTTTATTTCTAATGTTTTATTACAAATGTTAGGTTATATTGTTCATTATTTGCATTGGCAAGAGAATGTTGTAAGAGTGTTTTACACCAGATTTTTTTTCTGTTATATAAGCGCATTTACAACAAACTTCAAGAATTAAAAAAGTAAAATGTTTTTGAAATGGTAGTATAACACAGTTTCGCGCCTCTCTGTCAACTCTCTTCTTTCCGAAGACAAAGAGTATCAAATTGTATAACTTACCATCCAAATATACTCCATGATGCTGGAGCTAATATTGACACATATATTCCTAATAGAAATGCGAAACCGAGAAACAATGACCTAACCGCAACCTGCAAAACAAAAGTTAGAACTACAGAAATAAACATGAGGAGAAAGAGAGATTGCTTATCAATTTAAATAATTATAGTACAGTAAATTGTAATATAAATGACAATTTCTTACCGGTGCTACTATAGTATGTGGCCTAACTCATTACGTTTAGTGAAATTTGTATTTTTTGATGTGGTAGCACTGTCCCCAAACACTTTTGGGCATATATATTCACATATTTACATGGTTATGCGATAATAAGAAAAAAGGACAAATTACATACAATAATTTACAATAACAAATAATACTATAACTAATAATACGATAATGATTCACCCAGTTATTTTTAGTCAGTCAGCACACGGTACACACTGTGAATGTCATTGAGAAAGCAACAAACAAATCAGGTTCAACTTTTCTCATAATTTTCCATGATACAGAGTGATTCACGAAGATATGCAGAAACTTTTGGAGCTCATTGTACATGTAAAATTAATGAAAAAAGTTTATATAAACATGGGTCCAGAAATGCTTCGTTTCCGAGTTACCGCTAGCGAAAGTTTCGCCCGGATTTCAGCTCAGCAGGTGAAATGAGGTCTTCCTGAAATTCTGGTAAGATGATTAAGGGGCGAATTTAATCTTTTCTCATGGTTTTTGATCTGATAAATTGAATAAAACAGGTCCCAGAACTGTAAGTTAAATAGTTTTTAAGAAAACCAGTGATAAATGCAAAAAATGGAGTGAAAACACATTTTTTCATCTTTGGGCAAGAATAACTTTGTTATTTCACCAAGAAACAGTTAAAATTTTTGAATAAAACATGTAGAAAATTTTATTCTCAACAAACCGGTGTAAATAAAGTACACAGAAAGCGAATAGATGTTTGATAAAATGAATTTTTATTCATAACAGTACAAAGTAAATTTAACCGGAAAAACAAAGATGAAAAAATGTGTTTTTTTAACTCCATTTTTTGCATTTGACACTGTTTTTCTCAAAAACTATTTAACTTAAAGTTCTGGGACCTGTTTTATTCAATTTATCAGGTCAAAAACCATAAGAAACAATTGAATTCGAGAATTCCAGAATTTCAGGAAGACCTCATTTTACCTGGTGAGCTGAAACCCGGGGGAAATCTTTCGCTAGCCGTAACTCAGTAACGAAGCATTTCCGGACCCATGTTTATATAAACTTTTTTCATTATTTTTACATTTACAATGGGCTCCCAAAGTTTCTGTATATCTTCGTGAATCACCCTGTATATGGTCAAGGTGCCAATGAAATAATTCTTACGGAACAATTTTTTTTGTTTAAGAATGTTTATTTTTTCGTCCAACCACGATCTCTCAATTGTTCGTGTATTGACTCCTGTTGAAGGACCTACATAATTTCACTGATGGTTAACCGTTGAATGCCGGTAACCTAATGTTTACATAACCTGTAAAATTATTTTATTAAACATCCTATGTAGGATTTTTAAACAGCCATATTATTTAAAATTGAAATATATATTTTTCTAACCACCAGAATACGGTAACATAAAACACTTACCAATGTTTATAGCGCTTTCGTGTATCTTGTACACATCTTCAGTAAATTAAAATTTATATCAAGTCAAAATTTAAAACTTTCTGTTCCTACCATGGTAGATAAGGTCCTTATCTTGTACACATCTTCAGTAAATTAAAATTTATATCAAGTCAAAATTTAAAACTTCCTGTTCCTACCATGGTAGATAAGGTCCTTATCTACCATGGTAGGAACAGGAACAGGAAGGTAGATAAGGTCCTTATCTACCATGGTAGGAACAGGAAGTTTTAAATTTTGACTTGATATAAATTTTAATTTACTGAAGATGTGTACAAGATACACGAAAGCGCTATAAACATTGGTAAGTGTTTTATGTTACCGTATTCTGGTGGTTAGAAAAATATATATTTCAACCTGTAAAATATGTAAATATTTTTTTAATATTGTGAACAATAGTTCACAACCATAACATAATGTAATTCTCATAACCTGTAAAATATGTGAATATTTATGCGCCAAAAGTGCTAGTGGACAGTGCTACCACATCAAGAAATACTAATTTCACTTAACATAACGAGGTAGGCCATGTACCACCTTCTCACTTCTATTTGGTTGCTACTTAGTTTTTCTTTAAAACACAATCATTACAATGGTACAACCTTCTTCAGAGTTATCAAAAAATTAAATTGAAATTTAGATCTATTTCATATAATGAATTAATATAATAATTTCACTAACCTTCATTTTAAACTGCGTCACCTTTATTTTATTCCTACTTACACGTGTTTCGGTGGATCCACCATCATCAGAGTAAATGAAAAATTGAAACTAAAAATTTTTTTCATTTATTTAAAATTTACAGAAGATGATACATCTTCAGTCACTTGTATAAAACTGTTTATACAAGTTTATAACTGAGTTTTATACAAGTGACTGAAGATGTATCATCTTCTGTCAATTTTAAATAAATGAAAAAAATTTTTAGTTTCAATTTTTCATTTACTCTGATGATGGTGGATCCACCGAAACACGTGTAAGTAGGAATAAAATAAAGGTGACGCAGTTTAAAAAGAAGGTTAGTGAAATTATTATATTAATTCATTATATGAAATAGAAATATTTCAAACTGCAGGATGCATTATAAAGATTTATTTTTAAAATTTAGATGTTCCATTTTATCATCACAATAAAACACATCATATCAATAAAACTGTCATATCAGTTTTATTGATATGACGAATGGACAATCCATTTTAAATTTTTAATTAAATTTTTCGATATTTTTCAAAGAAAATGTTTTCTTGATAAACCTTATAAGAAATAAATGTGACCTGTAATATTGCCTATAGCTTAATAATTACTTGACTAGAAATGTTTGATTTACTGTAATTACCCCAGCTACCTTATTCCAGTGGAACAAAATTTTCTACAAATGAATCGCCTTCTACACTATCAGTCTCACTAGTGTCTACCTAACCGTTTTCTTTTTTTACCAGGCGTCAACAAAACTGTTGAAGAATAGCTTCTTCACATTTTTCATTCCCTTCTTTATTTTTCAAATTGTGGAAAGAGAAATATCACAGTAGTTAGCCACTCATTCATAGCTTTTGTTAAGAGACAGGTAAAGGCATTTTTGTTTAGCTTCAACTTCACAGCATATTAGATTTCATTCAGAACTGTATTAGTCTGCCCACGTTTACGAGAAACAGATATGTTTACAGTAACAAACAATTACATTCGTACAGTTAACCTACAAAAGGTTCCGCGATTTACTATATATGCTCTGAATATAGTATAAGTTGTTGGATTTGTTGTACTGAAATTCAAACAGTCCCGCATGCGCACTGGTGCTTTTCCCTCTTTACCCCTCGTTGCAAACAAAGATAAACTCCAGACTCAAGTAACTACAATATAGAAGGAAAGATGGTGCAAAAGGAGGGGGGTCAATGGAAGAAGTGGATGGATGATGTCACAAATGATTAGATTTTTATGGATGCCAGAAGATAGTGGGTGTTAACAAGTCTAGCAGAAAGGATTAGAGGAAGCCAAAGCCCACCAAGGGCTGTAGAGCAACAAGATGATCACAGGAAACACATTTTTAGCACACTAAATAATGGAATACCAAAATTTTAAATATACTACTTAGAGAACGTAAAAACAATGTACGCAACAATATATAAGTATCTTTCCACCCACAATAATTTCATTAAACCAAGTTACACAACAAAGTTAATCAATAACTGTGTAATAAATGAATTAGGCGCGGTGCACACTGGAGAAACTTGTTTCATAAAACTGGTTTCATGAAACATGAAACTGTAGTTCTTGCAACAGATAGATAAGATTAACACAGGTTGGTGCAAACAGCGTTTCATGAAACTTTCGTTTCATTGCTTTCAAGAAATCGGGTTTTGAGAAATTCGTAAAAACGGTTTCCTGTTGCTTCAGTTTCACGTTTCATCAGTCTGCAATATTTCACACGGGATCAACTCTATACTGAACTGGAACTCTTTCTTTCAAAGAAACACTTATAATGATTTTTTCCACTTTTTATAATGATTTTCCATTACTTTAAATGACCATACCTTATCAACATAGTTCGTATTGTTACATACTACTTGACAATTATTAAAAATATTTTGAAACAATCAAACTGTTTTCACTTATCTCACTGTAATTGTTAATTTTTCCTCGGCACTCAGAGCTAACCTCCAGTTGGTGTCCTTCTTTGTTATTAGGGGATTGACTAGTTCTAACAAGCGATCAAAAAGTGGCTTCGACATTCGAAAAAATCCTTAAATATATCAGGATCTCTGCTTAGTTCGCGAGCTACCACAAAACAACTGTGTTGCCGATCCCTGATCAACGGGTGAACCCAGTACTTGCGGTTTTTGGTTTTTTTCTTATTTCTTAGCTACCACCACAACACAAGCACATCATCGTCAGAATACATCACGAAACTGATGGAAAACCGTTGCTTCTGTGTGCACTATCCAATGAAATGGTTTTCTCGAAACCCATTACATGAAACAAGTTTCGGTACCCAAGTTTCTCCAGTGTGCACCACGCCTTAGGCTTTAAAACATACACTTTGTTAAAAAATATTCCTTTATTTCAGCGTTCAGTAGTATCAAAATACTAAACCTAACTTGTAAACAACGTAAACAAGCATACACAACAGATATCACATAAAAACAAACTATATGTACATACCTGATAAGAAAAATTCTTCTTTAAAATCCATATCACAATATTTAATACTAAATAATACGACGGTAAAATCCAATACAGCCATTTTTCAAGGAATGAATAGATATGTAAATCTATGTACGGCAGAAACAAAATTAGACAAGGTAATAAAGATGCAATAAAACAATACAAGCTTAATTTCCCATAATATATCAACATAATAAACCTACGTTTTACAGTGTAATTAATATATTAATAAAATTATTTATATCAAATAAATAATATCAGGGAATCATTTACCCTATGTATTATCATCATTGACATAAACCAGTAAAATTGTGAGGTTATAAATGTGTAGTGGTATCGATTTTTAAGAAACTATCGATATATCGAACTAAATAATAATCAAAGAGATTGAATCGGTGGATTGATTGATAACAAGGATTTTTAGAATGCTATTCGAAGAAAATGAGAATACATTCTAAAATAATTTATCTTTGCTTCAGTGAATAGTTGCATTTTTTTAGTTAACGTTCTCAAGTCTGATTTCTAAATCTTCTGTGTTTAATACTTAATCTGTGTTTGTACAACTGTCAGGTTCGGAGTGTTGCGATTTTTTGCGCAGTTCTGATATAAAAATGAGTATAAACATTCAGAAAACTAAATTTATGGTCGTTTCGGAGTTAGGACACAATATTACCTAGCATATTACCACGCAGATGTCATTCACCTCGTTAAAGAATAAATCTGATCAACAAAACCAACTAAACACACCTCAAACCAAATTTGTATCACAAATTTTCCGACATGTCAGTGAATCGTCATTTCCCAGTAGCAGATCCCCAAAGAACTCTTTCAATGAGTAGAAGCTCCGCTTTGCAAGTCGTGTCTTTAACCAATTTATGTTGAGGTCCCTCACATCCTGCAGCAGATTGTAAGGTTGAGCTTAGGTGATGTCTTTGCTAAAAGAAGAGAACTAAACATAAATTGACAAGTGTTAATGTACACAAACTACAAGCGGTTGAATTTTTTGAGTGATGAAGCCTTTGTTTGAGCGTAGGTAACTTTATAAATAATATGAAGTGATACATTGGTGAAAAATGCAGGCCGAACTGGAAATCAAACCTGGGACCCCGACATAAAAGCCAGCAACGCTAATTGGTAACCATGCGCAGGCTATCGGTCCATGACTACAAATATCTTGGTACAATAACTCGAAAGTTGATCGAAGAGTAAGTTATGGCAAGTGGGAACTGGATGTTAACATTTAGAAGACCAAATTAAAGGTCAATAGCGGGCCAGGAAACAACTTTCAAATTGACAAAAAGGTAACTCATGCCGCTCCATCACGGGTCCGCAACTGGCTTCTACGTCAGGGTCCCGAGTTCGATTCCCGGTCAGGCCTGGCTTTTTTTCATCACCATTTTCATCTATCATCCTTCTCACCGTCTGCATTAGCAGAAATTGCAAACCAGTCAGACGTAAAATAAATAAAACATCACGGGTCGGTAAAACATAGAAATGGAAAGAACTCCGTATATTGACCTACTGTCGTCGCCATTTGTTCTAGTCGGCTCAACTTCACGGGTCATCGCAGGACAGTTAGGCCCGTTACACACTGTCGACCAGTCGCAGGCGACCAGAAACAGGGAAACCAAAATACAGAGACAGAACTGGCGACCAAAAATTAAAAATGTGTCAGTATCGTTCAAAAGATTCAACAGTATAAACGTAGAGGAAATTGTTGCAGTGATCTATTTAAAAGATAAGAACAAAAAAACAAAATACTGGGTGCATCCCTTAATGCAGGGATGTTTGTGTTATTTTCCCAAAATATTTATTTTGTTTGCTTACCTAAGTC
This sequence comes from Catonia carolina, assembly GCA_035578175.1. Taxonomy (NCBI): domain Eukaryota; kingdom Metazoa; phylum Arthropoda; class Insecta; order Hemiptera; family Achilidae; genus Catonia; species Catonia carolina. The sequence goes on from JAQMRL010000009.1 coordinate 11,102,309, forward strand.
CTTTTTTCATTTTCCGGCAAGGTTTCGCCCCAAAAAACCGACTATATCTACACAATGTTTCTTTTTCAGTTCACGATCAGCATTATTATTACTGGACAAGTCCCAAATGGACCCATGTGATTCAATCTCGAAAATAAACGTTTCTGTATCGAAACTCATGCTCTGGTCTCCCCCAAAGTTTTTCTAACACTGAATGCGCTTATTTGAAAAAAAAAACAAGTTATGGGCAAACTTTTATGGGAAAGGGGCCAGATATGATGAATACGCTAGGCGAGCTTACAAATACATATTTTTAAATAAACTATACGACTTTATTTTTGAATTTCTCATTGATTCATTGTCACAAAACATAAAATGCTATAATATATTTTATTTAAAAAACTTATGATCAAGATTTACAAAACCAGATTACTGATTAGATCAGTATGAAGGAATAGGGCTACGTGACAAGTGAAACAGGGATGAGATGACTTTTAAAATCTATGCTGGGGGTTTTTGGATTCGATCCCTGCTCAGGACTCACATGTTTGGTGGCAATTTTTAAAATTGTCAGTCATTTTCCTTTGTCCGTACGTCTGTGATTAACAGATGTCAGAAACTACAAGAGGTAGCAACAAACGGTTTTTGGATTCATATTTACTCAAAAAGTTAGTGGGTTTAAATTGGGTTTGTAGAATTCCAGTTTCGATCAGAAGTGACCAAAAATCGGATGTTAAGCAATCAAAGTCAAAAACTAAAAGAGATAGCAATAAACAGTTTCAGATTCTCAATCTACACAAAACGTTAGTGGGCCTGGTTTGGTTACAAAGTTCCAGTTTCGAACAGAAGTGGCCCAAAACTGGAAGTCAAGAAATCAAAGTCAGAATTCGGAAACAAAAATAGTGTCATTCGATTCATCTTAAACAGTAGACACAGAAATCATTAATGGCTTTTGCCATAAGTCAAAAGTAAGTGTTTTTAAAAATCGCCACTAGCCATGAGACTCATGATAGGGATTTGTTCATTACAAATTTTCATTTGTCATTCTTCATCTTTTGTGTTAGCATTAACCTTGTTCAAACTGTTGATCTAATTTTAGGCCAGGCACAAAATTGATGCTGGGGGAGGCGACAAAATGTGCTCCAGCTAGTTATGTATAAGTCAGAAACCAGTAAATATTGTTCTTTTCTAGTAGGAAACTCTTTAACACATCTAATTGTGTTCACAGAAATAGAATATCATAAAAGGGAAAATTTTTATTCCTTCTATCGTGTGTATGTAGCATTGATAGTTTGGGAATTGTTTATTTTAAATAGAAATCCGTCCAGCTTGTGTGTAAGTCAGCTTACATGCATGTTCTTTAGTTTGTGTTGAAGCTATGACATTTCTATAACAGAATTTGCCCTTCAAAAGGGAAGACGAGTCCATTTTACTGTTCAGGAGGGGGTTTACCATCACAGAGGCAAAATATTTGTCACTTTGTAGAGTTGCGGAGAACGTGTAACAGCTTCCTTCTAACCACACCTACATAATTTTTCAAAACACGTGGTTGTAGGGAAAAATAATTCTTACACTGCTTTGCTTACAGCTGTAACCTAAATATAATAGTGGCTCTGTGATATCACCGTAAAGAATGTAAAATATTATGCCTTCCTGTGATGTGAAAATGGACTCTTGTTGAACATTTTGCAACTTTGTCAAATAAAGGGTCATTCACGGGAACCAGATGTTTTTAAAATGATCATAAAAAATTGAATATTTACTTTAAATAAGTTTTATTGGTACAAAAACAATTGTTAAATCATAGCATTTGTTACTTACTCAATTATGCCCGGCAAATGATGTCCATTTTGGGCAATACAATCTTATAGCCTTTGATGGAAACTGGCCTCAACTCTTTGCAGCATGTCTACATCAATCTGGGTGACGTGATGACGAATTGCAATTTTTAGGTCCTCTAATGTACGCGGTTTATTGCTGTACACACACGATTTCAGAAACACCGACAGGAAAAAATCACAACTACTCAAGTCGGGGGAACGAGGGGGCCAAGGAATGTTGCCAAATCTGGAAACGATCCGACTTGGAAACAAGTTACGGAGAACAGCCATCGTTGCCCTCGATGTGTACGCTGTAGCCCCATCCTGCTGGAATAACACATTTTGAAACTTGATTCCCCGGTTTTGTAACTCCGGGATGAAAACGTATTCAGCATCGCAATGCAACGAGCAGCTGTTACAGTTATGGCAGCGTCATTTTCTTCATAAAAATATGGTCCAATAACACCAACCTTTCCCACTGCACACCAGACAGTCACCTTTCAGCTATGAAGTGGTCTCTCGTGAAGCTGATGTGGGTTACCGGCAATTCTGTTTGTTGACGTAGCCATTTAAATAAAAATGGGCTTCGTCACTCATTAACAATATCAAATTTTCATTTTCTTCAAAAGTGATAAGCATTTGTCGACAAAATTGTAATCGCTGCTGGGAATCTTGCTCGTTTAACTGGTGCACGACGGCTATCTTATAAGGATGGAAATGCACGTCTGTATGCAGAATTCGTCTTACTCTTGTGCTCATTTGAAGCGGTGCTGAATGCCTCTGACAATGACAAAGGCTTCCCTTACTCGTTCGATGTTCTCCGGAGTGCTAGCAGTTCGTCGGGGACCCGGTGGTTTTCTCTTCAATATTGAACCAGTTGTTCGAAGGTTGTTTACCCATCGCAATATTGTGTTACGAGAACCGACACTTGCATTACGATGGATATTAAAATGACGGCGGAAATCTCGCTGGACAGCAGTTACGGATTCGTCATTTCGCACAAAACTGTCATACGCGTACAGGCGTTGGTCTATCGTCCACAGCTCCATCTCAATGACTGAAATGTAAATGCTATGGACAAAGGAAACGCAAGAACCAGCCACGTGACCCTCCCACCACCAACGCTCGAGTACAACCCACTTCAAAAACATCCGGTTCCCGTGAATGACCCTATATTTACAGAAATTTATATGAAAAATAACATTTATTCCAGTAAACTCTTGTCTGAAAAACATGTATAAATTTTTTGCTAAACTGAATTTTAAGCCCTTTATAGTAAAAAATCTAAAGTAAACGCAAAATGTGTTAAAAACTGATGAAAATTTCACTTGCCTAAACACAAAGAAATTATGAAGCGATTTTCTTGTAATAATACCCAAAAGGCGCATACGTATTGTATGAATCAACTGTAATTTTTTCAGAATTTTTCATCTGTAATGACGTTAGATAAAACAGTTGTTTTGAGAGCGCGTTTTGATTTTTGCAATTCTTCTGTTTTACGCGAAACAGTCAGTTTCGTAAGGGTTAATGTATAAAACAGTCAGATGTAAAGTCAAAATAAATCTGTCTTAATGTCCACTACAGTTGAACATAGAACTAAGACGAAAAAATCCTGTTTGAACTAAAATAATGATAATGCACCCAACCTTTTCATTTTCCAGTAACATATAAAACTGTAGCTCCCTGACATTGTCTTCACAAAAGAGTAAGGTTCCTGTATTAGAAAGAACTTTGATTTCTTTAACAAAACATACCAAGACAAAGATGGTACCTATAGTCGTAGTATAGTGTTCTACAATCTTTTAATATCAATGGTCTATAAGCTAAACCTGCAAGAACACAATATTGGAGGTAGAAATAGGTTCATTAGATAACTGAGTTTGTAGTACACCTCAACCCTGAAGAACTAAAGAAAATGGTACAATTGCTCGTTTGTAGATCTATCCAGATAAATTGTGTCCAACGTAGAAATTGCCATAATGGTAGCCAACCTCCATTATAAGAAGGAACTTCAAGAAGAAGAAGAAAGCAGACCAATTATTACAATACTTTTACAAAATGCTGCTGAAATAAATTCATGTCTGAACAGAGCAAAACCAGGATTCATAAAAATTGCATTTTAGCTTATAAGAGGAGAAAAATAAGCAACCAAGAAACGACATACTACAACTAAAGGATGTAAAAAATATAAATAAATACAATTAAACTTTAAAACTAGGTATATAAAAAAATGTAACGCATATTTTTTATAAAATTCTAGGTTTGTTTGATTTTTCAATTTGGTCGATTTGATAAATTAGTATTTTTGTATCATTCAATAATTTAGAACGTTTATTTGTGAAATTTAATTATTGTACTAGGCCTATACCAAATTGTATTCCCCATAAAATATTTGGATTAATAAAATAAGTTGGTCAAACAACAATAAGTATAAGAAGAATAAAAATATAAAATACACCTGCTTTTGCAAAAAAAGAAAATAGTTTACTCTACAGTATTAAAAATATGTACAAATATTTATTAGATGATACATACAGGTATACTTTTGAAAGCATAAATCAGTTTTTTGCAGTAGCATATTTATTTTTAATCCTGACAATACTGTTGGCTTTTCTCAGTTTGTTTTTAAGGATATTACAACAAATAAATATTTATCTAAAGTAATAAGCACAAGAGAGATTATAAATTATTTCAATCAAAAAGGTGGAATTACTGAATTTTAAAACCTTTTTTATTCAATTTTTAATGGCAATAACATCAATCATTTCATCATGTTTTCTAAATGTAAGTCTAAATATCTGCAGTAATTACTTTTGTTATTAAGTTTAGTCATTAGTATTCAGAATGTAAATACATTACAGTATATTTCAATGAATAATGAAAATGGCATGAAATTATTGCTGTCGTACGTGTTTATTATATTACGAGAAAAATATTGGAAACATTGCAAACAATTCTATCATTCAAAGTTGAACGAAGCTCAGGTGCGTTCAGAAATTGTTGAAAAAATGAATGAAAATAAACAATTTAACCCTTAAACTATATAATATTAAAAATTATTTCTAATAAACTATTACTTTTTTAATTTAAATTTAATATTGAAAAATTAAAATATTTTACGCCAGAAAAATTTTTGGAAGATTAATTTTGTATAATATATTGAATTTTGTGTTATATTCGTTATTAGTTCACCGTAGAGAGCTTATTATATGATTTAAATTAATATAACGATATTTAATACAAAAATATTGCGTAGTTAAATGTCTGTATCAACGAGAATAAATACATATAAATTTTGTAACGATAACAAGATAATAATGTTATAATTTTTATTAGATCATGAAAATTGAAGTTGTGAGTGAAGATTGAACACACTCCACTGCGCTGTAGCTGTGCTTGTCGATCGAAGGCGGCAGGACTGGGTTTATGTTTAGGAGAATCGCGCCATTTGCATTACATTCAACATGGCCGAGGTAAGTTTTATCTAAATTATTGTTTTTCGTATTTGCTGTGTTTTATTTGTGTAATTCATTGGTAAATTGATCAGAAGTCTTTAGTTTACAATAATTAATTTGTGATATATTTATACTGAGCTTTATAGGTCTCTTAGAATAACGATAACAAATTTATGGCTGCTGAGAGGTAAGCTCGATATTAGCCAAGGTCACTAAATATCTTTACTCGTAACTGTCCTCAAGATTAATTTGATTTTAAATATTACCCTCAGAAAATGTAAGTAAAATTATTTCATTGTTTTGTTGAGTTTTCTTGTTTCATTATATTAGTTTGAGGATGTACTAACGTGTAATGATTATGAAGTTGAATTTATTTTTTAGTAAAGTTAGGTATTCCGTACATCGTTTTGTTTGTTTCGTTTTACAGAAAACATTAAGAATATAAAAGTAATACATTAATTTGTGCAATTTTGTATTCCTGTGATGTAATTATTACCTTACGCAATGTTTGTAAATAGGCTATTTTTGAATTTTGTGTTAGGGTAGGGAGGTTAATGTTTGAAACTAGATTTTGAAGTAAATTTACGTTATTGTGGAATAGTTACGCAAACAATAGCGTATACTTATAAGAATTTGTCAACTTTTTGAACAGATATACCTAATTTTGTTAAAATTTGTAGGTAGTCGATTCTAATAATGTAATTTCGAAATTTTTGTTATTCGATTCTAATGTATTTCCATGTTATGGGTAATAAATTGGTATTACAAATCTATCCCGGCAAATAATCTTAATGCAGTAATATAATTAATGTTAGTATTTGAATAGTATGACTCACATCTGATAAGGAAAATGTTAGTTATTTCCAGTATAACTTGATGTTTGTAAACATTCTCCGACAGTGTTGATACTTGCAACTTTATTGGTTTGATTTGTTTCATCATAGCTTAGATCTTTGTTTTATTTTTATAGTATGATTCTAGGGAAATTGAACAAATTATTTTTTAATTAATAAAAATAAAATTACCATTTTCTGAAAAATTTTTACTTCGAATTTAATTGTAAACCTGAATCTGAAAAATGAAGCTAAATGTTTCCTGTACTTTCAATAGGTTTAGCTTCTATTTTGCTTTCTAGTTCTTAATAATTATTCACTTATTAGTTGCTATGTTGAGATATTGGCAGATGTGTTAAAAAATATGACCCAAATTTTTTTGTGATTCAGATTCAATTTTGTTGTTTTTTTACATCCATGACACCATCAATTCACTCCCTCATTGGTCACCCTCTTCTTTGTTTCTCCCATGGTGTAAGAAAGTAGGCCTATGGTACTGCAACTCCCACTTTCATAGTGAGGAAAAGATCTAGAAATTTCCTCCCTATGGCCATTTGCATTGCTGCAAACCGAGAATAGTTTGATAATGTAAGGCGAGTAAGAATAACAAGATAACGAAAAATATAATTTTAATAATAATAATTCCTCAACTTATGGAATTAACAAAATGTCTGAGAATGAGAGGTTAATTTCAATAAAAATGATAATTTATAAATCATTTTTTTTATAAATATAGTAGAGCCAGATTCTGTTGTAGGAAAACAGTGTTTTAGCTTCATCATAAGTTTTCTTTAATAGGCATCTAAAGCTATTCTTGTCTAACTTCCCTAATTAGAATTTCTTTATTCCCATATTTCCCAATTCCCATCGCCCAAGCCTTTTTCCTATATAGCTCTGTCTACCGTATCACTCAATGATTTTTATGACTTTTCTACCTTCCCTTTCTCCTTCCCTTTGGATCCATTCTGGTATCTTATTTTGGTGCTACTCTAGTACGTGGCCTACCGCGTTATGTTTAGTGAAATTTGTATTTCTTGATTTGGTAGCACTGTCCCCAACACTTTTGCCGTTTTAAATATTCACATATTTTACAGGTTAGGTGATGTTAAGAAAAAAGGACAAATTACATACAATAGTTTACAATCGCAAATAATAATATGATAAGAATTCACCCAGTTATTTTTACTAAATTAGCAAATAATACTACTACTACTACTAATAATACGATAAGGATTCACAAAGTTATTTTTAGTCAGTCTGCCAACTGTACACTGTGAATGTCATTGAGAAAAGCAGCAACAAACAAATCAGGTTCTACTTTTCTCATAATTTTTCATGATATATGGTCAAGGTGCGAATGAAATAATTCTTTCAGAACGCCTTTTTTACTTTCTCTTGCCTATATGAATATATAGGAAGGAAAGTATTGTTTTCATGTCGATTTTTCGAAATCGAGTTTTCACCGGATCTATACGTTTTCAGACCCCTGAACCCAAAAAACGTGTTTTTAGCGATTGGTCTGTGTGTCTGTCTGTGTGTGAACAGAATATCTCAAGAACGGAACATCGTACGAACTTGAAACTTGAAACTTAAGTTACATACCACTACCGGACGCGACACGAACATTTTCATCAAAATCGGTCAACCGGAAGTAGTAGTTTATTCGTATAATTTTTCAGTTTTTTGCGATTTTCTCAAAAACTGGTCCTACGATTTTTTTTAAAATCGCCTATTTTACTCAATTTTTTATTCTCTACAAGATAGGGTAGGCGCCATGTTTGCTGAAATTCTCGGTGAGGCTGTTTTCACGTAAAAACGTTGTTTTTTTAAGATTACGGCTTTAATATAAATTTTAGCGCATAAACTTATATAATAAAAGTTGTAAAGAATTTAAAAACCTACAACTTTTATTTAAAACATTTTTTTGTATAACGCTTAGTTTAGCGGTAATTTGCGATTTTCTGTTTTTTTCTCACGAAAACGTGTGAAAAATTGATTTTTTAAAGATTTCGGCCTTAGAATGCATTTTACGACAAAAGTGTATATAATTAATTTTATAGAAAATTAAAAGATGTACAACTTTTTTATTTAAAGCATTTTTCTCTACAGAGCCTAGTTTAGAGAGAAAGAGTGATTTTCCGTATTTCTAAGCCAAACTGAGGTTGATTTTCATTTTGCGTCTTTCACTCATGATTAAAATAAGGTTATGTTTTTGAGGTTAGTTTTTTGTTTATTTCTAATATTTTATTAATAATATTAGGTTTATTCTTAATTATTTCTATTGGCAAGAGAAAGTTGTGTGAGTGTTTCACACCAGATTTTTTTGTTTAAGAATGTTTATTTTTGCGTCCAATCACGATCTCTCAATTGCTTGTGTATTGGCTCCTGTTAGTGGATCTACATAATTTCGCTGATTGTTAACCGTTGAATGCAGGTAACCTAATGTTCACATAACCTGTAAAATATGTAAATATTTTTTAAAACTCATTGTTCACAACCATAACCTAATTTAGTTCTCGTAACCTGTAAAATATGTGAATATTTATCCGCCAAAAGTGCTTGTGGACAGTGCTACCACATCAAGAAACACAAATTTCACTAAACATAACTTTGTAGGCGACGTGTTTTAGTAGCTCCCTTGTTTTTTCCATCTCCTGTATAATTTTGTTCATAAAAAATTTGAATTTTGATAAATTTTCATATGCATTTTTTGACCCTTACCTTCATATCTCTTTGGATGATAACTTATTTATGCTGGACATTTTAATTTATAAATCATCTTGATTCCTTTAAAAAATAAAGGAACTAGGCGTACATTATTGGTGGCTATTTTTTTGAATTGTCATCTGTCATTTTGTTTTGTTCGTCCATCCATCACAGCCAGATGTCAAAAATTACAAGAGATAACAACAAACGGTTTGCCGATTCGTAATCTACACAAAAAGTTAGCGGGCCTAAATTGGGTTTGAAGTTCTGGTTTCAACTGGAAGTAGCCCAAAACCAGAAGTCAAGATATCAAAGTCGGGATTTAGAAAACAAAAATTGTGTTATTTGATTCCTCTTAAAAGAGTTTATACAGAAATCACACCGTTTAAAATTCCGGTTTCGACCGGAAGTAACCGAAAACTGGAAGTCAAGAAATGAGTCTTAATTTAAAAAATATCATTTGATTCCTCGTAAAAGAGTAGATACAGAAATCACTAATGGTTTTTGCCATAACTCAAAGGTAGGCTTAAGTCTTTTTAAAATTACCATCAGTCATGAGATGCATCATGTCATGACGCATTTTTTCATACATCTTATATTGCAAAAATAGGCTAAGCTGCCTTTGGAAAATTGTCTACAAAAAAATAGTTTAATTTTTACAAAATGTTTAACCATGGTTTCAGACTCCTATGATTATGAGGAACATTTGATACATTTTTTAAAAATGTTTAGCAACACTACTTGGGTGATTTGAACCTCTTGTTCAAATTACCTCGGAGAGTTTATACTGTACTATATCCAAATGTTTTTTTTTCATTGCGTTTGTTATTTACAATCATAATTATGATCATTGGCTTTATATTGGTGTAATGGTCAGTGATGCTATGTCAGGGTTTGATTTCTAGTCAGGCTTTGCAGTTTTTTTATTTATCGTCTTTATTAGCTGTTATGTGTTAAACAGTCAGACATAAAAAGAAACCGACTGATATTCTGATATCCTGTTTAATAATCATTCTTCTTTATAAAACAGGAAAATATGATAGATGAAACATTTATTAATCTAAAAAACTTTTAATATTTACTTCCGTCTTTTTCTTTAACTTGTTACATGAGTACTTTTGTGGAGCGCACCGGTTCTTCAGGTGATAACACAAAAAGGGTCTTTTCCGTTTTCTGTATGCCACTATTAAATCCGAATTCCCTGAAGGGTTACACAATTCTTCCACTCCTACGTTTAGCGTGCCAATCTGACTAGCAATATTCCTGCGTAGTGTCAACTCCACTCCGATTTCACAGTTAGTTACTACACAGTCGACTATGAATTTTGTAGTTACTTAATAATAATCAGATGGAGGAAGATGCTGCAGAGTTCCTTCAGGAAAAGGGGTTATTGCATAATCCCAGAAGATGGGACAACTAAAAAAATTGGGTGAAACACTCACATGACTTTCGCTTCCAAATTTAAATAATTAAAAAATATAATATAATAGTATTGAAATTGAAATATATATTTCTAACCACCAGAATACGGTAACATAAAACACTTACCAATGTTTATAACGCTTTCGTGTATGTTGTACACATCTTCAGTAAATTAAAATTTTAATTTAATTTAATTTACTGAAGATGATACACGAAAACGCTATAAACATTGGTAAGTGTTTTAATAAAACACTTACCAATGTTTATAACGCTTTCGTGTATCTTGTACACATCTTCAGTAAATTAAAATTTTAATTTAATTTAATTTACTGAAGATGATACACGAAAGCGCTATAAATGTTGGTAAGTGTTTTATGTTACCGTATTCTGGTGGTTAGAAATATATATTTAAATTATACGGCTGTTTAAAATCCTACATAGGATGTTTTGATAAAATAATATAATAGTAATGTAGTAATAGCAAAATAAAATTATCAAAATAAAAAATAATACAACAGAATGTGTAACATAGCACATAATACTGAGACTGGGAAGGACGTGTGTACGCAAGCATGAGTGTGTCTGTCTCTGTATGAGTATTCAGTAAGGCAGGGAGTGGGGAAAATGAACAAGTGTGCAACCCTTCAGGGAATTTGGATTTGATAGCGACATACAGAAAACTGGAAAGACCCCACAAAGCTTATAAAATAATTATTGTGAAAAATGCATCTTCTTTTGTCAAAGTTATGTCAAAACTAAGACATAATAATTATTCTGTTAGGTTTGTTTGCCCATAATATCTATTATTCTGCCCATAATAGAGAGGTGGAGTGTCAAATTATTTACACTCAGTCTGTTCGTTGCAGGGCTAAAATAAATAGTTCTGTTTCTTATCAAATGGTCAGCCAATTAAATGACGGAATCATTTAAGAACAGAAGAGGTAGAGGTGTAAAAGACACTAATCAGAGTTATCTCCTCTGAAAGTAATGGATTTCATTATACAGCCAGACCCTGTGGTGAATGAAGTGAAGATGTCATTTGCAGAGTAGAAAATATGTGCTTTTCAGAGGGCCCGGCATGCTGATAAGCATACTTTTCCACTCAGTGAGGAAGGCAATGGTAAACCACCTCACTCCTCGTTTTACTTAGTAAAACCTCTAGAGGTTCAAACCAGCCTTTCGGCTGTTGACCTAAACAACAACAGGTTTGTTTACCTGAAGAAGCGTTGTGCACCGTGAAAGTGCAAGTAACAAGTGGAAGAAAAAGAAAGCAATCAAAAAATGTAAATATTGAGTTTTTTTTGTGTTAACCCTTCAACGCTTCAGTTAAGCATGTGACCGTGACTCCCATCTATGTGCATTATTATTATAAGTCAGAGTACCAACACATAATTTCTATCTTATGGTCCATAAAAATGACCTACATACCGATCTGTTAATACGCGTACATTTAATTCTTTTTTTTTTTTTTTTATTTAACGTCGTATCAACATCAAGGTCATTAGCGACGACGTTGGGGTGTAACTGTGTGTAATGAGGATGAAATGATTTTTTGTAACGTATGAAAATATGCCGTGCCTGAGTGGGATTCGAACCCAGGACCGCATGATGAGAGGCGAGCACGTTACCAACTGCACCAATGCGGCCGGCATTTAATTCTTTTATTTCTAGCTTGGAATAGCAAATATAATAGATCTGTTCTGGGTAAACGAACGAAGTTTATAACAAATCTTCAGCATGTGATCTTCCGTGATCACAACAATAAAATAAAATTGTACCAGTTGTTGTTTTTATGTCGTATTGTTTGATTGTATAGTTGGGAGCTGACTTGTTTGCTAGTGCGTGAAAAAGGGTAAGGGAAGGGGGACTGGTGACAGTGAGATGTGATGTTGTCATAGCAACGGTTGCTTTAAATCCACATGGCGACTTGTATACTGTACATTCTGAAAATATTTACTCTTCATATTTGTCAGTTGTTATTGTGAGACCATTCACTGTAGTGGTGTTAATTACGCTCGCGGCTCGTGAAGTTATTAATCTAGTTATTGTATGTAATCTAATATTGTTATAAACGCGGCCTGTTTATAAACAAACTGATATAAAATATAACATTCGGTAGTAAAATATTAAAAACTGATACAACATTTTTTACTTTATTAGGGTACTACGAGGGTAGGCTGATAAGTAATGCACACATGCTTGTAGAAGACGAACAAAAAGAAATAGCAAGATGGGGTAAATAACAAATTAAAGTACAAATCTTAACCTACCAAATTATCTATTTATTTTTCAATATAGTCACCGTTAAGCATTACACATTTCTCCCAACGTTTAACAAGTTTTTTCATTCCGTCACTGAAAAATTCTTCCGACTTTCCTCGAACCCAGGACGCAATAGCTGCCTTCACCTCATTGTCCGAGCTGTAATGATTACCCTTAAGGTCTCTCTTCAGTAGAGGAAAAAAATAAAAATCGCAAGGCGCAAGGTCGGGAGAATACGGAGGGTGTAAAATTGGTTGAAACTTCAGGTTTCTCAGAGCCTCTCCAGTTGCACGCGAAGTGTGTGGACGAGCATTGTCGTGTTGCAAAATTATTGGCGCCAGGTTGCCTCTAACACGACAAACTCGACGTCGGAGGTGTTTCAGAGTCTGTATATACTGAGCAGAATTTACCGTTGCCCCTCGTTCCAGATAATCAGTCACATAAACTCGGCGAGCATCCCAAAACACAGTCAAAAGAATTTTTTTTGCGGACGGTTGTGTTTTGAACTTTTTCACAACAGGAGAATGTGGATGACGATATTCAGCGCTCTGCCTTTTTTCTTCGGGATCGTAATGATGAACCCATGACTCGTCCCCCGTCACAATATTCAAAAGAAAGTCGTCTCCTTCGTCACGGTAGCGCTTCAAAAGTTGTTCAATTCGCGTTGTTTAATTCTCGTTGACATAGCACCAGAACACGACGCCATACTTCCACTACTCAAAACAAACTGAATGAAAGCAACGCCTTCAAACTGCGCAGACTTGTAGAGGAGAAATAGTACTTCCACATGCCACCAGGCGCGCTACTGAAGTTTATTTAGTTGTCTTCTACAAGCATGTGTGCATTACTTATCAGCCTACCCTCGTATAATAAACTTTTAGTATATTACTAAAATATTTTAGAATATTATTAGTTTAAAATTGAATAGAATATTTTGGTATTACAGTAGTTATTCGAAATGGTTTGTGACTAATATATTTAGAACAGCGCGTACTAATGGTATTATTACTACTAGTAGGTTATAGGAGGAGGGGAATTGTACAAACAATCCTCTCCAATCGAATTTTGTTACGTTAGAAATCAAGTGAGCTCCCATCTATAGTTCCAAGAAGTTATATTACACGCTTTTGCATCAATTAATTAAAACAGTCAAAAGGAAAACCACTGAAAACACGGGGTTTTTATAACCTCATCGCAATAAGTCGTAAACTCTAAACCAAATGAAGAATTGGCGGGAGTAAGGACAATCAAAAGTACGAATTTAGTACAAATTGCAGTTGTCAAAGTTAAGTAGCTAATGGCAGTATATGAAGTGTATTGTTGTACTAATTTTTCACAGGCGTAATTGTACGTTAGAACGCTTTGATTGGTTAATACGGATTCTATTGCTATGATTCTAATTAATAATTTAAATAATTAAACATAAATCATTTATTATACAAATTTTGGTTGTTTCAGGTGAACGCATGAATTGTTTACTTGATAAACAAACGCTTGAGGATAATTACTGTCAAATTGTTTAAGGAGTTAAAAGAAGACAAAGAAGAAGAAGAAGAAGAAGAATTTCTTGCATTGTTCCTGCCAACCAATTTACAAACAAACCTTTATTGCATTATTAAGAATTTAATAACAATATTCTGTAGAAGTAGTGATTGAGATATCTGTTTAAATTATTATTATTATTATTGCTACTATAATTATTATACCTATTTTTATTGTCAGCGTATTGTATTTTATATACACTTAATATAAAACGAAAAACGAAGGGAAATAATACTAGGACACGATGGAAAGCACCGCTACTGAAGAAAAACCTTTTACTAATGAAACTTTTAACGTTATCACTAACCAGACTTCAAATCCGTTGGAGAGAGGATCTAGTCTTAGTTCAGAAGAAGAGCAGACTTGTCACTTATGCAGGTAAGATATATTTTTATATATTATTATTTATTTTTTTGAAGATTGTGCGCAATAACCGTGCAAATCCGAACTTATTTATAATGTTTTTGAAAGTGTTATGTACAAAACTTGGTTTTTACTTTCTTTTGCCTTATATGAATCGGTTGTTTAGATCAACAGCCGAAAGGCGGGTGTTTGAACCTCTAGAGGCTTTAAGAAGTGAAATGAGGAGTAAGGTGGTTTACCAATACTTTTCTCATGGAGTAGAAAAGTATGCTTATCAGCGTGCCAGGGTCTCCGTAAAGCATCCAATTTCCACGCTGGAAATGACACCTTCACTTCATTTACCACCACAGGGTCTGGCCGTATAATGAAATTTATTACTCTCAGTGGAGGAGATAACTGTGACTGTACTATTTTTCAACGTTTATGAGCTTTGCACGTACACATTGCCCCATACCCACTTCATAGCTAGTGCCAGCAACGTTGTTAATACGTGCTCTAGTAGCTTGGGTATATATTTCGTCAGCCATTTGTTTGGTCTTTCAATAACAATTGTAACCTATGAATATACAAGCAGCTGATTGTATTATTAACTAGCTAAAGTACTTGTTCTTCGAACGGTCAGTTGGGCTACTGAGTTCGGTCAGTTGGGCTACCGAGTTCGATCCCTGTCAGGTCTGATATTCTTTAACTATTCATTGTTATCTATCGTAACGTCAGCATTATAATTTATGAAAAAAAGTAGTTAAACGTAAAATAAAAGATATCTTTTGTGTAAAATCTATTGGTGTGAAATCTTGGTGTACTCTTAAAATTAAGATATGCAACGCTTTATTATTTTCATAATAAATGAAAGGTAAATTACAAATCTTAGATTTACTCACACAAATATGTGTGTATAATGTAACTGTAGGAAATCTAATTTTTCGCTATAGAGCAAGAAAAATTACTGTTGAGATACCGTTAAATGAAAGATAGATTACAATAGGAACACTCCACGGTGGTGACCACTATAAAGACAACTGATTCATTTTCGATAATGTGACTGAGAAAAGGTGTATAGGGTTCTGGTGGAATGGGTAGGTAGGTACCTGACTCTACGAATACGGGTTTTATTGGGGCATAGGCCTGTGTTTATTGTTCTGTTTATTTTGTATGTTAATATTCTTCTAAAAATATTGGTTTATTTTTTAAAATTGGTAATATCTTTGTTATTATGCATGGAAATGAAAAACTTAACATAATAAAACTTATTAGTCTTTAAACGTTTCGTAATTTTGATTATATAACATTTTTTGATACATTAACTTTTAACGGAGATATTCGTAGTTTGTTTTTGTTTACCCCTTCCTCTGAACTCCCCATTCCTTTGTGATATTAAAAAAATGTATAGCCTATTTTCATTTTGATTATGTCCAGAACCTAACTACCGAAATTCATTGAATTTGGTTCTGCTGTTCTTGCATGTTGCTGTAACATACAAACAGACAAAAATTCAGCTGAACTTATTTTCGGTGTTTACATTGTACATCTGGGGTAGAAACAAAATTTGGTGCATTTTGAAAAATTGTACAGACAAAATCAAAATTTTATTTATAAAGATTATTGCATGTTTACACGCTCTATAATCGACGTGTATAGTATGAGATGCAAGACATGAATGAACTACTGCGGCTCTTATATGCATGCGCGTGTAATGTTTGTCAGGCTGAAACATTCGTACAATCTGACAACGCTGGCAAACTTTCTGATTGGTCAAAATCCGAGGAACAGCTGAGCTCATCAACAGTGAAAAGCATTATAGTGTCTCGTACATTTTTACCTCTTTTTTTGTTAAATGATTCAGTCAACTAATTAGCTGATCATGTGATAGGAAACAGCTATCTATTGTAACTAGCAGATAAAGTGCAAATAATTTAACAATACACCTGCCTGTTCCGGGCAATATCTGAATTTATAGGGAAGGATAGTATTGTTTTCATGTCCAGTTTTCACTGGATATACAAGTTTTCAGACCCCCTGACCCATAAAACATTTTTTTAGCGATTGGTGTGTGTGTGTGCGCGCGTGGGTGCGTGCGTGCATGCGTGCGCGAGTGAACAAAATGTCTAGACTGGAATAATGAACTAAGCTGAAACTTTGAACTAAGTTAGGTAACATAAGAGGACCTGACACGAATATTTTCATCAAAATCTGTCAGCCGGATGTAGTAGTGTTTAATCTTAATATTTTTCTCTTTTTCACCAATTTACTCAAAACTGATTCTACAATTTTTTTAAAAATAGTCTCATTTACTACATTTTTTTGCTATGCTAGATAGGGTAAGCGCCATATCTGCTGGAATTCTTGGGCAATTGATTTTCTTTTTTTTGTCATAAAAATCATTAAAAAATGGGATTTTTTAAGAGTGCAGTGTTTTTATTTAAAACAGTTTTTTTATAGAGCTTAGTTTTATCTCGATGGGTGATTGTACATATTTTTAAGTTCTATAGAGGTTGATTTTCGTTTTGCGTCATTCACTTACGATTAAAATTAGGTTATGTTTTTCATTTTACATTGTTTACTCACGATTAAACATAGGTTAAATTGTTCATTATTTACATTGACGAGGGAAAGTCGTGTGAGTGTTTCACACTCCGGATTTTTAGTTATTAAATTTCAAATTTAATTGTTCAGTGAATAATGGTCATCCATAAAATTTCGTTGTTATTTTGAATCTATTGAATTTTTTATGTGTAGAAATTGCTACGAAACATTTCCAGTTCCATGTCATGTATGAAGAATATAAATAAAAAGTCGTGTAATTTAATTGGCCGTTTTTGTTTTAACTATATAATTTTTTTCTTTTGTTAATTTAATCTATGTTGCATATTTTATCGTCGTACATGAACGATATTGTTTAGTCTAGAATTCAATTTGATATCAAAAAGTTAATTGTTCTATTCATTTGAATACTATCGATTTAGTTTAAAGACTGTTTAGTATTCGTTAATAGCTAAATTATTTTTAGTATTGACATTGTTTCGTTAATTACTTTTCGTTCTTGTTACATTGTGGTCGTTGTTCGGCGAATTGCTTTTGTTTTTGTAGTCGTCAATATTAATGTACGTCTCGTAATTAAGTGTAATTGATCTCGGAGTCGAATGTCGTTAAATCGTAAGAATTTGTGATGTGTTTATTATGTAACTATGGTCTGATTGGTTTTTACGATTGGTGTCGTTATTGGGAAGAACGTATCGTCTGTCCAATTATCCAGTTGAGATTTTTTTTAACGTTTTATTTTTTTAGTAAGATTCACAATCCTGTACTCTTAATGCTGGTTTAATTTTGGATTAGTTCAATAAGAATTAAATCTGTAGAATCTGAATTAAAATTTATGCTTAATAATGTTGATTTGATTTTGAGTTTTTTAATAAAATTATTTATATATAATATTTTTTGTAGCCATTTTCCTCGGCACCGTAGCCCGTCTTTATAAAAAACATATTTTACACAAAAAGAACCTTGTAGCTCTTTATTTTTAAAGGTGTCTAAGATTATTTAAACTAAAATATGTTACTTTTTAATTTTTCATTATTTCTTTATAAGTGGGAATTCCGTTTAAAATCTATTCTATTTAAATTTAAATTAATTAATTCTATTCAAAATATTCCTTAGTATTGTAAAAATAGCTGTTTCAAAGTTTATTGCTATTATCTGTAAAGTACAGTTAAAGTATTTCTTAATATTAGTTTAGGTAAACAGCCAAAAGGCTAGTTAGAGCCTCTAGAGGTTTTCCTGTGTAAAAACGAGGAGGTTTACCTTTCCTTCCTCACTGAGTTGAAAGAGTATGCTAACCAGCATGCCCAGCCCTCCGAAAAGCGCCTACTTTCCACCCTACAAATGACACTTTTATTTCATTCACCACAGGGTCTGGCTGTATAGTGAAATTCATTACTATCACAGGAGTTATCTCTGACTAGTGTCTTTTACACCTTTATCTCTTCTGTTTTTAAATAGTTCAGTCCTATAAATGGCTGATTATGTGATAAACAGAACTATTTTTTTGTAGCCCTGAACTAGCAGATCGATTGCAATTAATTTAACATTCAATCTGTCCGTTGTGGGAAATCCTTTATATTATAAAATGGATTTTTTTTTCAGCTAGTTTGAAAGTTTATTGCTGAAATCCATGTCTGATAAGTCTTGGCAGTCTGTTAAACGTATTAATTCCCAATGATGTGTGATATTTCATAGATTTTGTCAATCTACATCTTTGAAAGTCTGATTTCTTGCACTGTCTAGTGTTGTAGTCATGTTTCAAGTTTCTAGTGCGGATGTACAAATCACTTTTAACTGCAACTAATATTTCAAAGGTGTACAGGTTAACCAGTATTTGCGTTTACAGAAAAAGAGGTTTACAATGCCGACCACTACACCATGGGCCGTCAGTGTGGCAGAGCAGTTTTTATTATTGATGATTATATTAGTTTGATTTAATAGAAGTTGTGGTTTCAGTTTGTCTTATATAATTTATGAAATTGTTGTTTTAATTTTCAATTTGTTAAACTATTCATGTTTTGATTGTGTATTTTAATTTAGTCTGTGTTCTCTGTTATTTGTTGCAGTAATAAATTGAACACCCCAAGGATACTATCCTGCCTTCATATATTTTGTGAAGCATGTCTGAACAAACTGCTGATCGGTGAAGCTGGTGATTCTAACAATCGAGAAGGTGTAATTAATTGCCCTGTTTGTAGACAAAAAACTAAGGTAAGTATCCGTTTTTCCTGGTTTAGGTTTTCGTTGTTATAAATACTTTTACTTTGTCGTGCCGTGTATGAATATATAGGGAAGGAAGGTATTGTTTTCAAGCTCCCTAAACACAAAAAAACATGAGTTTAGTAATTGTTCTGTGTGTGTGTGTGTGTGTGTGTGTGTGTGTGTGTGTGTGTGTGTGTGTGTGTGTGTGAGTGTGTGTGTGTGTGTGTGTGTGTGTGTGTGTGTGTGCGTGCGCGCGCGCGTGTGTGAATAATATGTCTAAAGAATGGAATATTGTATTGATGCCGGCGAATAAGATTGCACTTGTATATGCAACCCGCAGAAAGTGTGTACTACTGTACCTAAAAACAACAATTAAAGGAAACAGCTGAAATAAATTTAGATAATATGTCATAGTTGTTATTGACAGTGTGATGTGTAAAAAAGTCAGCTGTCGGCATTACTATTTACTGATACTATGTTATTAGAAAGGCATGACTATTGCACCGCGTACTTCACCTGGCCATCACTATTTCTCTCTAGCAGAAATGCAATGTTATACGCTGGCAATAATATGATTTTGAAACTTGGAAGTTAAGGGACTTGACCTGACATGAATATTTTCATGAAAATCGGTCTACTGGAGGTAGTAAATTATTTGTGTGATTTTCTCAAAAATAGCTCCTGCGATTTTTGGAAAAATTATCTTATTTTCTACATTTTGGACTAAATGCAGGATAATTAATTTTTATAATACCCAATATCTCCTCTGAAAATTCTGGAATGTGTCATATGTCTGGAAATTCAGGGTTGTGTTGCTAGTCGCTGCAGAATATCGGTTCATTTGTTAAGAAAACTTTTAACTGAATAAAATAAATTGAGAAGAAATGAAACTTCCAGTATATCAGGAAAGCATCAAAATCGAACAAGTGAGACACTTTATTTTACTACAGAGCAGTTGCACCGTTAATGAACCACATGTCGCCTTTCAATTTACTTCATTGTGACTTGACACTTTTTTCACTTAAATCCCATTTCCTTTAAAAGTTTCAAACTAAAATTTACCCTTTCCTTTAAAACCAGTTATAAGTTTCCATGTGTCTGCATCACTTTCTTGTTGACATAAAAATCCTCCATAATTGTGACAACCACACACGTCTGTCAAAGCCATCCAATGAGGCATTCCTATATTCTGGCCGTTTCCTTTTTTTACCAGGTGTCAAAAAAACTTGAAGAACTATCTTCTTCACCGACTTATCTTTTACTTCCTTCTTTATATTATACATTGTGGAAAGATCACAGTAGTTAGCCGCATGCTCATGGCTTTTGTTAAGAGGCACAGAAAGGTACTTTTGTTTAGCTTCAACTTCACAACATTTTATCTTCTTCTCACAGTCAAGGATTAGCCTTCTGCGTGTTCCGATTAACAGCAGTAACAAACTATTGAATTATTGCCATTTTTTGTGTGGTCTTCCAATATCTCTTCTCCCCACCGGTCTGTATGGCAAAACACTAAGGGGGATCCTTCCCTCAGGTATTCTCTCTACATGCTCCATCCAGCAATTTCTATATTCTCACAACATTTTATTACACTGCTTATTAGATTTCATTCAGGAGTGTGAATAGTTCGACAACGTTTTCGAGAAACCAACATTTGTGTTTATGGTAACAAACGGTTATATTCGTACGATTAACCTACAAAAGATTTCACAAATTACTGTATGTGCTCTGGGTATAGTGTACGTTGTTATGTTGGCTGTACTGTAATTAAAGCAGTCGCGCATGCAGACTGATGCTTTCTCTCTTTACCCTCGTTAAAACCAAAGGCAAACTCATGACTCTACACTATAACAACTTTCCCCCTCCTAATCTTCTTGAAAACATCGTCATCATCTCTACCATCTCCAGTTAAGGTTACTCCCCAAACATCACGTTTGATGTTATTGTAAAATTTTACATCGATAGTTATAGATGTGGATGTTTTGGTTTTGTGTTTTTTTTTTAACTTTAGTGATTGATGGTATTTTTCAGGTGGGTCCTAAAGGAGCTGCATCGTTGCCATGTGATTACGTACTAACGAATATTTTAGATCTATCGGCTATCGGCAATATGCAAGTGGTTTGTACCAGTTGTAAGACGCAAGAAACTGCTATGTCACGATGCTCAACCTGTGCGAATTTCCTGTGTCCCAACTGTAATACTGCCCACCAGGTATGTATTTAAACGTTAATTTATTGGCTTTTTATTTGTAGTCAGTAGGGAGCTAGTGAGATTATAAATTTTGGATTATCAGATGTACAATGTAAAAACTGGGGTGCAGCTTTTTGTAAATTTTCTACAGAATGTAGTTTAGCGTCAATTAGTGATTTTCCATATTACTAAGCCAAACAGAGGTTGATTTTGATTTTGCATCATTCACTCGTGATTAAAATTGGTTATATTTTTCATTTTACTTTGTTTACTAGTGATTAAGAACGGGTATACTGTCCATTATTTACATTGGCAAAAGAAAGTTGTGAGTGTTTCACCCACAATTTTTTGTAAAATCTGTGGATGTTGTGGTTTATCGTGACTTTGTCTATCAGTTTATTGCAATTTACACAAATGAGAATGTTACGTTAATTTAATACCTTTGTACTACATTCGTGTCATCACAAAACAAGTCGCATCCTTTTTGAAACACCCTATATATTCTATAAACATAAATTAGGTTGTGTTATGTCTATATGTCCTTGAATGAGATGAATTACTAATGTGAATAAGTGTTAAAAGTTATTTTTAATATTTTACGTTGGAATTTGTTTTATAGTAATATTATTTTATTTGTTTGTCTTTTAAACATGTATGTTTTATGTTTTAACGGTTCAAGTTTATTTTAATTGAAACGCAGTAAACATAAAAACGCTTATTAGATAATAGGAGAATAAAAAGCGAGAAATTAAAATATTTACATTTTATTACGAGTCATTCACTCATGCTTAAAATTAGGTGATATTTTTCATATTATATTAGTTACTCATGAATGAGTGTAGGTTATATTTTGGTAATAATTTAATTATAACCAATATATAAGCGTTTGATAATGTTCTTTGAGGCTGTCTTTGGAATATAATGCTGGAGAAGGGTTATTCAAAACACCTTGTTGCTGCTATTGCGAGAATGTACATAACAGATATAGTTATTTTTTTGGCAACATTGACAAGAAAACAGAAAATAAAAATTAATAAAGGTGTATGACAAGGCTGTCTAATGTCTCCCGACGCTATTTAATATTTACTTTGATGGGATTTTAATAATTTGGAATAAATTAGTTGGCTCTAGCATTCAGCTTTGGAATTATGTGTTTCTAAATTTATTGCTGTACGCAGATGACATTAGTATTATTTTTGAAAAAGTAGATAGGCTCCAAAATTGTCACAGTATTAGCGCAGAGTTTGGCATAAGATTATAGGTGCAAAAATCAAAGATTATGGCATTCACGGGAAGATGGCCGGTCCGCTGGAAGATGGCCGGTCCGCTCAAAAATTATGCTTGGCAATCGAACTGTAGAACAAGTTCGAGATTTTAAATATTTAGGTTGCATGATTTGTTATGACTAAGATGATGATATGATTGAAAAACTGGCAAAATTCAGCGCTGTATGCGATTCTATTCACAGGACAATAGTAAAAAAAACTAGACGGGATACCCAAATGCAATTGTATAGAGCAGTGTTTCCCAACCGGTGGTCCGTGAGAGTCCGGTGACTACTTATAAAAAAGTAATATTTTCCCGTGATTAAATCAAAGTTACGATTTTCATTGAACAAGATTAAGTAAATACATTCAAGATTCAGATTAAGTAAAGGTAGAAGAGTTGTGGTGTAAGAAAGCCATGGGCTTCCCCAAGAATCGGCAAGTAGCTTCACGGTATCTTATGATGTTTTCAACCACTTATTTGTGTGAGCAGGGGTTCTCTAGTTTATTGTTAATTAAAAACAACGAAATCGGCTAAGTGTAAGCAGTGATTTGGGAGTAGCTCTTAGCAAGAGCCTAAAACCTAGAATTCCTCGGCTAGTCAAAAAGATTTTTGCACAAAAGTCGCATTGAAATTTTCATTTCATGTTTAATTTTTATTGTTATTTTTGACTAAGTAAATTCTATATTCCTTATTTTATTAAAAGGCAATTTACAATTAAACTAATTTTACTTTTTGTGATGTAGGCCTACAATGTTACCTACTTTCTTAAAATAACAATTATACTCGTATGTTTGTAATAATAGTTTCTTAATTAATAATAATAGTTTGTTTCTGAAAATTTGTTTTATTTAATCACCTTTTAATTTGGTTACAACTGATAAGATATATGCAATAATGTAATGGGTGGTCCGTGGTAGTTCACTTTCAGGCTGATTGGTCCGCAGACCACTGCGGGTTGGGAACCACTGGTAAAGAGCAATGGCTCATAATCATAACATATGGCAGTGAAACATGGGTGTCATTACAGAGGCCGTATCTTGTATTCAGGTTGCTGAAATGAGATTTTTGTGGGGGAGTCAAAGGTTGTACCCCGTTAAATAGAGTATGTAATGAAATTATACGTGCAGAATTAAATGTTCAGTCACTGTAAGAAACGTTAAGAATGTTTAAGAGAATCTGGTCCAACCATTTACTTTGCATGCCAGCATACAGACTTCCTCTACGTGCATGGAAATATAAACCTAGAGGGAAGCGAGGCTTGGGAAGACCTAAAAAAAGATGAATGCTGGAACAGGCCATTGAGCCTAATCCTTGACAAATGATGATGATTTACAATGTAATGTGAAAAACTAACATGACTTTTTCTTGCCAATATTGTAAATCATCATCAAGAGAAAGTCGTTTTAATTTTTCATGTTAGATTTTTTGAAACGTGCTATTTAAGTATATAATCATGTTTGTTACTGTTTACAGTTTATGCGATGTTTTGAGAACCACCATGTCGTGAAGTTTGAAGATTTGAAACAGTCGAAAGAAACGTTGCCACTTCACAAGCCTGTATTCTGTGATTTTCATGCTCATGAATTAGTTAAATTCTATTGCTATAAGTGCCAGGTATTTATCGATTGGGTTTTTCTACGTTGAATTAATATTATGTTTTGTCCTAGAAATCAAAATTCATGTACGTATTTACGTAAATAAATTTTTAATGATTTTTCAAAATCTTTAGATGGTACGGTAATATTTAGCATTGTTACCTACAAGAAAAACAAATTACTCCTTAATGTTTCTGTCGTTAATATTATGACTATTGTTAAGTAAAAGTATTGTGACACTTATTGCTAAGGTCCGTTTCGGGATCTAGGTTATTAAATAATTAATACGCTAAAGTTTACAAATTACAAATATTTATTAGACTAAAAGATTACAAAATAAATGATTAAACTAATTATAATTAAATAACACAATAAATGATTTAATAATTCACCTAAACTAAATAACAAACAATAAATAACTTAATAACTTACTTAGCCTACTTACAATCACTTTTATAGATTACACTAACATACAACACAAACTGAATTCACAAAACTACACATTAACTTTACAATACACACACAACAAAGAGACGGTATAACAATCTTACTCGGATACATAATCTGTTTACGCACCTCGACAATCAAACGGCAAAGATCACACGAATACTGACTGACCGCCTCGGGGGTCTCTTTTTATACCTACTCATTCATAAAGATTTTTCCAGAATAAAGTAGTGAAATCTACTCAAGTACAAAAATAACTCGTTATTTATGAATGCTAGAAAAATCTTGTTAATAGGTCAACAAAAAGTCTTTTGTAAATAGAAAACGTAAACAACCTGCCTCCCTCATAATAGCTGTACACAATACCTAAACTTTATGATAGTTATTTCAACCCTTATAAATGAATAGACACTTTTATGGTTACAGCTGTCATTTACAAAACTGATCTTATTGTGTAAGTTATTGTTATTTTATTATTTCTTAACTATTTTATGAATGGAGTTCTGGAACATTCGTGAAGCATTCTCGTCTTCTCTTGGATCTTGTTACAGTATTATAGAATTTTATAGGTTGATGGGTTATAACAAGCTAAAAATAAGTTACGTTGAAAATAAGTCGATATGTTAGGTCTAGATATTTCAGTCACAAAAATGCCTTTTGCGTATGGATTGGTTGTGAGGAAGGAAAGTGAAAATGTGACAGTACTGCCAACCTCAACAGAGACACACTACATTTTACTACCGTGCAGTTACTACGTATATTTTGCAAGCTGTGGTTTATTGCCAAGGAAATTTCTTTATAAAGCTTACAAGAAAATATTGGTTTTGTAATATTGCCTTTAGCGTGATTGCATGACTAAAAATGTTTGATTTACTGTAATTAACAGTTACCTTATTCTATGATAAAAATCTAGGAATGAATCACTTTCTTTGTTATTGCTATCACCGTCTTCTTCACTATCAGTCTCAATAGAATCTATGTAACCGTTTCCTTTATTTTACCAGGTGTCGACAAAACTTGATGAAGAATTAGCTTCTTTACTGTTTTTAACTTGCTTATTTATTTTAAAAATTTTGGAAAGAGAACATTACAGTATTTAGCTGCTTGCTTGTGGGTTTTGTTAGGCATGGAAAAGCATTTTTGTTTAGCTTCAACTTAACATTTTTGCACTATGAATAGTCTGACCACATTTTTGAGAAACTGCCATTTCTGTTAACGGTAACAAACCGTTATATTCATACAGTTAACCTATAAAAGTTTCCGCGTTATACTTTGTGCTCTGGGTAAAGTGTATGTTATGGTGACTGAACTGATACCAAAGAATTGCACATGCGCACTAATACCATTACGTGTTTACCCCTTATTGAAACCAAAGGCATTCTCGTGACTCAAGTAATTATGAAACTTGCGACTAAACTAAAGGTAAGAATTTCACATAACAGTGTAAAGGAACTCCCGTTTATAAACAAGACTTGTGTACACATGTAAAACCCACGAAAAAGTAACATTAAAAGGGATTTTTGTTTTCTTTACTAAAAAACTTATATTTGTTCTTTGTAAATATTACATAAGACCATGTTAAGAAACATCTCCGAACCATGTAGGTTACAAAACACTGGTTATTCTCTTGAAATGTCATCTGTTGTATTTACGTATTAATTGCACAAGAAGTTGGAGTGCAACATCATTTGATTGTTCATAAAACTTATTTCTTTTACGAATGGATTTGACTAAAAATAGTACAAAATTACATTTCTAATTTCCAATTAAATACAAATTTTTTCCGTTGTGTTCGATAGTTTAGACATGGGTACTCAAAGAATAATTAAATGCGTAAAAAAGTAAGCAAAAATGTAATTTACCTTTTTTCAGTCTTAAAGTTATTTTGATATGAATGTATGTATACCTTGGACAATTCGAATTGGCACAAGCAGCTTCGGTGTTTTATCTACATCACTCGTCGCCCCTCACCATGCAATGACAGTACAGTCACAAAAGTATACAATCTCTACTGTAATGTGCGACTCATGTACGTTCACTACGCTTCGTTTTCACTGTTGTTATTAATAATCTGTTGGACATAATGGTGTAACTAATTTGTTTTCATATATGATTTTCTGTTCATTATAAAATATTCAGACTAATTTGTTTAGTTTGTCACGTGTGTCTGAAGAGTGTAGTTTAGTGAGTTTTTGCAGTTTAGTTCTTGTAATTTATAGTTTAAATTTTTACTGGGACAAATTAAATACATAATTAAAAATGAAATAATTATTTGTATGTTTGTACATTGAAATAAGGTTGTAAGCATTTGCGTACGTTAAAATTTGTAGACCTTGTTGAAAGAATAGGTTATGGATATTGTTTATGCGGAACTTTGTGTACACGTAGAACAAGAGTTGTGCCAGTTCAAATTGTCCACAGGATACAGTGTTTTTGTTGTTCCCCTTTGAAAAGTATTAAAATTTAGTTTTTAAATTTTTGTAATTTATGTTTTTTATTTCAGACATTAATATGCAACGAGTGTACTGTGGGAGAACACACTGCGCCCGAACATCGTTATGAACGTCTCGCTGAAGCCGCTGAGAAACAGAAAGTCGAATTACAAAGCCTTGTCGCCGAAAGTAGAGCTAAAGTAGCGCTTTGCGAAGAAGCTTCCGCACAGCTGCAGACGGCTTTATCTGATTTGCAAGTACAACGTGATACGGCCAGCGATTTAATCAAGGAAACATTTCAGGTAAATATTTAACATGTGTTACTTTTCAATTAATATTTTTGTGTTGTGACACACTTTTTTTCATTTAAACCCTTTCCTTTAAAATTTGTTTTAACGTACAAAGTTTCCAACAAAAATTTAGCCTTTCTTTTGAAACTGTTACTTTTCACATGTCTGCACCATTTTCTTATTGGTATAAAAATCTTCCATAATTTTGATCACTTGTCTGTTAAAGCTCTCTGATGATGCATTACCTATTCTGGCTGTTACTTTTTTTACCAGGTGTAAAAAAAACTGATGATAGTTTAGCTTCTTCACTGTCTTTAATTTCCTACTTTATTTTATTTTGAATTGTTGTTTAGCTCATCAGCCGAAAGGCGGGTTTGAACCTGTAGAGGTTTTACTAAGTAAAATGAGGAGTGAGGTGGTTTACCATAACCTTCCTCACTAAATGGAAAAGTACTCTTTATCAGCATGCCAGGCCCTCTGAAAAGCACATATTTTCCATTCTGCAAATGACACCTTCCCTTCATTCACCACAGGATCGGGCTGTATAATGAAATTCATTACTTTCAGAGGAGGTAACTCTTGATTAGTGTTTTTTACACCTCTACTTCTGTTCGTAAATGATTCAGACATTTAATTGGCTGATCATGTGATAAGAAACAGAACTATTTATTTTAGCCCTGCAACGAAAAGATTGAGTGTAAAACATTTGACACTCCACCTGTCTGTAATGGGCAGAATTCAAATTTCAAATTGTGGAAAGAAAGACATCACAGTATAGTATGTGAATAGTCCGACAGCGTTTTTGAGAAATCAAGAGACGTTTCTGTTTACAGTAACAAACAGTTACATTCGTATAGTTAACCTTTCAAAGGTTCCGCATTATACTGCATGTGCTTTGGGTATAGTGTACGTTGTTGTGGTGGCTAAACTGATACCAAAGCAGTTGTGCATGCCTACTAATGCTTTTCCCCCTTTATCCCTCGTTAAAGCCAAAAGGATTTTCATAAGTCAAGTAAACTATATAACAGGTTATAGGATGAACTTGACCTACATTTTGTTTAGTGGACAAGGTCAAACAGACAGGTTGACCACTACTTAATTTTTAAGTAGAAAAGATCAAATCTAGTAATACCTGGTATATAAATTTGTTAAAACTTTTAAATAATATTAATAGCTTTATAATGTATAGATATTGGTAAATAATAATAGTTTTTTTTTTAATTAATAGAATATCAGTTAATTTTCAATCATTTTTTTTATAATTTGTAACATACGAACAACGAGATTAGAAATGAGTACTACTTATCAAAATGAACAACTAAATCATATTTAGTAAAAAGTAAATTAAAAATCGAAATTAAGATAAAATATTTAATTAAAAACATTTATAACTATAGTAATATACAGTGTATATTTTTAAACAGTGATCCGATTTTTCTGAACAGTTTTAAAATATTCAATCAAAATTCAATGGTGATATAGTCGCTTGAATCATGAAATCGTCGAGCGGTACGCCATCAACCATCCGTACCGAACGCATTGTACGTGAACGCTCCAGTAAAAATTAAAATCATAATATTTAAAGATACTAATCTATGTCAAATAATGTATCAACGAGTGGACAGACTTGTGAGCTATATTATATAGTAAAATTTTCAATGGAAGTTCGGAAAATAGATTGAATTACTTCAAGTTTGAAATAGCAAGATTTCAGTTTTGTAGACCGACGCTATCAACCAACGCTTCATTCATGTTCAAGAAATTGTAACGGGAACCGGTAAAAGTCAACTCAATATTTATTTTTATTAACTGATATCAATTTAAAAATCTATTTATCAATTTTTCAAGGAGTCAAAATTAATTAATAATCAAAATTTCTAAATATAAAACCAGTATTACATTTACATTTAAATAAGTACCGAGATTCTTTTGTTTTATTTAAAATTTTCAATTGTTGTACTTTGTAAGTTATTAGAATAAACAATAAACAATTATAGTTAATAAACCCTGAGATTATTTTGATATAGAGTCATCATTTTGTTATATTAATAATTATTTAATTTATTTTTTTTTATTTAATTAAACGTCTTAAATCTAAATTGTGTCTATTTATTTTATTTTTAAATTGTACAACCGTAGTGTTGCTACAAGGTGAAGGGAAAAATTAAATATTTTTACGATAGGATTGAGTATATGCTGTTACAGGATGCACTAGAAAGATGTGTTTATTGATGTTAATTTGTATTTTGTTTTTTCATACAGAGTTACAAAGCATTATTAGAAAAGAGGAAAGACGATGTTTTGGAGGAACTAAAGAGTATCCATGACCAACGGGAACTGAAAGTTATGGAATCTTTCCACAAGTAAGTGTATTTTCGTCTAGTTGTTTTTAAATATTATTTATTATCTGTAATTTTAACCCTTTGTAAGCTAGTATTTCACGTAACTGTAGTTATAACCAGAGCTGAATGTTTTGGCAAAATAGTTTTATTAAAAATTATGTATTTTTACTTTCTCTTGCCTATATGAATATATAGAAAGGAAAGTATTGTTTTCATGTCGATTTTTCGAAATCGAGTTTTCACCGGATCTATACGTTTTCAGACCCCTGAACCCAAAAAACATGTTTTTAGCGATTGGTCTGTGTCTGTGTGTGTGTGCGTGCGCGCGTGTGTGTGTGAACAGAATATCTCAAGAACGGAACATCGTATAAATTTGAAACCTAGAACTTAAGCTACACACCACTACCGGACCAGACACGAACATTTTCATCAAAATCGGTCAACCGGAAGTAGTAGTTTATTTGTGTAATTTTTCATTTTTTTGTGATTTTCTCAAAAACTGGTCCTACGATTTTTTTAAAAATCGCCTGGTTTATTTAATTTTTTATTCTCTACAAGATAGGGTAGGCGCCATGTTTGCTGAAATTCTGGGTGAGGCTGTTTTCACGTAAAAAAATAGTTTTTTTAAGATTACGGCTTTAATATGCAATTTAGCGGAAAAATTTATACAATAAAAGTTTTAGAGAATTTAAAATCCTACAACTTTTATTTCAAACATTTTTTTTTATAACGCTTAGTTTAAAGCCTATCTGTAAAGCCTATCCAGGTGCAGACATAGGGAGTGATCATAACTTAGTAGTAATGGATAGCAGGCTTAAACTTGAAAAACTGAAGAAGGGACAGGGAAATGCTAGGTGGGATGTAGACAAACTAAGAGAACAAGACAACCACGTAGGTTTCCAGGAGAGTATTCAAAAAGGGATAGAAGAAAGAGGTAATGACACAGGAAGTGTAGAGGAGGAGTGGATAAACTTCAAGGAGGTGGTAGTGAAAGCAGCGGAAGAATGGTTAGGACATACTAAAAGAAGAGGTAGGAAACCGTGGATTACTAATGATATTTTAGAACTGATGGATGAGCGAAGAAAATATAAAAACGCAAAGGACGAGAGAGGTAAAAGGCAATATTGCTACTTGAGAAATACCATAAACAAAAGGTGTAAGAAAGCGAAGGAAGAGTGGATCAGAGTGAAATGTACGGACATTGAAAGTAAAATGGCAGTTGGTAAAGTGGACGCAGCTTATAGAAAAATAAGGGAAAACTTTGGAGAACGAAAGATGAAAGCTGTTAATTTACAAAGCGCAGGTGGTAAACCATTGTTGAATGGCCAAGAGAGAGCTGAAAGATGGAAGGAATACGTAAATCAACTCTACATGGGAAAAGAATTAGAATATGATGCGATAGAACAAGAAACTGATGTTGAAGAAGATCAAAAAGGGGACCCTATACTACGAGAAGAATTCGATCAGGCACTTAAGGATATGAATATGAATAAGACACCAGGAGTAGATAACATACCATCGGAATTATTATTACGATGTGGCAAAGTTGCTCAAAACAAATTATACAAACTTGTGTGCAGAATGTATGAGAGTGGAGAGGTACCATCGGACTTTAAAAAAAATATTATGATTCCAATACCAAAAAAGTCAGGAGCGGAGAAGTGTGAACATTACAGAACCATCAGCCTAACATGCCATGCATCTAAGATACTGACAAGAATTATATACAGGAGAATAGAACACCGAGTAGAAGAAGTATTGGACGATGACCAATTTGGATTTAGAAGGAGAATGGGAACTCGAGATGCAATATTGGCTCTGAGACTGATTATTGAGAAAAGGATACAGAAAAATAAAACTACTTTTATGGCATTTGTAGATTTAGAGAAAGCATTTGACAATCTGGACTGGAATAAAATGTTTAAAACTTTGAAAAGGCTAGGAATTAAATACAAAGAAAGGAAAGTTATCTACAGTCGGTATAAGAATCAAACTGCTGTTTTGAGAATCGAGGGGTACGAAAAAGAGGCTGCTGTAAGAAAAGGTGTACGACAAGGTTGTTCTTTGTCACCACTAATTTTTAACTTGTATATAGAAGAGGCTATAAATGAAGTGAAGGAGAAATTTGACGTAGGAATAAAAATTCAAGGAGAAACAATAAAAATGTTGAGATTCGCCGATGATATAGTAGTATTAGCCGAGGCAAAGAAAGAACTAGAGGATGCCTTAAATGGAATGGATGAGATCTTGAGGAAGGATTACTTCATGAAAATTAATAAGAACAAAACGAAAGTGTTGTGCAGCAGCAAGAGTGGTTTAGAAGAGATGGGAAATTTAAAAGTAGGCAACGAAAACATACAGGAAGTTGGGGATTTCTGCTATTTAGGGAGTAAAATAACAAAGGACGGTAGAAGCACGAGTGATATCAAGAGTAGAATTGCTCAAGCTAGAAAAGCCTTTGAAATGAAAAACAGCTTACTGACTACAAACATTGATTTACAGATTAGGAAACATTTCTTAAAACATTATGTTTGGAGTGTAGCATTATACAGAAGTGAAACGTGGGTGATAGGGGCTGTAGAACGGAAGAGGATAGAAGCTTTTGAAATGTGGTGTTATAGGAAAATGTTAAAGATTAGGTGGGTGGACAAAATAAGTAATTTAGAGGTTCTTAGGCGAGTGGATGAAAAAAGAAGTATATGGAAGCATCTTACCAAAAGAAGGGATAGGCTAGTGGGGCATATCCTAAGACATCCAGGTATTGGGCTATCAATAATGGAGGGTAACATTGAGGGAGTAAATTGTAGAGGGAGGCAAAGATTAGAATATATAAAGCAAATTACAAAAGATGTAGGGTGTTACAGGTATGTAGATATGAAACGACTTGCGCAAGATAGAACAGGTTGGAGAACTGCATCAAACTAGTCGAGAGACTGATGACAAAAAAAAAAAAAACGCTTAGTTTAGCAGTAATTAGCGATTTTCTGATTTTTTCTCACGAAAACTTGTGAAAAATCGATTTTTTTAAGATTTCGCCCTTAGAATGCATATGACAAGTGTATATAATAAATTTTATAGGAAATAAAAAGATTTACAACTTTTATTTAAAGCATTTTTCTCTACAGAGCCTAGTTTAGCGTGAAAGAGTGATTTTATTTTTAAGCCAAACTGAGTTCGATTTTCATTTTGCGTCTTTCACTCATGATTAAAATAAGGTTATGTTTTTGAGGTTAGTTTTTTGTTTATTTCTAATGTTTTATTACTAATGTTAGGTTTATTGTTAATTATTTGCTTTGGCAAGAGAAAGTTGTGTGTGTGTTTCACACCAGATTTTTGCTTTCTCTTGTCCTGTTTGAATACTTATGTCAGTTTTTCATGATTATTGTACCAAAAATTACATTTTGTAACTATGTTGCCAAAGTTAACAAACTTTAATATAAGTTTTAGATATAATGTCTGTTAGGTAAATTATCAATGCGCATAGAACAAAATATATACTATATAAATATACGAAGTTAATGTAAAAAAAATAAATAAATAAATTTCATTAAAATATTGATATAGCCAGAAAGATAGGAGTTTTATAAACAGCGTACATACATCTCAAAAGAAGAGTGCTAGGGTTTTTGGTTTAAAAGTTAAAAATTTTTTGGGGTCAGAACCGTTAATGAACAATAATTTTATCTACCAAGTTGTGGCTCTTTGGTGTTTTCTTTTCTCGGAAAATTGTATTTCATCCAAATTGCATGGTTTTTTTTGTTTATGTTTGCAATTCACCTTGAAAAGTAAATTGCAGTTAAAAAGTGTATTTTTTTAAGTAAGAATTGATAGTGCATTGCGTCCGCACAGGCTGTCTTGAGACATCTGTTCAAGGTTAGCCATTCTTGGCCAGTCTTCCACTATGCCATTATTACGTTTCACGTCTTTAGTGGTGTTGGTCATGTGGTTATATTAGTTTGTTTGTCGCCATGTCGATAAATAATAGTTGTGAAGTGCGTTGTGTTACTCGTTTTTAAATGCAAAAAAATTCGTCCTGCTGAAATTCACCGGCAGTGAAGAGGAACGACAGTAAATGCTGGGAGGTATTGTGAAATCTTATTAAAGCTTATGCGTGCTATTCAAAACTGTCGACGGGGACTGCTCTCTAGCTATGTCATTCTGGTTCACGATAAAGCTCAGCCTCGCGTTGCGGCAAGGACAAACATAAACATGCTACTGGTTAACTATAATTGAGAGTTACTGGACCATATACAGCCCTGACTTAGCACCATCAGAATTTCATCTTTTTCCAAAACTTAAAAAAATTTCATAAAAAAAACTATTGGATATTGAAAGAAACTGTTACTAACTGGTTTAATGATCATGCGGCAGAGTCCTTGATGAGGGGATCCAAAAGTTGGTGGAACAACTTAACAAATGTTCAGATATAATAATGGTGACTATAGAAAAGTAAAAAAAATATCCATGTTTTGGTTTTTGTTTCAATTTTATGTTCATAAATAAAGTTTCTCTTACTCTATTACAAAACAGTTCTTACTTTAATAATTACTCGTGTATAATTATGCGTTTTTGTACTTTGCTGTTTTGTCATTTTGCTACTTTTTGTTTTTCAGTGTTGAGAAAACCGTCGAATGTATCGAAGATGCTTGCAAATTTACCACTCGGCTTTTGGAATTGGGTAATGCTGCCGAAATATTGGCTCTACGCCGTGTAGTCGGTACTCAGTTGATGAATCTGATCAATAATCCACCAAAACCGGATGTGAATATAAATATCGAGTTCACCTCTGATATGGATAAATTTAATGAGGCTGTACAGGTAAGAGTTTACAAATGTAGTTGTAGGGGTTAATTTCCAACTGATAACCTCAGCTAACTTATATTTTGATTATATTATAATATAACACAAGAAATAAAATTGGTCAAGTGTTCTGCTTGATGTTAGATTCAAGAAAACCATTTATATGGTATTGTTGTGTAATTACAAATTTTGAATTATTAGTAAATTTTTTTTTTTGACAAACTTTGTTTTTATTCACAACGTGCAACAATATGAACTTAACTAGAGAATGAGATTAATGGTATATGATAGTGACTTGTCTTTTAACAATTGCACGTGTGCAATTGATTGGTGTTTTAGAAGAATGGCATACCTTTGTTTCAAATGGCATGCCTTCTTGATCAGAAGACACTACATGAGGATTTATCCATCTTATGTACCTAATCATAGGTTATAAATTAAAAATTACACTTAATCAGTCAATTGAAATAAAAAAAAACCTTTTCCAGCATCCACCGGAAGAACAAATACTTATCATTTTCACATAACTAAAATAATATCGTGAACACTCTCCGAAACACGTAATTACAGATAAATATTTAGAGAAAAAAAATAGTACATCTTCTTTACACAGATGACAACAATGGAATGGTAAAATATTTAAAAACTATATTGGATTATCATTGATATCAAAATAAATTTTGAAAAATAATATCGTTTTGGTGGTTAATTAAATGGAAAATTAAATATTGTGGGGTTTGAGATTATAAATACAGAGATTATGGAATACGATATTATAGAATAGATTATTTTGAGATTATAGAATACGAATCGCCCTGTATAACTCATTTGTTATTATGTTAATGATAAACTGGAAAATGTACTGTCTTATCTGTTTCAGTCTACATTTGGTAGCTTCCGTAAAGATTCACCAGCGGTTACCGCTGCGACGACTACACCTCATCAGGAATGCAGTCCACCGCCACTGTTGGGAGGAAGTGGAGGTATAGGAAGCAGCGGTGGAATCACGTGCCCGCCCAGTTCCATGACTAGCAGTCCAGTTTCGATGCCTTCGTCGTACGATGGCGATCTGTTTCAAGCCACGCAGTGTCTACCGCCCATGACAATGATCCAGGAGTACAATTTACAACAACTGGCGTCGCTCGCAAACACAAAAGAAGAACCGCCCAGCTCGAATCCGAGCCCGACGCCTTCGTTTAATCTCGTCGATCTGTTTCAAGGCGATATCAGTTCAAACGCTCTGAACAATCTGCAGGCGCTTGCGAAATTGGGGAACGCTTCGATCAGCGAACCCGGTAAGCGAACAACTAATAATAGTCATCATCCATTTCCAAACAATCCCAATCGCCCCCCACGCCTGTTTCAAAATTTTCCATCCAGTAACCAGTATACTAACAGTTTTTACAAATTTACTAGTCAGTGGCACTAAGTTTCTATATGTTTATTATCGTTATTTTTTTGTTTTTATTTTCTATTTTTTATTGTTACTATTGTATTTTATTGTTTGTTAGTTGAAAATTTTATTATGACATCTTCATTATGTTTAGTCAAGTTAACGCATTTAGTGTGAAGCACTTTTATGTACTGTTGTCGGGATTCTATGCGACGTGTGGGGATGCTACCCCTATTTTCAATTCCATCGTCTGCTATATTCTGTCTGTTAAGAAGGTTGGTTCACTTTGGTGTCCCTTGTGTGTGTGAAATGTATTTTAGCATTTTTATAAAAGTTTTCGTTTACCGTTTCCATGTGTGACTCGGTAATTTTTTACCATTGTTTAAAAATTATATTGTATAAATTTTGGTAATTGCCTATTTCCATGAGCTAGTCACTAATTTTATGTTACTAATAGATAAGAATTTATATCGTTTAGAACTTGTGATTTAATAGGCAGTTGGTACTAAGACATGAAGTCTACCGGCTGAATCCGAACTGTTTTCGCAGCTCAGTTGGCACAAATAAGCTAAGCAAGCTTATTTGGCATCCGTTGTACTCGAGCGGACTCTAGTCTACTCTACTAGAGCTACTATTACCACTAGTGGATAGATGCACAAGCGAGTTAATTAATGCCAGTGCTCCGAAGACATCCGTGAGTTGTGTTGTGTATTGCTGTACAAAGTAAATGTTACTTAATAAATCATGTGTTCTGGTAGTGTTAACCGTACAATGATTAGACAAATCTTGAGGACACAATGCATCCCAGAGAGAACTGAAAAATAAAAAAACACAGTTAATGGGTGAGGAAGTAGGTTATTAGAAAACAAGAGTTTGAGGCTTCTTCAAGACTTATCAGGTAATTCGCTTTCGAAGATCCGAAAGATTATATGTGTTTCTTACGAATGAATGACTTAAAATTTTGAAATTAAATTTGAATTCCATTTAAGTTACGTGTTTTTTGCCTGACAACTTCGTATGCAACACTGCGAATCTGCTCGTGAAAATAGCTTACTAGCAACGTTTCCAAACGTTCACACCGAGGTAATCATGTGACATTTTCTCGTGTATTAGCCGTTTGTAAAATTAAACATGTTCAGAATCACTAGCATGCTAGTGAATCTACTAGCGTTCTAACTCCACTAGCTGCTAGTTGTTTGTTCCCATTACGCTATTTTGCTAGCTGCTAGGAATTGTTATTAACATTGTGAGAATTGGCCTTAAATGTAATTTATTTTTGTTTTGCTAAAATTTTTTACAAGAATTAATTTACAATACACGTACACAATTGATGGAACATAATGAAAGATAAAACTGCAGAATGATGTTGATGTTGACAATCAACTGAGGTAAACTAGCTTCGAAAAAAATTTGTAAATATACATTAACTTTTTAATTCTTCTAGTCTTTCATAATTTATCGGTAACAATTTAACCTTTATCGTAAATTTAATCATGGAAAAATAAAGCAATATAAATAAATGAAACTTTACCGTAAATTTGTAGAACAATTTTCAAAAAGTTGTAAAATATGATTGGAGAGTTAAATGCGTAACGGTAAATTCAGAAACTGAAGAAAATGTTAAGTTTGTTTTTTATATATGAGGGCACAAAAGTGAATTTAACTTTTTTACAGGTAAAGTATAGTGGATGATTATGAACTTGAAAATGGGAGTACAGTATGTCTGCATGCGTGTTGAATCCCAACTACAGTACGCATATTGTGCTTTGTACTGAAGGTGTTAATTTTTTAATCGCCTTTCATTTTTTGTTTTTTTTTCTCTTATCTATGTATTTTATATATTTTATGAAGTATACTTAATTAAAATCAATTATGAATATTTGTGTGAAATATTGTCGTGTAACAATTAGGTTATAAGATTTTGTTTTTACCAGCCTGATTATTAGTAAATGATTTCAACGTGATTAACGCGTTAAGATTTGGTAACGATTAAATTTTTTTTATAAAAATGAATCTTATACAATTTTTTCAATCAGGTGAAGTTTGTTTTGTTGTTAATCGTTAAGATGTACAGGCTGGTTATAATTGATAGATTTCTTTTTATTTTAATGTTGGTAGATAAAATTAGTAGTGTTTTTTTTGACAATAGATTTGTGTATCTTATCATTTGTGAATGACATTGATAAACTTAAGTCTTTGACTAAGAGATTTTCTTTGCGATCTCGTATAAATATTTAACGAATACGTATTGTCAATTTTTTTACAGGGTGTCTGTATTTTCTGTAGAATTTTTAGTTTTATTTTAATGCGATTAATAATTAATGACAAAAATACGAATAATTTGTTATTAATTGAATGTTTTTTTTTTGGGGGGGGGGGTTTCAATGTGGGAAAGATAGTTTTAGTTTTGTGATTTTACAATTCTTACAAAAATGAAGTTTAAGCACTGTATTTTCACTCCTATTAATAAAGTGGTTGTGGTGGTGATAAAATTATGAAAATTTAAGAAAAAATCTCCTTTGTACCCTGATCAACTCATAATATTAAGCTTTTGATTCCTGAAAAAAAGAAATTCTGATTTTAATCATCTTCCTCGACTGAAATTAATAAATGTAGGATTTCCTGATTGCGATAAAATATGTCACAAGAATTTTTGTTAAATTTTTGGATTTTAAAGTTTGACAGACACCCTAATTGACAAACGTTATTTAGTGAAAAATTGTTGTTGATCTCATGTGATAGGCCTAAATATGAAATTTCTAACTATAGGTTAGTAATTTTTGTTATTGAGGTCGATGATTGGTCTATTTGGTTTAATATATCGAGCAAAAATGAGTACTGGACATTTGAAAAAATTGTTTTGTCATCTTAACAAAACTGAAATGAAATTTTTAAAGGAAACTAGGCTTGTTCAAAAAGTTCCAAAACTTTTTTTGTAAGAAAAAAATATTTCACAGCTTTTTGGGGTCTGGATCCCCTTCAAAGTAATCTCCTTCCCCCAACATACATACTTGTCCCAATAGTGTTTCCACTTTCTGTAGCAATCCTGAAATGCTTCTTCTGGAATTGCCTTTAGCTGCTCTGACGCGTTAGTCTGAATCTCAGGAATCTCAGGACTTGTTAACCTCATTTTATCGCTTGAGTCGATTATTTTATTGGTCTTCTCCATTAACTTTGTTTCCTATGCTGATATTTTCGCTGTTCGTCAATCGCAAAATTCTAGTCACTTTGTCCATTTTAAACGATTTTGTGTTTAAAAGTTTATTTATTGTTGGTGTATTTGTTACGTCTTCAGTCCTCAGTCCAGTTTCTTCGAGGTCTTATTTAACTCCCGCTATAAAACATCTTCCTCCAGATTTCATGCTCGGCCCTCCGGTTAAAAGTTATTTTAGTATCCTGTTATAATATCCTTAATTCAATATTTTTTTATTATAAATTTACTACGTATTTCAGCGGGAGTACATGCTAACTAAAGCAACTTCCATGAAATGTATGAGATATTTCTCCACAGTCTTGTACAAACATTACTTTTTCTCTTAACTTTTTCGTTATTGAAGGTTTAAGGTTATTTATTAGTTTCAATTCAGAAAAATTTTAATCATTATCTATATTGAAAGCTCAGAAAAGTTTAACAATACGGTTTCTTCAATTATTCATCTCTTTATTTGAATGATCTATATTTTCATCAAATAGAAATTATTTTTTTTTGTGTTTATACACTTACTGCTGTTGTTTCGGGTAAACCTCCAATTAAACCTTCAAATCAATTAATCAAACCTCCAACCAATTACCCTTCTGCAGGGTTATTGCTTTTATCACTTAATTATTTATTGCTTTGTTGGTTTTTTTTTATTTCTCTCTTGGGGTCTTAATTCCATATTTTTGCTGCGTTACTGTCTTAATTCCAGTTTAGATGTCTATACGAAAAAACTTCTTGTGTTTTATTTCATCTTAATTCACTGTTTTGCTCTATTATGTTTTCCTGGATTACTTCATTCCTCATGTAATCTAAACTCGAGATTTAACAACTTCTACTCCGGAAGTTCATGTACATGGCTCTCCAATTATCCTTTTACTCTCTTCTGACAATCCTTATGGTTTTACAATAAATAGAAACTATTTAAAATTAAAATAAAGTATGATATTTATGCTCTGAAATGATCTATCAGAATCCTATACTTGTTGTTTAATATTTTAAAGTTAGTTCTCTAGGCTTTGGTGTAGTTTTATTTAATGCCTAAAGATTGATATTTTTGATTAGTGTATAAATTTTGAAATTTATTTTTCTATTTACCTTAAAGGCTTCAGCTGTTCCAGACTGTTCTGCTTCTAATAATACTCGACGGCCTTATTATGTTCCTTTCCTATGACATCACACACACATTCATTTATTTAGATATTACTTGTGAAAAACCATTTTGTAAAGCATTATTTTTTTCTATACGTATATTTCATAAGTGAAAGGTCCTGGGGAAAATCGATGAGGGTCCAAAATTGATTATTTTTCAGTAAACAAAAAACTAAGTTTCATGTCTTCTAGGCGAATAAAACTCGATGCAAACAATTTTCTGTGGCAAGATACAGTAGCTGCGTGGACTCTCATTGTTAGACCCCTGTACCATAAATCTTTCACTGTATTTTTTGAAGGACTGTCAGCGTTTTTCCCCTGTTGGTATGTAATATAATAAAATATAAACTTATAGCAACAGAATGGCATTAATATCTAAAAAAAAAAAATGGACTCATCGTTTTTCCCCTGGACCCTTCAATTGTGTGTAGGTTACAGGAGAATGACATGAGGGAGACTTGTTTGGGAACGCTGCAGCTGGTATTTTTTGTGCGCCACTCCGTTTCCACCCGTTGCCACAACGTACAATAGATCCAACTGTTTACATCAAGGGCAAATTCCTACGGAAAAGTCACAGTTTTCATAAACTAAGAATCACATTTGTATGTTGACTTACAGACGGCCTGCACGCGATATATGTTTACATAAAAATGTTTTAACAATCTAGCCTACCTATCACACTAAAACTATAATAAAATATTTCCCTGTCAACGTTTTCTTTTTCTGTAAATGCTATTAGTTGTGTTGAAGAATTCTCTACAAAATAAATATAATATTGACTGGTTTCAGACTCACATTGACCTGTGAAGAATGTAGGTTAAGGTAATGAAAGGTTTTCAAAAGTCCTGTACTTTGTTTGCTCTATATTAATTATTCTTGACATTCCATAAACACATTAGTTTATTTTTTAAATGTGTGTAGATAATTTTTTTAATGTGTATTATTAATATACATATATACTTATCTGGTTTTTTAATGTTACCTGTTTTTTTTATTTAATTTGTTTTTGAAATATAAATACGTATACAGTGAAATCTCAGTAATTCAAATTGTTTTTGTGTTGTAAATTTTTTAATGTTTTATAATATGGTTTTGTGGTTTATATTAATGTTAGTCGAGAAGGTACTGATGTAAGAAAATTAAAAAAAAAAAATTTTTTTCTACAATAGCAAACTAGGTTTTTTCATTGGGGTTTAGTGTGTTTTAAGATTTTATATTTAACGACTAAAACAACAGTCCAGTTAATTTTATCTGGTGTTTTTTTTTAATTTATAGAAATAATTGAAAAGTTTTCATGTAGAATCTAGAATTTGGGCAAAGGGTTAGAGTATTAAAATTTATGAAAATACCAAAACGAATTTGTGTAAAGGAAATATAAAAATAGTTTGAAAGTATTGACTATTTCAGACAGCGAAAACATTTTAGGGAAAAATTGATGAGTTTGGATTTTCAGAGTAAAGAAACTATGAATCAAAAAAAAAATGCGAAGAAGTAAAGAAGATACAACAGTATGAATGAATGATGTAGTTTTAGAAAAGAATGAAATGAAAATTATGTAAATGTGTGATCCCTAGTGATCTGATAGCAATTGAAAATTTTTTTAGTGTAATTTTTTCCAGCAGTTGAATTTTTTAAAATTTATATGAAGTTCTATCAACTGCTTCGTTACTAGTGATTACGATAGGTAACGCATCAAAAATTGGTGAAAATTTCCATATCCTGGGCAGGAATTGAACCCAGGACCTCCGCATTGTAGGCTAGTGTTATGAATTTAAATTGTGTTTATTAGATCCCAAATAAATATATTTTTATGGTGTAAGTAAATGTGAAATAAAATTTAATTGAAGTTTTATCGTGTGGCAAAAATGAAAAAAATATAGGTTAAGATTCAGCATGATAAGAAAAGGTATAGATTTTATTACAGTAATATTTTTTCTAAAATTTTATTTTCAATGTTTAGTTTCTTCAGTTTTTTGAGGTTAAGTTCTGTATTTATATTTATTTGCAAACCGAAAAAAAAATTTCAATTTTTGTAATTGGTATTTATTGAAATTGTGGACTTTATTACAAAATTAATAGAGTATTTAATATTTTTAATTGTGTAATACGAGAGTTATTCGGAAATTAAGGTTCGATTTCTTATGAAACATAAACTATCACAGATTTTTCAGAAACTTTTTTTATTCAATTCCCTTACATGTTTCTCTATTTTTCTACATAGTTTCCATATTTATTTAAACATTTGTCGTGATGTTCTACAAGCTTTTGTGTGCATAAGTCATAGACATCTTTTGCTTGTGAGGATAAGCGGTCTTTAGCTAGTTAACCCAACATTTTCTGAGAGAATTTTGTGGAAAGTTGTTCTACCCACATTTTGGAAATTCAAATGCTAAAGCTGAAATTATAAATCGTTGGTCTTCACGAATCTTTTTGTCCGCGGCTTTGACCTAATCTTCTGGGATCACTCAGCGGTTCATCATCAACATTTTCTTGTCTGTCCTTGAAAGCTCTCACCCTTTTACGCGCTTAGTTGTCACTCATTGCATTAAAGCTGTACACTTCACTTATGTCAGTTGAATTTCTGCAGTTGAAACGTTCTTTGCTGTCAAATACTGAATCACTGATCGTTTTTCAAAGGCAATGGGCTGATCAATTGTATTAAACATTTTGAACTGATATTGTTAACAGCACACTGTAACAAAACCCTGGTACAAATGGCGTCGTTTGACATGAGCAAGGCATGCCAGGAGTTGGTGCGCATGCATGTTTCAATGTTTGCGCGACATTCAATTAGCTACAATGATTAAGAGCTTACTTTTCGAATAACCCTCGTATTTAAGTCAAGATGTAAAATTGGTTGAAATTTTGCAACCAAATGTATGGTACTAAAGAATGAAATTTTGAGTGTGGTGCTTTTTGATAGTATTTCTAAATTGTTAAAATTATTTTAGTATGAAATTAATTTTGTTTGTTTGATTAGAAATTTTATTATTTAGTCGTAATGTAGTAGTCTACTCTGTTAGGTAGAATGAATAGATGATGAAATCTGTTAATATATATTTTTTATATATACGAGGTTGGGTTATAAAGTTCCTGGAAATGGTTATTAAAAATTTATTGAAAATATGTAAAACATTTTTACTTTAGTTTTCTTCAAAATACTCTTCGGGTGCATCTACACACTTATTCCACTGTTCATACAATAGTTGGAAAAACTCCTGAAAGCCGTTTTTTGAAAGTTGTAAAAATCTGGTTGTGCAAGGGTGGGAGAATATTGAGGGTGTTCCAGAGTGGTGACTAGTTCTTTTCAAGTTCCTGGACATGTTCACTCTCTTTTTTTTTTGCTCAGGGGATAACATTTTCGGAACCATACGCGAGCAAACACGATGCATGTTCAAATCATTATGACGAATGCTGTGAACACTACCAT
This sequence comes from Catonia carolina, assembly GCA_035578175.1. Lineage (NCBI taxonomy): Eukaryota > Metazoa > Arthropoda > Insecta > Hemiptera > Achilidae > Catonia > Catonia carolina. The sequence goes on from JAQMRL010000009.1 coordinate 11,145,964, forward strand.
GTGAAATAAAGTTCGGAGGCAATTGCATCGATAGTTGTTAACATGTCTGTACCCACAAGTTTCGAACACGTTCAACATTCTCATCTGTGGTGGAAGTGGAAGGAATTCCAAACATCATTATCAATTGCTGTGCGACCGTCACGAAAATGCTTGAGCTCACTCATAAACTGCAGTTTTCTTCATTGCATCATTTCCATATGCGTCAAGGGTGATTTCTCCAGCAACACACAGAATTTCATATTGGCACACTACTCTGATGACGACATTTCACAACCCGAAAAAATTACTTCTAAAATATCTTAATGCCGGACGCAGGAAACCAACTCGCAATTGCCTGCTGGGCGGCACAGCATCTTCTCTAGTAGTGATGCCATCCTCCCAAACAAAAATTTCCCTTCCAGCAAACAAATGCTTGACAAGTACACGACCATTTCAGGAACTTACTAACACATATGATAATTTATTTGAAGCAGTTGATTTATTAGGTTTTAATTATTTCATATTAAAATTATAACAAGAGAATTACAGTTAATTTGATAAGTTTAATAGTTAGGAATCATTTCAAGTTGTTTTCTGATAAACGAGGTGTGATTGGGAATAATTTAATGCGGTGCTTGTAATTTCAAAATGGTAGTAACTTGCAGACTTATTTGTTTTGATAGATCCCTTACAAAGTAGTCTCCTTGTGAGTAAACTTTTACCAACTTGTTACAGTTCTACATTTAAAATCATTCTTAAAAATTTTCTTTCTTAAAAGATTTTAAGAACTCTCTCCATATTTATAACTTGGATGTATTCAATTGAATCAAATGGATGGTCCAATGGCCCTCTTGCCGAAAATATTTCCAATGTAGGAAATTGGTAGCTAGGGTTGTATCAGGGGAACAGGGGAGGGGTTGCTAAATCACAGGAATTTGGTATTTGTTTGAAAATTCTATGATCAAAAATGCCTGTTCAGCCTCTATTTTACAATGGAGGAACAAATTTCAGTCTTACCAGATTGTAGGCTTTTTTCTGCGTATTTCCATGCTAACACTTTAGATCAGTGTTTCCCAAACTTTTTTTTCTCGCAGCACACTACAAAAAAAAAACGGCCAATAGCCGCGGCACACCTATTACTTTATGCCATTGATTAAACTTAAGTACTTGATATAAACGTACTTATATCATACTTATACATACTTACTTATAGTCATCGGCTAGGCATTATTTTGTTGGACCGTTTAAATTTAATTTAATTTATTTTCCTTGAGTTCCGCGGCTCACTTGGCCGGCCTCGCGGCACACCAGTGTGCCGCGGCACACAGTTTGGGAACCTCTGCTTTAGATGAAGGATAGTTTTATAATATTCTTGGTTGTTTGTCTGCACCCTTGAAGAAAATTCATAATAATGCATGGTACTTGAATTGAAAAAAAAACAACACTGACATTGTTTTCGTATTCAACTGACTTTGTTGAACTATTTTATTGGTTGTAGAGAAGTTGGATCCTTCCACTGTTATAATAGTTTTTTTTGTTTGCGAGTCATACTTGTAAATCCATGTTTTGTCACCTGTAGTTGACCTATTAAATAAATTTTTTTCAGTTTTGCCCCCAATTAATTGGTTTTTGGGACACTTCAAATATGTTTTGTTTCTGTTGGTCTGACTATAATAATTTTGGAATGAATTTTACAGACACTTTTGACGCATGTTGAAATTGTCATCCATGTTGGATTTATTGATACGCATCAGCCATCCCCGGTAACTTCTACCGTTAGAACATTTGTTGGTTTTTGAAGTGGAAGGCTGGTCAGGCAAGAGTGTCGTCTTCAAATGATTTGTGGCCATCTTTGAATGTATTGAACCAAATAAAAAAATACTTTGGATCAGGCTCAGATAATATATCCTCGAAAGCTGCTGTTTTTGAGCATTCATAAGTCTTTGAAGCTGATTTTCCTCAGTTCAAAAACAAAATTTGACAACTCGTTCTGGTTTTTGGCATCCATTTTGCTAAATCGATAATTCTCCAAGACCTAATTATATATGTCTTCAAATACCAGGTACAACTCTCTACTGAAGAAACAATGTTGCATTGATCATTTATGAAGTTTTACTGGCAAAATTAGCTTCACCATCCACAACTGCTGGCAAACCTAGCTCCCTCCGCCATAGAACAGTGACAGCACCTGTTTTCCAATCACACTACTTTTTGTAAAAAAGGAACTGTTTTTGAATAATAAATGATAAAAAATCTTCAGAATATTTTTTAGTGTAAATTATATATAATTTTTTAAACGTTGAGTATTTGGCATGAATCAATTATTTTATTTATTAAGATAATTTCAATTTTTTTTGTTATGAATCAATTGGTAATTTGGATTAGTGAGGTTTCACAGTATTGTATATCTAATAATAAACATTTTTTATCTTATAATAAATTAAAAGTAAATTTTTAATAAAGTTGTCAAATTGTTAACATTCTAAAGTTCCTTTCAGAGTTAATTTTTATTAATTTATTAATTTTTAGTGGGAGTTTGTGTTTTAATTTATATTTTAGCATGTTTTTTGTTGCTAAATTCTGGAATCCAGTTTGAAAGAAGGTTGTAGGATGGGTAATAATTAGCGAAATGAAGTTATTTTGAAATTTTTATAGATGTATAAAATAATGTTTTAAAACTGTTTTAAGGGAATTATTTATTTGCATCAAATGTACTTATATATACTGTAATTTTATCGAAATTGTTCACAAAATTTCCTCTTATTAATATTATTATGTAAACCCTCGTGTTTTTTGCCTCTCGCTTTACTGACCCTTGGATTATCTAACCAGATTTTAAAAAAACCTGAACGTTGTTAATAAAAGGCACGAACTGTTTTAAGTAGGATGGCTACACTGATACAAAATTATAGTTTTGATACAATAGTATTTCGATATTTTTAGAAAATTAAATGATACACGATACGCTAGATGTGAATTATCGTTAGAAGAGTCAATTAAAAAATTTTTGTCATTGCTAAAATTTTAAATTTGAGTGCAGGTAGTGTACCTACCTACTTACACTAAAACGGAATCTGTTGCCGGATAACTGAAAATATTTCGTGAATGAAAATCAAAATCCCGGATTATTCGATTCCTTGGTTATCTGACCTGAAGTCCACCCCATATAGGCCGGATAACCGAGGGTTTACTGTATTGATACAACAATGTATACCTGCATATATGGATACGGTAACTTTTTCTGGCTTCTTTTTCCTGGTTCAGTACAATAATATTTTGGTTACTGACACAATGTGGAATGGATAAACAAATATTTCAGCTTATTATGTAATACTACAGTAATATCAAAGAGTCATTTGCTTTACAAGGGCCGTCCAGAAAGTAACCACTGTTTGGTAATAAAAATTCTAGTAGTACGGATACCACGATTTTATTTTATACAACTTAAAATTTTCTCGTAACTGGCAGGTGGGCATGTTCAATTATTTGCACTCTCTGCTAGTTCCAGGGCTGCAGAAAATAGTTGTTTCTTATCACATGGTCACCCAATTATATGACTGAAGCATTCAACAACAAAAGAGGTACTGGTGTAAAAGAAACTAGTCACAATTATCTCCTGTGAGATTAATGAATTTCATTACACAACCAGACCTTGTGGTGAATGAAGTGGAAGGTGTCATTTACAGGGTGAAAAAAGTAGATGCTTTTCGGAGGGCATGGCATGTTGATAAGCATACTTTTACACTCATTGAGGAAGGCTGGTAAACGACCTCACTCCTTGTTTTACTTAGTAAAGTCTCTAGAAATTCAAACCCGATTTTCGGTTGACGACCTAAACAATGCAACTTAAAACTACACATTTTATTTACTCTTCCGGGTAGTTTCCAAAAAATTTAAGCACTTGTCATACTGTTTCACCATTTTTGAAATACCTTTTGCATAAAAATTTGCCGCGTGGGAACATAGCCAATCTGTCACAGCTTTTTGGAACTGTTCATCAACAAAGCACTGCAATGCAAACCACTTTGTATGTAAGCAAATGAAAATCACTGGGAGCAGAGTCCAGGCTGTGTGGGAAGGATTGTCAAAAATGTCCCATTTGAACTTAGCTAAAATTTCATTTATTCGTCGAGCTGTGTAAGGATGAACATTGTCATGCACAAATGCAACGCCAGATGTCAGAAGACCACGACATTTAGTTTAGATTGCTCTTCTTAGTCTTTTCAAAATTTCACAGTAGATTTGAGAAGTGATAACTTGTACCATGCTTCATAAAATGAAAAAGCAGGATATGCCCTCAGCAATCACATTTCGTGGGATTTTCTTGGCGCTCATAATTTTGAGGTTATAACTTGCAGACGTGCTGCAGTATGATGGTCTGCCATTCGCAGCTTGGAAGCATACTGAACCACGTGAACACTGATATTAGAATTGCGGTGCTCTTCCACTATTTTTGCCTGGGCAACAACGGCGGTTACTTTCTGGACGACCCTTGTATATGTTTAAAATAATTTTTTGAGTTTTTTTTTTCATGAACTGTTGTTAGGTGCCAGAAACTCCTCATCCTTTTCCAATTCATCCTTATGTCCGCAACGTGATACTTATCCTACTCAAAAAGCCTTACTTTTCAGTGCCTTACTTTCTGGTAAGATCTTTTCAATTTTTTGTTATTTGTTTTTTACTTATTTATTCATTTTAGTTTTATTTTAAAGTAGTTTTAATTTTCATCGCCTTTTATGTAATTTTGTATACAACGTTGACAATATATGGCATAAAATTTTTATGAGTTTCGTTTTTGGAAAGTACAGTGAACTCAATCTATAAAGAGAGGCTTTCATTATAGAAAGAGTTTGCTGTATTAACATTGCGCTGCAATCGAGAAAAGTGGTTTTTATGATTAATATTTTATTTCTACATTGAACTACCCTAGTGAAAGCATAACCTGTTAAAGTTGCTTTTGATTATTTTTTTTGACGTGACTATTTCTCTTGGTGCCCCTGGACTGTAGTTTTTTTTGTATCGCGTGACACCTCTTGACATGAAAAAACTACTGTCAGTTCTTGAGGTTGAGGGGTGCCCAGAACGAGGTTGGTCATCATCCAACATTTCCCCCCTTTTAAAATGCGAAAATTAGTGGTAGACCCAAGCTTTATCCATCGCTCCCCTCGGCAGCTCGAATCTTGTTACTTTTGGGTCTTTTCTCATCAATTTTGAGTGCAGAGAACATAAATGCCTCGCACAAATCCATTTTTCTAGTCTATATCTTAAAAAAATTGATGTTTATTGACGGGTTTGGTCAGTTAGCGCGTCAACCTCATCTTCAGATCCTATTGAATACTAATACCAAAACAAAGTTAGTGTGTTTGTCTCCGAGTGGAGACAAAAATTAATTCAGGCGGGGCTCTCTTTCTGAGCAGTGGAACTGTATGTGTGGCCTGCTAATTTATTGTCTTGTGAAATTTTCATTTAATTGGTGTGCCCGTTAATGCGGAATGAAGAAATATGTAGAATGTTACCTCTTAACCTCCTTTCGCAGCGTGATTACTCGTGAGAGTGGAAGGTAAAAAGGGAAAGAGAGGAATATAGGGATTTGAATACCCACTGATCTGTTCTTCCAAGGAGTGATTTCTTCACTTCAGGACTTACAGTTGTAAGCCGTTTTCCGGGTGTGTGTTTAAGCAATGTGATGTTAATTAATGGGCGTTCCGATGTACATGGTGCGTACTGGCAAGCGAGTTAATTTTTGTTGGTTTTTTTAATTTTTTTTTTTTTAACCCTTATTAACAAGTCATTTCTGTAATGATTATTACTTTTATCCGTTATTTGTTATTTACGTTTATAGTTTTTTTTTATCACATGAACAACCCAGCTATGTTTTAAGAGTTCCTAATATATATCCTCCGTTTTGAGATAACCTAAGATATTTTAGGTTAATTATTGCATCGCTTATTGATTATTTAATTTATAACAAACTAGCGTCCCCCGTCGCGGCTTCGCCCGCGCAAAGGTTATTGGTTACAAAATATCTTATGTTAAAAATAGTATAAGAGGCTTTTAATTTAGGTTTTCAATTTTGACTGTTATTTCAAGAAAAATTTCATGTTTAACAATAGTATAAAACTCGAGTTATTGTCTTTTATCTCATGACTTATATACAATAGAAAAAATATTATAATCCCATATCTTCATCAATAGCATGCACGAATTAGACAGTCCAACCTCCCGCAGTGCGTTGAACAAAACCTGTCAAACATGTTCAAACCTGTTGAATACCTGTCAAACATCTGTTTTTATTTTCTGGCTTTTTTTCTATTATATTCAACTTATCTATAGATCCGATATAATCTCTGTGTATTTCTTATGGGAGACGTCGGTTTGTTGAGATTTCTCCTGTTAAAATCAAAATTTTGGGAAACCCTTTCTTAGTGCTCCCCTACATAACATAACAAAGGTTCCCTGCAAATTTCAAGTCTGTACCTATTATAGTTTCGGCTGTGCGTTGATTATGAATCAGTCAGTCAGTCAGGACTTCTTCTTTTATAAGTATTATGCTAATTACAACAATTCTGGAATTATTTCTGATTAAAATATTAATCCAGTTTAGGTCAAAAAATTAAACACTACGTACAGTACAACATCCGGAGTGACAAAAGTAAAACATAGATTAAAATCGTTGTTAACATCAATTCAACTTCTGGGAAAATAGCTATAGATTATAAATGCGATTAAGAATAAAATGCGAGTTTTAACATCCGCTGTAGGCCGACTGTTACTGTTTTAAACGAATCATATATATAAGTATAGGCTACCTATGTGTATTTCTTATGGGACAAAATTTTTGCGATTTCTACACTTTAAAATCAAAATTTTGCAAAATCCTTTATTAGGATTTTACATAATAGATTTGCAATCAAATTTATTTAATCAGTAAAACTAAAATAATTGAAAATTTTTATAAATAGACCGTTCAAATCATTTAATTCTGAATATGTACCCTAAATTTGTAATTTTTTGTTTTGGTGGCTGTCAAATACCGTCTGCTTTTTTTCGGGCCTGCACCCTAGATCCATATTCAACAGTAATATTTAGTTACTGAAAATGTGTTCTTGGATTTCAAATCACTATCATTAAATAATTGATTTAAGTTAACAAAATTCGTTCTTAGAAGAACGGTGAGTAACGACTAAAGCACAGTAGTACGATAGTTTGTTCTGAGAAGAACGGTTTTTAATAAAACGGTTTTTTTGACGCTATCACAGTGACTGTCAAATAGGCCTACCGTCTGAAAGTGTGCAACGACAAGTACTGGTGAGCTATGGAATATGCCTATGGAAGGGGTATATGTGTGTTGGAGAATCAGCCGTAAGCGTAGCGCTTCGCGTTGATTCATTATCCTCGCATCAGTGGGGGGGAATTTTTACTAAAATTTGCAAAAATTTTGCTTTAAAATCAAAATTTTGCAAAATCCTTACACAACATAAGAAAGCTAACTTCCAAATTTCAAGTCTGTAACTATTATAGTTTCAGCTGTGCGTTGATTATGAATCAGTCAGTCAGGACTTCTTCTTTTATAAGTATAGATTGTTGAAACGAATTGATCGTTTGATTGTTGAAGAACGATGATTGTTGAAAAACGGTTATAATTGTCGTATTCTATTATTATTATGATTATTGCTATAATCATATTCTATTGAAACCTAATTTTAAGGTTAGCTGTTAGTTCAAGTAACATTACTGATATTTTCTATTCGTAATCGTGAAGGATTTTTTTTGTTAATGTATTCGTGTGGTAATTACTTCGTTTTATTTTGGTAGTCGTTTACAAATTTTTTCGGGCATTTTTTCATCGATGTCGTGAGAAATATTTTTCTGTTTTGTTTTATTTGTATTGTTTTTTGTTGGTCGGCTTAATTGTATCTCGTGTATAATGAAGACGTTTGTTTACCAACTCTCATGATTTGTAAGCAGAACATATGTATAATGGATTCGAGCATAAAATCGTCTGTTTCGATTACACTGAAGCTTCTTTACCATCATATCTACTCCTTCACCGAGACTTCTGTTCTACAGTAATTGATGAAGTTTTTTCGAATGAATTTTGTGAATTTCACGTGGAAAATATTTGTTATTTAGTGAGTAAGATTGTTTTGTTTACTTATTCACGTAATTGCGATGCAAGATATTAAAAATCAAGCAGATTTAAACAGAAGTGTGAACTTTTTGAACTTTAATTTAAAAGAAGTATTATTTTTAAGTGAGGACTGTTTTTTGTTGTCGATATTATTTTTGATAAGGTCCTGTAAACAGAGTTTTTTTTTTAAATACCACTTTTAAAAATGGGAATGCTTTTCGTGTAATAAATTGATAAATAAATATAAAAAAAAAACAATTTATTTATTATTGAGATTTCACCGTGTTAATTTTGATGTAAATAGATTAAGTTTAGAATTTTTGTGTTCTGTAAGATAAATATTCATTTTTCCAGCATTTTTTTTTTCTAGTGTTTTCCCTAGAATCGTATCAGTATCTTTGTAATTGACTGAATCATTTAAGAACAGAAGAGGTAGAGGTGTAAAAGACACTAATCAGAGTTACCTCCTCTGAAAGTAATGAATTTCATTATACAGCCAGACCCTGTGATGAATGAAATGAAGGTGTCATTTACAGAGCGGAAAATATGTGCTTTTCAGAGGGCCCGGCATGCTGATAAGCATACTTTTCCACTCAGTGAGGAAGGCAATGGTAAACCACCTCACTCCTCGTTTTACTTGGTAAAACCTCTACAGGTTCAAACCAGCCTTTTGGCTGATGACCTAAACAACAACACATCTTTGTAATTAGCGAACCATTGTTGTTTATGGAATGATGGTATGTTTAAACAAGTTAAAATTCTCAGACCCTAACTGGGAAATGGGCACTGAAAAATATGTGATTTGTGGTTTAGCATGCTAACCAATATGTCATGGAGATATTTTTTTTATTATTATTTGTTATTCATTTTAGGTACTTCTGAACAAATAAAGAAAGGATTGGTGATGTTGCTGATAAAATTTTTGTTCAGTTTATGAACGATCAAAAGAGCATGCCGGTCCAATCAGCCAACATTAAACTTATAGTCTGGACCTTGACATCGTAAATTATTCCTAATTTGTGTACGTTGCAATCTGTTCAATTTAGAACAATAAGCAACCCCATGACCCAATGAGATGAGGATGATTTGTATGACGTGTAAATGAGGTGTAGTCTTGTACAGACCCAGGCCGACCATTCCTGAGAGAGTATGGTTTTGAACCCCAACTATCAAAGTACACCGGTTACCACTGTCTAGTATTCAAATCCATATAAACGTAACTACCTTTACTAGGATTTGAACCAGGAACCTTCGTCTTTGAAAACATCATAAATGATACACATTTTTGGCCTTGTGGCCTGATTCAACTTCAAACTTAGTAATTTGCAATTTGCTTAACTCCCTTAACGGTTGATTTTTAAATCCAATGTTATGTTATTTTGCTTAATTTTGCTCACTGAATAATTATTTTTTATTGTAGGACATTTTTTATAAGTATATTTTAACGCTAATAAAACAAATACTTCATGATAAACTAATACAAGCACGCGGCAAACAACAGACAACATAAGTTATGTTTTACGACTGCAATAACAACAATTAGTTGCCTTGGAACTGTCACTGACTATAGAAAGATTGACATTAAACAAAAGCACTACTAGAGTCCAACGGATGAAAACAGAAATAGTAAACCAAAAATAAGTTTGTTTTCCCAGAAACATAATTTTTCGTTTATTGTCCTTTTCGTTCTACAATACCTTTGACGTAATATTTGATCACAGACTTTTAAGTCTATAAGACTTAAGTAGTTGAGATAGCACTTCCTTGGTCATACAGTACCAGGTTTTCTGGTTGGCTCGTAAGTAAAGATCGGTTTAGGTGTTGAGCATCTGGTGTCTGTAAGAAATTTTCATTACCTTTATTTCCGAATAGTTGATATCGTACCTGGCGTAATCAAATTTTTGTTGATCTCATCATCAAGTTTGTGTTTGATTTCTTTTATGGTTCAGCAATTTCAATCTCATCAACCTCTCTATTCTTGACATCTGCTGAGCAGGAGCCAACACTTAAACTATTAATTAATCAAATTTGTTGATCCAAAATGTGATGAAAAATTAAAAAAAAAAAATCTTTTTGCACGTACCAACCACCATCTGTAGAATGCTATGGTTTTATTGAGTTTTTGAAGTCATAATAATAAAATAACTTTTTATTAAAAACTTTAAACACAGTAAAAATTGATTTTTTTGAAAGAACAAAAGTTAATGTGAAATTTTTTATTTTCCGTTTGGTATTTTCGGCAGGTATAATTTTTTTACAAATTCTTTTAAATCTGATGTCACGGTCCAGATTATTGATTGTTGATTTATTTGTGTGACCATACAAAAACAAAACTTGAAAACTTTTAATGTAATTCAAGTGATTAATTACAGTGTTTGTATTTTATTTAATTTATTTTTTTTGGATGCTGATTGTTTGGCATTTGCAATCATTTCTGTTTATAATTAAACCGAAAAAAATTGAATAGGCAAACATTTTAATGTATAATTCACATATACAAGGGTCATTCAGAAAATTAAAGGACATTATTTATCATTTTGATATTTGTCTTTTATAGTCAAACGAAATGCGTTTTACAACGTATCTGATAAATAAATTATTTTCCTACGTAATTGCCATACAAATTTAAATACTTCTTGTACCGTTTCACCAATTTTTTTTATACCCTCTGCATATACTCAGTTGTCGCGTACTAACATCTTTTTTTAGTTTGTCATCACTTCTGTAGTGGTTCCTGCCGAAAAAGTCCTTCAGTCCGGTAAACGGATGAAAATCACTTTGGGCCAAGTCCTGGGTATAGGACAGATGATCAAAAAGCTCCCATCGAAACTGTTGCTGGAAATTTTTCGTCAGTGCAGCAGAATGTGGTCATACGTTATCGTGCAGAAGCTCAACATCGCTAGACAACAATCCGTGCAAACTGAATGCACCTTTTTCACACTGAAGCTTCGTTCATAATTTTTTTTTGTCATCAGTCTCTCGACTGGTTTTATACAGTTCTCCGAGCTGTTATATCTTGCGCAAGTCAGTTCATATCTACATACCTATAACACACTACATCTTTTGTAATTTGCTTTGCAAATTTTGCTATTCTAATCTTTGCCTCTCCCTACAATTCACTCCTTCAATATTACCCTCCATTATTGATAGACCAATACCTGGATGTCTTAAGATATGGCCCACTAGCCTATCCCTTTTTCTCGTACGATGTTTCCATTTATTTCTTTTTTCATCTACTTGTCTAAGAACATCTAAATTACTTATTTTGTCCACCCACTTAATCTTAACATTTTTCTATAACATCTCATTTAAAAAGCTTCTATCGTCTTCCTTTTTACAGCCCCTATCACCAGCCGTGTTTACTCATGTATAATAATGCTACACTTCAGACATAGTGTTTAAAGAAATTTTTCTTAATCTCTAAGTCTATGTTTGTAGTTAGTGAGTTGTATTTAATTTCAAAGGTGCTTTTCTAGCTTGAGCTCGTTCATTATATATTACCATAAACCAACCTCCGTTATTTGTCTGTAAAGTTTGATAAGATCGCACTCCTTTAGCATTCAGAAAGCGTATTACGCTACGAACCACACTCTTTGCGGAGTTGGTAATATTGTTATACATTTTAAAGGACTTACAAAATAATCAGTGCACAACTGTATCTGTGCGCTTTTAGCACCAGACTGGCTCAAGGTGAATGGAAGGTCATTGCCTCGGCAGCGTAGGTGGTGGGGGAACTGTGCGGCTCGTCAGATAAAAACGTTCTTTACTCTTGGAATGACCCTTGCATAATGAATGCTGGATCAATGGATATTTGTTAAAAAAATGGTAACTTAATTTTTTTTAATTTACGTACTAGGTTTATCAATAAAGTGTTTGCTGAATATCTCACACATTGTTAAGTCTTTAGAATCTGTAATCCTAATTGCATATATATTATAAATTTCTCAAAGCAAAAGAAAATTGTTGAGAAATTTCAACATGTGTACAGACACAGTTAAGTTTCAAGGTTTTACATTATTAAAAACATCTTCAAAACATTATTAATACATCTTTTCTAATTTTATTATTATTATTATTTGTTTAATGGTTTTGATTACAGTAAATCTATTTGACAATTTTATTTCAATAAAATTTTATTGTGTTTACTTTTTAAAAGATAGACAAAGCCTGTGTGACGTGTTAAAATATTTTTTTTTGTAAATTACAAAAAGCTTCATGATAGCGAAATGTTTGGGGAAGAACTCATTATATGTGTATGTTTATTGTTTTAGGCAAAAAGTATTTATATTTATTTGATACAAATTTCAAAATAGGTTTTATCCCTTTTTAAAAAATTTTAACATGATATCTTGTTTCCATCTCACAATGTTACCTCTTTTGATGTATAAGTTTTTGACTCCACTGTATGCTGTAATGCATAAGTGTTCTAAACAAAAACATGGCCACTTTTTTGAAAGATTACCAAATTTTTTTCTAACGTTGCGATGAAAAATGTTCCCTGGTAACCACTGTCTGTATTATTTTTCAAAGTTGATGAGCTCTGAACGTACGCATTGCCCCCTACCCACTTCATAGCTAGCCAATAATTTGCCAGCATTGTTGCCAATACTTGCTATCGTAGCTCTGTTATATATTTTGGTCACCCATTTTTTTTTGGTCTTTCAATACAACATAAAACTAGCTGATTATAAATTGTTAAGTATTGCATGTTAACGTGCTCTATAATCAGCTTGTTCAGTAGGAGATGCAAGACACGAGTGAACTACTGCGGCTCTTATACGCATGCCCCCGTTATCTTTTTTTTTTTTTGTTTAACGTCCGACTGTTCTGCAATTACTGTTAATGCAGGCAGTGAAGGATGAAATGATTTTTTATAACGTTAGAAAATATACAGTGCCTGAATGGGATTCGAACCCAAGCGCGTAATCTAGCATAATATAGCGTTGTCAGGTACAATCTGACAATGCTGGCAAACGTTCTGATTGGTCTAAACGTGTGGAACAGCAGAGCACATCAACGGTGAAAATCATTTTAGTATTCAATTCTGTATAGGAGTAATTACCTTGAATAGGATTTGAATCCGGAAACTTCATCTCTGAAAATCTGCTGTTAAACAGCTGACTTGTGGCAACAACTTTACCACTAGACTGACTTTGTAGATTACCAGGTTTATTATGTGACTGTTTATTTAAATTTATAATAATAAAAAAATTAATATTTTAATATAGACCTAATTATTTTTTTTTGTTGAAACAAAGGCTTAAGATGAATATCTAATAGTAAAAATACTTGATAATAAACAAAAACTTAAAACTGGGAGTGGCAATTTACAAAAAAACTAAAATTTTTAATATGAAAAAAAAATTCAGAGCATATTAAACGATTTTTACTGTAGGAGGGAGTGAACGTTTCTGAAGCATTTAATAGCAAAAAGAAACTTTGCCAGCGAAGAAATAACATGTAGGGAAATATGAAAGAACATTGCCATCTCTAACGTGTTAATGTACAGTCCAGCCTCTCTTAGTTTGCTCCTAATGTAAACAAATAATGACGTCACTGAGCATGCGCATTATATCAAAATGTGTACACGCTGATTAAAAAGTATTTAAATACAAAATACTTTTAAAAGTATTTTTATAAATGAAATTGTTAGGCCTACATCATATCATGACTGATGTTTTTAGTACTTTAAGTACTTATAATTTAAAAAATAGTTAACTTAATAGGAATACGACATCCGTAAAGTCACAGACTCTAGCGTGCACCCTGTAGTAGGTGGCTTTTGTTTGTTGACAGAAGGAGGAGCAAACTAAGAACGGCTGAACTGTAGTGTGATTAATTAAATTCTTGGATAAACATGAATGAAGGTATTCCTTAGTAATGTTATTTTACAGTCGTACAGGAATTTTTGTCTATCGGTTAAAAAGTTTTACGAATTAATTTCAGTATATTTTTAAGCTTATAAACAAATCGATGTAAGATGTTAGTTAATTCCAGTATGAAGAAATCTCCCCATCTCACTGGCAGTTGCGGAATTTTCTATACAGGTGGTCGAACGCAATTGTTGAATTATTGCGCACAGAATTTCTCTGTATTGTGAACCATGATGTTAAAATACTTTTCGTTTTTTTTACATTTAGTTCCACAATTTGTCTGTTAGATGCTTAATTTATCTACTTCAAAAATAATTTTTACGGTAATATTAATACTTAAAAAAAAATATTAAAATAAGACTGAAAATATTGTATTAATGTGTACTAGTCAATTTACTTGTTTCTTTATTTTTATTGGATGTTAGTCAATATATATACATACATATATATATATATATATGTGTATATATATATATATATATATATATACATATATTATAATTATATAAACTGGTTTTGGTGTGAACACTTAAAGGTTCTGTGATTCTTCAGTTACGTCTTCAATTTTTTTTTTTTTTGAAGCGATATTAAATTGTATTTAGGTTACTATTAAAAAGTATGGAGGAAGGTACCAGCATGGCTAGATACGGTGGGCATTGGCATGATTCTGTCTGCAGATTGGGGGTATCAAATGATTAACCCTGTAGCTGACAATAATATTTTTCTAAACTGGTAGGGATTTTTTTTAAATGCATCTAGGAGACTCGCGGGAGAGTATAGGATGTGTCAAGAAATTATAACACTGAAGTACGTATTACAATCACACATTGTTCTATTACTATTTAGAAAGTAATTCATGTATGCTATAAAAAGTTTCACCAGTCAACTAATTTTTCAGATTTTTAAAGGATTGCGAATTATCAATTTTTAACATTTTTTGAAGATTGGGGTAATTTATTGATGTATTTTCTCTCTGCATAAGTAGGTTTTTGTTCAAATAATTTTGTGTTGCGGTTAGCCACATAATAATCATTTCTGTTTTTTGTGTTATGATATTGGACATTGAAATCTTGCATAAAAGTATTTTGCCTATAATAAGCACGATAAATTAAGGCGGGAGGGAGTTTGCTGTGTACTTCTCACTTCCTCACCTCCCTGCTCCCACCAGTCTAGCAATTTCTCCTCTCTTAATGCCACTGTTGACTTGAAAATTATACCTTATTTTAAAGTTTACTTCACCCTTTACGCTCAAAAAATGTACTCCGCCTATAATATTTAATATTTAATACACATCAAGTGATAAATTTATTATATTTGATGAAAATTAAGTCAAATTAAAAAAAAAAAAATTTGAAACTGTTTGAAAAATTACCTTATTGTATTTGATTGTACACTACTACACGTATATTTTAAACAAGATGTATCTATGTAATTACATTACAATTCTATTTACACTTTATTTATATTAATATTATATTATCCTACTGCAGTAAATAAATACAATAAATAACAAATACAGTTAATGAAAAAGTACAGTGAATAAACTACTTTTATTTAATCTAACATGTAAAATCAGTGCACTTCTTGTAACACTGTAAAGAGCGCAAGGGGAGTACTATGAGTACATAGGAGGTTGTGGAAGGGATACACGAGCGAGAACTCTCCACCCGCCTAAATTCTTCGTTCTTAGTTTAACATTATCACCTCAAGAATGTAGAGTAACGGATATACAGCACTATGTAAACACGCTTGCAACTGGCATTAATAAAATCGTACGTGTCATTATGACATCAGAACCAAAGTGTTAAAAAACTAACACATTAAAATATTTAACAACAGAATGCAGCGTATGCGTAGAAATGATGCTATTTAACGTACTTTACGGATGTGTTAATAACATATTGAAACATCAAAAGGCTTGTTGCCATATTGACATCAAAACATCAATGCCTGATAAACCATCTAAATTGGCTACAGTAAAATGTGCTCTTTAATTGTGTATTATTTTCTTGTCATTTAAGTGTCGAAAGTGAAGATTCTGAGCGCAGATGAGAGCTTCAGCAGAAACAAACTTGTCTGTGTACATGCGTTAGTTTGATAACCACTGTGCTCTTTCCTAGTCACTGGTTCTTCCTTTATATTTTTCATTAGTATATGTTATTAAACTTGTCAAAAATGGTGTTTTTCTGTGCAAAATCAATACCTGTTCTATTAATTTTTTAATCTGACAGTAAAAATATTTCTAGTTACAGGAGCTAAGTGCAGTAATCCGTTAATGAAAGATCCTTCTAGTCAATGCCCGGGGAAGTGGTCTTGTTTATATCTAGTCGAATAGGTTAAATTATAATTTAGAAAACAGAACCACGGTTAAGAATTCCAATTTTGACAGGTTTTTAACGAAGTAATACAATAAATTTTTGTGAAAACCAATTTGTTTACGCATGAATTATCGTATTGCGTTGCCAATTTATAAAAATATTTTTAACGGAATTCTTGTTTAAAAAGTTGGTTGTTATTATCTCTTTGGTGTATATCATATTTTGTAAGTTCCACTAAAGTTGAAAAATTATTTGTTACAGATAATTAAAATATTAATTTCATGGGTTAACAAAAGGGGTTTTGTGATATTTCTCATAACGAGAACTTGAGGAATTGGCAATGCTTTTTTTTCGTCATAGAAATTTAATAAATTTCTTTATTGTGGTCACTTATATTATTTTTTTTCTAAAACTTAAAAATCTGTTTTAACAATTAAAAATTATTTATGTTTATTTTTCTGTTACCTAATAAAAAGGTAAAATGAACGTACAAAATAATATGATGGTATAATTGTTCCTAATAAATACAGAGTTATTGATTAAAAGTTGAAGTACAATAAGCTAGTTGTTTTCAACTAGTATGCAGGTTGTTTGAGGCATGTTCTGAAAATATAAAGATATTGAAGGCTTGTAAAATATTTATTTATATCTCCATTCAGAAAGTTATGTGGTACTTTTTGGGCGTTCTTAAGGAAACATCATTTTCAGGGTTTTTTTTTAATTGAAAAATGATCGATGCTCTATGTATTTGTTGTTCACTTGTAAATCTTTGCCTTCTTTGGATCAGATTCACCTGAAAAAATCCTTTGTTTGAACTGTTATTTGGCTTCTGCCGTGTATAATAATGTGTCCAGGTTTCGTCAATGGTGAGGACTGGACGAGAAAACTCTTGTGAATTTTGCTTAAAGTGGTCCTAACGCTGCTTTGACATTGACAGCTGTATCTATGTGAACATTCATTCGCTGCACCCATCAGGCCAACAGCTTTCTCGCACTTACATTAAGTAAAATATTGATTGCCGTTCGGTTCAACATGCCTATGGCGTGTTACTTCACCCAATTTAGTTTCGGCAATCAGCGAGACTCATGTTTTGAACAGTTTCAAAGATTTCCTCGGTAATTATGTCTGCTTGGCGGCTCCTAATCAAAAGTAGATGTAAGTTTAAATTCGTTAAACCAATATCTTAAAAAATGGAGAACGATCTCCATAGACAGCATCTAAATTTCCATGTTTTTCCATCCAAAAATGAAAAGCGAACTATGGATTGATAATGCTCTTTTCCCATTAAATAAAAACTAAAAAATGTTGGTGGAGAGGAAACCATCATGGCTCTGGATTGCCCATGCAGCCGAGTGTGTGGGACTTTAACCCAATGAAAACCACTTCCCACCATCGAAAATGGGCACTGGACCCACCTTGAGGCATGAACATGGTGCCATTGGTGTGCCATGATCTCATATTTTCTGGGCTGTGGCTTCTTATGAGCGAACTCGCCTCTGAACAGCCACACGCCACTGAGAGCAAGGCTCCCACAGACACATACAGAATGACTGCCTTTCCACCACAATATTGCCCAGGAAAGACATAAAATCTCCTCATACGGTGCAGTTTCCGAGTCAAAGACATGCTGGATATGCAACAGAGGGGACGAATACTTCTGAGCAGGCTGTTCCGGGTGTTCAGAGGAGCTCTGCACCACAGTACAGATGCTCCCGTTACAGTCAGTAGGAGCAGCTGCAGGCTAATCCTCACAGGCTGACAGCAATGCCACCTGTCTGGAAACGTTGGCACTTATTAATTGATCCTTATATTGTTATTTTCATGGAACTATTCTAAAATTGGGTATTAAAAACGTTCTAAAGTTAACTCCCCCACCTCCGATTGTTCAAGTGTATTAAAAAAAATTGTTTAAAAAGCTGGCTCGGCTATTCTTTTACTATATGGATGTGCCTTGTGTGATTTTCCACGCGTCTTGATTTAAAGCTTTGTGGTAATATTGTTTCGAATTATTATACATAACATATACCTTAGTTTATATTGTTCCTTTTTGTTTTTCAATTTTTTATCTATGTTGAACGGAATTTGAAGACAGATTTCAAGCATTAAAATGAAAGCATGTCGAGAAAAGTGTGATATTTCCTTTTGTACACTATTTAATAATTTGTGTACTCCGTTAGTCAAATAAAAACGGTGTTATAATTTTTGAGAATATATTGTCTGATTTTATTTTTGTTTTGTTAACCAATATTTAATGTGAATATATTTACTATGGATGATATATTATATACATGGTGGTCTATATTGCAAGAAATGTATTTTGCCGTTTATATTCTTGTTGTTGAAACTGCAATTTTTTCTAAAATAATTTTTCATCTTTACTCTGAATATTAGCTTTTTATGGTTATGAACGATAAGTTTTCTTTTTTTAAATAGAGAGCATTGAATGAAATTTTTCTCTGAATTTTACATATTGTAAAGTTGATCCTTGGTGTGATTGTGATATTGTAAACACTGCTATCATGAAGTCAATTAAATGTACGTTTTTGTAACAGAATGATGTTAGTATGAAGGTAATCGCAAAAGTAAGATTTTATAAGTGTTTGGGATGCAGGAAAACCGTTTGCCATATAACGCAACAGTTTACCAAAATCCGATTTGACCACCGGATCTTGCACTTTTCTCAAGACCCTCACATTCAATAACATCAGATCTTGGCACTCAAAAAGTTAAGAAATTTGTCAATTGAAATAGCACAGGTGGTGTAGACAAATAGATAGATGTGGAAGCTTTTTTAAGAATTATTTAATTCTAAAAGATTACTGATCTTACTTTTGTTTTTACCCTTGTTAGATGTGAATTGTATGATTCATAATTTCCTGTGCGGAAGGAATGTGTTAATATAAGGATTGACTATTTTTTTTTTGTTAATTCTATAGTATTTACAATTTTTTTATGGTTAATTTGAGCACAATTATAAATTTCAAGTATTCTTTTATTTTTTAGGTGTGTTAACATATTTTTGTGGATTATATGCCTATTAGAATTAAGATTATAATAATTGATTCCTTACATTGTATTAATATATAATGTATTAAATGTAATCGTAATTATTGCTCAATTTTTTCAACTTTTTTTGTTGTTAATCGTCAAGTTTTTTTTTTTGGCGGTTGACAGATTTTTGTTTTTGTATGTAGCATTGGTAACAAGTGTACTTATTATATATTATTGTATATGTAATTTTTTCTTAAAAGAATTGTAAGATTCTTTTGTAAATACATTTTTGTCAGGTTTTTAAAGTTTTACGATATTGGTGTTTGAATGTAAGCTGACGTTATTCATGGTTGAATTTTGTTCTCTTTATTATTCATCAGTTGGTGTATCTAATGTTCATATTTTTTTGTTGGTTTGGTCTTGTTCCTGTATTCGTTATTGGAAGGGAAAAAGTATTTTATTTTAAACAGGGAATTTTATGCTTTAAAATTCTCCTTTTACTTAAGTTTTTTTAAATAGAATATTTTTATAAAATTGAAAACGTAAAGCTCCTGTAAACCTCTCCTCATATTTACCTGTTTTGTTTTTAGCGTTAAACGGATGTGTCCAGTTAAATTTCTTTTTTCTCGTTGTTGTTGTTTAGGTCATCAGCCAAAAAGCTGGTTTCAACCTGTAGAGGTTTTACTAAGTAAAGCGAGCAGTGAGGTGGTTTACCATTGCCTTCCTCACTGAGTGGAAAAGTATGCTTATCAGCATGCCGGGCCCTCTGAAAAGGACATATTTTCCACTCTGCAAATGACACATTCACTTCATTCACCACAGGGTCTGGCTGTATAATGAAATTCATTACTTTCAGAGGAGATAACTCTGATAAGTGTCTTTTACACCTCTACCTCTTCTGTTCTTAAATGGTCCAGTCATTTAATTGGCTGACCATGTGATAAGAAACAGAACTATTTATTTTAGCCCTGCAACGAACAGATTGAGTGTAAATAATTTGACACTCCACCTGTCTGTTATGGGCAGATTTTTTCTCATATAAGGCCAATATTAGACCATGTTAGGTGACTACATTTCTGGAAGCTCTTTTTGCAGCCCACATTTTCAGCATTTGTTCACTATAGGCTTTTATCCTTTCTTCTTCTGTCCATCCAGTGTTCTGTGGAAGCCCTTAAAGCGTGTAATTAGTTGTCTTAATTTGGTTTGGTTCATTAAGTTTTCTTTGTTTATTTTGGTTTTCTCAATAGGCTTTTTGACTTTTTCACAGTATGTCTAATCTTGACTTGTCTTGAGACAGCTTTTTTCTTATACAACTGGTATGTAACTTCAGAGTATCAAAAAGTTAATTGAATATTCAAAATTAATTTTTTCCTATTCTTAGTTTTTTTAGTAGGAGTAAAATATTAACTTTTACTTTAATGCTTTAAAAAATAGTGTTTTTCAATCTGACATTTATTTAATATGAATGAAATTTTTGAAGATTTTTACATTATAATGTTTGATAATTCTTTTTTCAAATGGTACACAATTTCAACAAAAAATTCTCCATTATTGTCTTCCTGCTCTTTGTAGTTTTTAAGTTTTCCGCTGTCTTCCTATTTTTTGAAATTTAACCATGAATATCCGATGAAAGTATGTCAACATGTTTTTTCTTTCAAGATTTTGTTTTTGTAGTTAATTTTATTCTGTTTAATAACGTATGTGTAATATTTTAAAAGGTTTTAAAATGAATAATGCTGAGATTTACACCAATGACTGTGTTCCAATTTATTAGTAATATCTTCTTTAATGAAAAACTATTGGTTGTATAAATTTTTATGTACAATAAAAATTATTATAATATGTATATTATGTAATTTTCTTTTTTATAAAATGTATTTGCGTGTTAATAAAGTAATTATATAATGTAAATTTTTGAATTTATTTGAATAATTTTCGCACATTTACGAAAAATGTATTTAGAATTTTATGGTATTGTGTTTGTGTGGACTAATTATATTAATACATTTTTTACCAGTATATGTTAGTTTTTCTCGTATCGAGAATGGTTTTATTCTTTGATATGTTAGGTCTTATATTATATCAGTAGCTGTATATATATTTCTAATGTTAAAAGATTAATTTTAATTTTTATAGAATATTTAATAGTTTTGTATAGTGTATCTGACAAATTTGGTTTAGTTTATGAAGTATTAATTGATTTGAGATCACCTGTTTGTGATGGTTGATGGTATTTATCGAGTAGACATGTGATGACACAGTAAAAATGGTGAGCTTGCAAATCCTGCTTTGCTCACGTCAGTGAATGGCACAAATGATTTGGGTGAAATATGTTAAGTTCAGTTGATATGTTAAATATGTTTGTTGGTTAAATTTAAGTTCAGCTCTGAGCTACAGAAAAAAAATCACTTTATAAGACGATGCATGGTTGGTGGCCACTTTTAAAAATGCTTACTTTTAACTTACGGCAAAACCTAGTGATTTCTGTATCTACTCTTTAAGAGGATGACACTATTTTTGGTTTCAAATTCTGAATGATTTCTTGACTTGCAATTTTGGGCCACTTTTGGTCTAAACTGGAACTTCAAACCCAATGATTTCAACAGCTACCCTCTAAGAGGAATTGAATGACAGCTTTTTTTGTTTCCATATACCAACTTTCATTCCTTGACTTCCAATCGAAACCGGAATTTCAAACCCAATTTAGGCCCTCTTAACTTTTTGTGTAGATTACCAATCCGAAAACAGTTCATTACTATCTTTTGTAGTTACTTACTTTGCTGGTTTTGGGCCACTTCCGGTCGAAACCGGAATTTAGGCCTTAAATTTTTTGTGTAGATTACAAATCCGAAACCCGTTTGTTGCTATCTGACTTTATTGTAGTTTCTGACATCTCCAATTGAATGCGTTAATGTAAAAAGGTACTTAAATCAGTTTCATCTACTGAGATAAACACAAAAAACTGGGTTTTAAAATACAAATGTAATTTATTAAATATATTATTATCCTCTATATAATATATTTAGTACAATACATGTTGTTGTTTAGGTCATCAGCCGAAAGGCTGGTTTGAACCTCTAGAGGTTTTACTAAGTAAAACGAGGAGTGAGGTGGTTTACCATTACCTTCCTTCTGAGTGGAAAAATACGCTTATCAGCATGATGGGCCGTCTGAAAAGCATATATTTTCCACTCTGCAAATGACACCTTCACTTTATTCACCACAGGGTTTGGCTGTATAATGAAATTCATTACTTTCAGAGGAGATAACTCTGATTAGTTTCTTTTACACCTCTAACTCTTCTGTTCTTAAATTATTCAATCATTTAATTTGCTGACCATGTGATAAGAAACAGAACTATTTATTTTCGCCCTTTAACAAACAGACTGAGTGTAAGCAATTTGATACTCTACGAGGGGGTACCCAAAAGAAACCGGAATTATTTTTTAAAACTATTTATTTTTAATTTTTTTACAAAAGAACCTTATCCCCTTCAAAATACTCTCCATTACAACTAATACATTTGTCCCACCGGTGCTTCCACTGTTCAAAACATTTTTTGTACTCCTGTTCAGTGATGGCTGCCAGCTCATCCGTCGTTTTTTTCTTGACATCATCAACGTTGTTAAATCGGAGACCTTTCATGCCCCTTTTCATGCGTGGGAACAAGAAAAAATCACACGGAGCCAGATCGGGTGAGTACGGTGCGTGTGGTAGCAAAACCATGCCGTTTTTCGCCAAAAACTGGGTAACCGAGATTGCCGTGTGTGCAGGCGCGTTGTTGTGGTGGAAAAACCAGTCCCCTGTCTGCCACAAATTAGGTCTTTTACGACGAATGCTGTTTCGTAGTCTTCTTAACACTTCAAGATAAAAAGCTTGATTTACCGTCTGGCCTGGTGGAACGAACTCTGAATGGACAATTCCCCTCACATCAAAAAAACAAATCAGCATTGTTTTGATGTTCGATCTGACTTGACGACTTTTTTTTTGGTCGGGGTGATAATGAAGTCTTCCATTGACTGGATTGTTGTTTGGTTTCTGGGTCGTACCCATAGCACCAAGACTCGTCACCCGTAATGATCTTTGACATGAAATCTGGATCAGTTTCAAGCTGTTGTTTCAAATCACTACACGTTTCAATTCGACGTTCCTTTTGAGTGTCTGTCAGAACCCGAGGCACAAACTTGGCAACAGAACAAGCTAGATCAACGAACAAAATTGCATTGAACTGGCAATGAGTAGCGCTACAAGCAGCCTAGTGGCGGGAATTTGTACTGCACAAGCTCCGCCCACAGCAGAGCTATTCCGGATACTTTTGGGTACCCCCAAAGCGACTCTTTTCATTGTCAAGTCTTCTGTTAAAATGCGTTGGACTGAGCTCCAAGATAACCCACTAACCTGTGATATTTGGTCAATGGTCTGTCGTCGGTCTGTTCGTACAATTTCTTTCACTTTCACAATATTTTCGTCGGTTCGGGAAGTCGACGGTCGTCCAGAACGAGGTTTGTTCTCAATCGACATGTCGTCATTTTTAAAGCGCAAAAACCACTCGTACACTTGGGTTTTTCCAATAGCGTCGTCTTTGTAAGCTGTGTTCAACATTACAACTGTTTCCGCGGCGTTTTTACCGAGCAAGAAGCAAAATTTCACAGCCGCACGTTGTTTATTAAAACTTGCCATCATGAAAAACGACACGAGCACAAAACAGCACTAGCGAGAACAATCACTGCACGAGAACAGAACAAGCTAGATCAACGAACAAAATGGCATTGAACTGGCAATGAGTAGCGCTACAAGCAGCCTAGTGGCGGGAATTTGTACTGCACAAGCTCCGCCCACAGCAGAGCTATTCCGGATACTTTTGGGTACCCCCTCGTATGTGTCTGTTATGGGCAGATGCAATACATATGTATTTCAAAAACCAGTTTTTTTTGTGTTTCTCAGAAATAGTCGAAATGGACTTGGGTACCTTTTTATATTAACACGTTCAATTAAATTTAAACTGCTTTCTTCAAGTCATTAGCTTAAACAAAACTTTACTATAATTAATAAACTCTCTTAACAATCAAAACAAAAGGTTTACTTGTCCACAGCCACGTGCTACCAACTGGTAAACCAAGCATTATCAACATAAGAAATTGTCCTTTAGCAGCGACCCTATTTCATAATGGCCCGAGAACACTTTCTTTATTCAATTTTGAATTGTATATTGAGTGACAACACTACAAAGCCGTTGTTTTTATACCTGCGGTCTGATAGTTTCCCTAAACAATTTATGATACCTATTGTCGAAGAAATCAAAATAAAAACTAACATTTCTGCTAGTTTTTATTTCTGAGAATTCCTATTGTTCAAAACATTCCATTCATCATAATTCATTATCCTTGTTCAATTCACATCACTTCATACAATAAACAATTTTTTTTTTTTAACTATTTCTAGATTATCACTGTAGTAGGTTTAGAATGTATTGTATTGGTTCAGACAAAATTTTTATAAAAATTTAATTTTAATCAACGCTTGGTCATTAAGTCACTGCGGTGGGTCAAGAAACTGTAATGATGGGTTTTGGCGCGTAATAATTTCCAGACCCTAGCTGAGAATCAAACTTGGGAGCTTCGGTTAGTAGGCTAGCGTGTGCTATCTACTACGCCTCGGAAGTGGCCAATAATATTATTTTCGTTGTCTTTTATTTAAAAAATAAAAAAAATGATTGGTGTTTTTCTTCTAAACTTTACAAATGTAGTTGAAGGTAACCAGTGTGTGGATCTTTTTTATAAAATATTTTGTCATGTGTTGCACGTTTTAAAGACTTGTATTATAAACTATTTATGTTGCCAAATTTGTCAGTTACATTCTGTGGAAAAATGTAAATATTCTACTATGTAAAAGTATTTCAGCCAAAGTTTTTATAAGTACGAAAGTGGTATTTTTTTAAATATTTTTAAGAAATTATGTAGTAATGATTTTTTTTTTGTTAAATTTGGTTTTTGTTTACTATTTAAATTTCCATCGATTTAGTATTATGTTAATGTACAAATTTTTTTTATTCATTAGTGTCAAAAATATGGCAAGTTTTATATGGTTTTTAATTGGATCATAAGACTGTTTTTACTTTAAAATAAAAAGTATAATATTTTCCACCTCCTGGTCAGCAATTGTTTTGTTTTCATTGTGTTTATTCAAAAGTAATCCAGATGTTTTTATTTTGTATTCGGCACTAGGAAGTGTTGGATTGCAAATAAGTAGTTTGATTTTTTGGTATAATTTTCTTCGGTTACTTGTTTTTTTTCATGTTGTGCGTTATCTTGTCTTTCTTGCGGTTACATTTAGAATTCTTCAAAAATGTTTCGATTTTCATTTAGATGTGTGCGCCTGTGATTCCATTTTTTCCCTTGTATTAGGGCCAATTTTAGACCACGTGAGGTGACGTTTCGCTCACTGTAGGCTTTTCTCATTTTTTCTATCCACCTCCTATTTTTGCTATTCATGGAAGCCCTTAAAATCCGTAACTAGTTGTCTGAATTTCCTGAATTTCGTTCAGTTAAGTTTTATCGTTTATTGTAGTTTTCTCAATATCCTTTCTGACTGAATCACTTATATGGCACTTGAGATTTATTGTTTTGTTTCTTAAAAATTTGTTTTGTCAACCGGTTGTCATCTAATCTATACAGGTGTCTCAGAGTTTTCCTACTTTTTCTAATAGTTTTCATTTATATAGTTTGTTTTGCGTCTTGCTAGGTAGCGTACACCTGGGTGAATTTTATTTAGCGTTATACTTGTTCACCTAGGCTGGTTGCTATGGAGAAATTTGTTTTATCCTATTGGTTGGATTAAATTATTAAAACCAGTCATCTGATAGGAGGAAATATCACCTTATGGTTGGTTGATACTGTCAGACTGCTTCACTTCTCTTGGAAGATTTTTTTACAACGATTAGTTTAACGGCAATTGGTGATTTGCCGTTGTTTTTTCATCAAATGGGTAAAAAACCGGACTTTTTAAGATTGCAGCCTTAGTATGCATCTTATATGACAAAAGTGTATATATAATCAAAGTTATAGGTATAACTTTTATTTCAAACACTTCTCTACAGAGCCTAGTTTAGAGGCAATATTACTGATTTTCTCTTTTTTGAAGTTTTAACACAGGTTGATTTTTATTTTGTATCTCACTCGTGATTAAAATTAGGTTGTTCTTCATTTTACATTGTTTACTCATGATTAAACACAGGTTAATTTATATTGTTCATTATCTACATTGGCAAGAGAAAGTAGTGTGTGTTTTATACCCAATTTTTTTTTTAATTGTATACATCTACAATCATTAACTTCCTTATATTTATAGTAATTTGGTTGGTAAAAAAAAAATTATTTTTTGGTACATACAGTCTTGCCGATTTTCACCTAAAACTCGCTGTATAATTTTAAGGTTAAGTCATTATCAAATAGGATTTACATTAAGATTTAAGAATATACTTTGTCTAGTTGATACAGTGTATATTATAAGATTTATTATATTTTGAAAAGAACAAAAATAATTTTGACTTTTCGTTGATTATTCTTTCACAGAAATTGTGTTAGTTGTACTGATGAATTATTTTTTCGTATGTGGAAGGTTGTTCTCACATGTTTTGTTAATTTTTATTTTTTCTCTTGTGTATTATTATAAACGAATATGAAATTTCTGTTTGACAAGAAAATAAAATATCAGTCACGAAAATTTGTTTATTGTTCTCATTGCTCATCTGTTTTGTTTTTATCGTTTCATCTCTCTCCTTCATTTTAATTTTTCTTCTCCATTATTTCATTCATCCATTTTCTTCACTTTTATTTTTCCTCTGAATGTTTTTTATGAAATTTTTCTCACTTCACTGTTAAATGTTGGATTGAGTATCTATCTCTATTGTATTTTTCAATGTGAATTTTACGTAATGGCTTGTTTTCATCTGCAAATTTTTGCGTTAATGTTACTGCACATATTTTGAATGCTTTTATCAGTATAAAATTAATTTTTTGTCCATTCTCTTAAGGGGGCAAGGGGTTTACCTTTAAAAAAAATTTTGTTACGAATTTTTTTTCACCCTAATATGTACATATTGCAATCTGTTAAAATTAGGAACGATAAGCAATCTCATGACCTAATGAGATGAGGATGATATGTGTAACGTTGTAAATAGTCTTGTACAGAGTCAGGCCGAATATTCCTGAGAGGGTTCGGTTATTTGAACGCCAACCATCAAAGTACAATACCGGTAACCACTTCTAGTATTTAAATCCATATAAAAGTAACTACATTTACTAGGATTTGAACAACGAACCTTTGTCTTAAAAAATCAGCTTTTAAACAGCTTACTCGTGGAGACAAATATCGCAAGACAAATCCGATGAGTTAAATATTCTAGTAACTTGAAGTTCATTGATCGATTCATGCGTTAACTAGAAATTTAATCACAATTTACTTATTTGCGTTGATTTCTCATCTATAGTGCACGTTGTAGATATCTCTCCTTTTCCAGTCCCATGGAGCTTCAAGGCCAGGTAGAAAATTTGGTTCTAACAGCACGTACAAGCTTGTACCGTGAGGTTAAAAACTGTTGTCAGATCGCACCGGGAAATCTTGCTTCCATAAGTCTTTTTCTTGGTCTCTAGACAATTCATAGCAGCATGTGGGTTGTCATTATGTAACTAATTCTGCTATCCGTATTGTATTTAATTCGAATAAAAAATAATTCAAAATTTTATCTTCATCCCTTAAATTTGAAGTGGGAGTTCAAATTCAAACATTAGTTTTGTATATCATAACTCGATTTAACTTTGACAAATTTACATGAAATTAGTGTGAAATTGAAGGAAAAATTCCAATCTAGAGCACCTATTTTATTTAAAAAAATGTCTCCCATAGTAAAAATTTTTATCAACAAAAAGAATGTTTTTTAAACTTTTACTTTTTGCATACAAATGGGGCCGTAGTGAACTAAATTGTTTATGTAATCAAATTTCTACAAAAAAATTGATTCTGCTATGATATTTACATAGTTTTATTTTTACTGATTAGTATGAAATAAATTTTATTAGTTAAAATAGATAAACCAATTTTTTGAGAAAAAGTTTCTCTACAAATTTTTTTCCTAAAACTAGATTATTTTTTTTAAGGTAGACACCCCTCCCCCTTAATACTTTCTGAGCCTATGTATTACACAGCCTTGGTATTTTGTGCGGCAATATGAAGCCTGTGTGTGACATAGACTGTCATATTTAATTCCATTGTACATTTCCAATTGTACGCACTCGATTTTATTTGTTATAGGATCGATCCTTTGTTAAATTTTAATGATTCACTCATCTTTTAATACTATCTAATCAGAAATTTTAAATAATACTGTTGACCCTTGATAAAATCATTAGATGACAGACAATTTTATTTATGTCTGTCTGCATGAGTGTGAATATAATATCTCAAGAATTGGGGTATTGTACAAAGCAGAAACATGGAACTTTTGTTCGGTACCACAATTTGACTCTACACAAACATTTTTATCGAAATTGGTCAATCGAAGTAGTAGTTTATTTGTGCAATTATTCACTTTGTGATTTTCTTAAAACTGGCTTCTACGATTGTAAAAAGATTTGTCTTATTTGCTATATTTTTTATGCTCACATGATAGGTAAGCACCATGTAAACTGAAATTCTTGGAGAGGCTGTGTTCTAGTGGTAAAAAATGGTTTTTGCAGCCTTAATAGGCATTTTAGGGAAAAAGCATTATGAAAATTGTAGGAAATAAAAAAAAAATTACAACTTTTTTCTCATTAAAATTTGTTAAATAAATGGGAATTTTTTAAAGAGTGTGGCTTTAGTGTGCATTTTATGACCAAAGTTTACGTAATCAAAGTGTTAGACAATATAAAAAACCTACAATTTTTATTTTAAGAATTTATTGTATGTAGTGCTTAGTTTAGAGGTTGATTCATTTTTAATTGTTTACTCATGATATTTCATTATTTTCATTTGCAAGAGAAAGTCTTGTGAGTGTTTCACACCAGATTTTTTGATATTCATCCCATTTATAATTTTCAAAAACATTTGTGAAAAGGAAAGAGTTAAGGATTAAGGAGGTCATATATTGAAGGGTAAAAGAACTAACAATCCACATGACCTTAGACCAAACAAGTAAAACAAGATAATTTCATTTTATCAATTACAATTTTTTTTCAAAATTAAAAAAATATGTAATGGCATATGGCCTGTATTACTCAGTTGTAAGCTTTTCTCCAGTGAAATAATTTTTGTAAGTCTGTTTAATAGGTCCGAGAAAACTTTCATACAAACTAATTTCAGTATACCCACAAAAAAGTGTCTACTTTAGTATTTTATGTTTCCGGATCCTACATTTACATTCTGGTTTAGTGATAATTTTTGATTTTTTGTTAAAACCGGTGCGTGCGTTGTCATGGAGGATTGAATTTTTGTCTGCCGAAATGCATGCCTTTACTAAAGGACATTTTGTAGTATTCCCAATTAATGACTGTCCTTTCAGGGTAAATTTGTGGTGGAAATAGTACCCATGGATTTGCAAAAAACGATGAAAATTGTGTTCATATTCAAACACGATTTTGACTCTTTTTTTTCAGTTTTAGCAAACTTGAACTGTTTCATTGCAATGATTATATCCATGTTTTTCAATCTGACAACAATTTTGAAATTAATTTCACGGGAATCCAAAACGTGTTGAAATCTTTACTTAAAATTGACAACTATGTGGAAATTTCAATTGTATGTGCCACCTCCCCTAATTGTATGTTGACATCCGAAGTGACTAAATCGCGGAATTTTTTTGGTAACTTGGGTTAAGGCTTATTTTCTTGTCTTGGAGGGTATTAAATAATCTTGTCTATTGGTTTTACTCCACACTTTTCTTTATTAGTTTCCATCTTACATAAACTCTCATGGCTATGGTCTGATCCACAGTTGAACCGGCAGGTCACTTTTTTATGCTCTAAAATCAAGAACAAGAAGAATATAAATAAGATAAAATAATAAAATAGTGATTCTCATGTGTACAAATTGAACAGAAAGAATATTATTTGTGCAAAGCGAAAATATAGATTGATATCAGTTAATGATAACTAAGTCCACTTACCCAAACATTGTTTGGCGAAGAGGAAGGTTAAAGCATGCAGTTGTGACTCCAGGAACAGCAATAGTTGAATACAATCAATCACCTGATTTCAAGGAATAATATAGGAATTTCACTTTGTTTTCTGAAAGAAATATTAAATTTAATGCTGTAAAATTGATTAAAAATCAGATTTTGTTTTCTTCTCAATGCTGCTTCAATTTTCTTTTTATTTATTACATTGACTTGTTTCAGTAAATCCTTCATCTTCAGAGTATATTAATCATTAAAATTAAAATTCAGTCATAATTATTTTATAACTGTCTTATATCTTCTAACCAACTAATTGTACCCAATTTTAAATTGCTTCTTTCTCCAGCAGTCACAGTATGGAAGCGGAATAAATTTGCTTAATTTCAGATCTATGCGTTCGGAAAATTAAAGAAGAGTGGACATAAGTCGGCAAAACAATGCATGAAATATAGTTAATTTTTTTACTAAAATTGTTAAAAAAAAATTAAGAATTTTTATTCTATTTAACGTTAATTATACTTTCTCGCACTATTATTTAAGTATTTTATATTGAAAAACTAAGAACTAATTTTTTACAAGTATATAATTAACAATAAAATTTGCTTTATACATAACTTGTTTTCCACATTTCTAAAAAAATTACTTGCATTTAAAAATGTACGGAAATATATATTACAAGCAAAGAATACAAGATTTTAAGCAATCTGTAGTTTGCAAATAATTATTTAAAACTTGTAATTTTAGTTCAGAGTTAAGGAATAATATTTTTTCATAAATGTAGTTTGTATTTTGTAATGACATTTCTTTCATAACACAATATAAACAAAATTAAGGCCATTTCACATTGGCGTAGTGTTGCTAGAGTGACTTGCAGAGTGTTGCAGATGCATCTTGTAATGTAATCTAATGGTACATTTCAGAGTAGTTTAGCGTCGCGTCGCTCAAGCGACGTAATTCGTGTATCCTTGGCTACGCCTGTGTTCATAGCGTCGCTAACTTATTTTGGCTTATGCATGTGCACTGCTTCTGTCAACAAAGTGCTCCGTTGATAGTTTAATGTTTCTGTTCACTGCAACAATCGTCTCTCACTGCAAATGTGCTCCAGTTGCATTGGAAAAGCAATGACAGAATTAATAAACCAAGTGAGATAGCATCCTGTGCTGTAGGACTGTTCAAGATTAGAACATAGGGATGCTAACATGGCGACTTAGCTTGGGAAGTAGTTGCTAACATTTAAAGAAACCAAACATAGAAATTTTGTTTTATTTAGGATGTAAGCCGTTTAAATGCTCAGTGTGGATGATATTTTATAAATGGGCTTTTGCCCGGATGTTAAGGGAAAGCAATTTTAAGAATCAGAAATATGGGCAAAGATAGCTTTAAATTTTAATCGACTGTAAATTTCTAGATAGAATGTCGAAGCCATACATTGTAGTGACAAATTAAGAAGAAAAAAATTAAATTATTATTTCAGTGAAACACGAAACATGTCAGATAGTAAAAAAGACTATCGTCTTTTTGCACTAGCAACTAAAAATCTAGTTACAAATAAAAACACAGAAATTATAAACAAAAAACGATAATGTATTTTATGATAAAACTTAAATTTTGAGTTTAATTAATTTCAAAAAACTATTGGTGACTCATAAATTATAAATGAAATGAAATAAACTGAAATTCAAGCGGTCCATTGGTTGAACATGTGTTATTCATGTCATTTTGTTTCTGTACGTGTCATCACATTTGGTGGTTATATGCGTTTGGAGTCTAGTTTTCAATTGAGAAATAAAGTTAAAAAAAAGTCAACTTGCAGTATTCTCTCGGCCACATGTTATTAAACACTTTAAAGCCTAAGCTATTAGAACATGGTATATCATGGTATCCTGGAGGTTTTAGAGTAAACTTAAAAACATTCTAAAAGATTTAATTTCTATCGTATTGTAATGATTTTTGCATGAAATTGATTAAAAAACCAGAAAGTTTATTACTATTAATTTACATTGAAATTATTTTACTTACTAAATTTATGAGAGTTATCTAAATACACACAAAAAAAATTATGAATAAATAAATTGTTACGTGCTACACACTACCTATTTTTTGAGTTTTACAATTCTGAACACTAATAAAAAACAGTTTATATTAATTCTACAGAAATAAACTACACACTAAAAATGTTTGAGTACTAAAATTTAAAATATTTTACACATAATTAGCCTTTGTATGAAACACTTGGTTACATGCTGGTAATGGTAAGCACAATGCAACATTACAGTCAGAGCAGTACCAGGTTGTTTCTTTTCTTTCAGGCTTACCAGTTGCAGCTTTGCTATTTTCAGAGCAACTTTACAGCAAAACACGGAAAACATAAAATGAAAAATTATAAATATTACTGTCAAATAACTGCACAAATAAAGCAATCTGGAAGACAAAACATTACTATTTGAACAACTAAACGAAAATAATTACCGACAAAATATGAAAGGAAAACAATTATTACAAAGTAGAAATAACTATATTATTTACAAATATCAAATACAGAATATCTACAAACGTCATATAACTACGAAAAAATCATAACAAAGTACACAATGTACATCAACAAAAACATAACCTTGAACACGACTCAATGTTTTTCTACATAGTTCAAAAAATATTCGATAGATTTCGCTGTAAGCATAGAAAATTGAACTGAATGAAATATAGAATGAATATGTGCAACGGAAGCCCAATATAACCTCGTCTGAATCTTACTACAGAATTTAATATGGCCACCTGAGGTATATTCACTCGGGCGTCGGACAATCGCAATTTACGTTCACCCCGAGCTATACTCTGGCTTAGGCTTCAAAGTGTTAACAAATACTGAGCAAATAAAATGAAAAATTGAAACGTAGGTTTAGGACGTCGCTTTCGATATGGTCGGTCCATATCTCGAGTATTACTCGGGATACGAGCAACGTTTTCATGAGATGTCGCTAGAGTGACACTACGCCAAAGTAAGATGGCCTTTAAGTGTACTAGAAAGATGTTGGTTAAGTACAGTCAAATGATACCAGTACATTGATATTATTAAAATATAAATATTGCAACAACTAAGCCTAGGTTCATTCAGGATCTGGGTATAATATGTAATTGACTTACTTTAAACTTATAACAATTATTTATTTTTGCAATTGATGATAAATTGAGCCATTTAACAAATACGTTTGGAATACATAAAATAAATCCATTGCAGAGCTCAAGCTTAAAATAATTTGACTGAAATCAGACAAAGTAACAATAAACAATCGATTTACGTGTTCACAACCACTTTACTACCTGTATGACAACCACTATTAACGTAGTTCAGAATCCTGTAACGACACTTATTTGGAAACGGCCTGATAACATTGTTCACAATCCAATTATTGACTGACCGACTGCTAACTGTTTTTATGTTTTTATGCTGTCTTGATACGTTAATCTAGACCCTTTGACATTCAAAATACCTTATAATTCTTATACGCTATTTTTTATTTGTATTGTATTTTGGGAAATATTTTACATCCATAAAAACCACTTTTCTGGGTAAAAGGTCCTACGTGTTTTTACTATACCGAACGAATTCCTTTAAAAAATTTTTTTTATATAAGTTATCTTCAAAAGCTTTTCACGTATTTAAAAATTTATCTATTGTATTTTTCTGTTTCGTTAATGTTGCAGAATTGGCTAACGGACCAATCAATGGTGGTCCTACAGTACCAGTGAGACCTCCGATGTCTTTGGTTCGTAGTTTGTCGTCGATTGATAATCCATTGGCTTTGTCAAACGGTGTTGGTGGGTACCCACCGACTTCACCTACATTGACCCAATCGGGTATGTTGTTGTATTGAAAATAAGCTGTAAATTGTCAGTGTATTGTCTTTTATCACTTTTTAGTATAAGTTTGGGTTTTTTTGCAATTCTGATAAGTTGCTACTTGTAGGTGGCTGATGTTTGTGTACAGATCTATAGGTAAGCACTGGTTGCTTACAAGTAGGAGCCTGCTAGTAGGAATAGGGCATTGTATTTTATTCGCAAGTCTCAACAGTAAACGCTGGTGGGGAAACGTGCGTGCTGTTCATCTGTGCATATCAGCTCACGGGTTTGTTTTGCGTAAACCTGCCTGCTGCTTGCTGGGAGGTCGCTAAGTGTACTTGGCGTTGTACCGTGCGTTCGGAAAGTCGCTGTGCACTGGAATTGTGACTATGGATTTATGAAAATATGTATAAAGAAATGACTAAGCATTTTGGAAAAAAATTTATTCAATACCTTAATTACATTGTTAAACCGTGATTACATTGTTTATAGAAGGTGTTCGAAATGACCTCCATTGGCATCAATACAGCATTGCACTCGTTTCATTTTGTTTGCAAACACCTTTCGCAACTGAAGAACAGTGATTCCTTGAATGTATGCCGTTATTGCGGCTTTAAGTTCGTCAATCGTGTGTGGTCTGTTCCGATACACAGTTTGTTTCGCCGCACCCCATAAAAAGAAATTGGGGGGGAGTCAGATCGGGAGATCTTGCAGGCCACAAATTCTTTGAAATTATTCGTTCACCAAACACGTTGCATAACGTTTTATACAGTTGCGAAAGGTGTTTGCAAACAAAATGAAACGAGTGCAATGCTGTATTGATGCCAATGGAGGTAATTTCGAACACCTTCTATAAACAATGTAATCACTGTTTAACAATGTAATTAAGGTATTGAATAATTTTTTTTCCAAAATGCTTAGTCATTTCTTTATACATATTTTCATAAATCCATAGTCACAATTCCAGTGCACAGCGACTTTCCGAACGCACGGTATAATATGTACTCATAAATAATAACAACTTGTTAATTATAACATAGGTGTATAAAAATAACTTAAAAATATTATTACTGGCCAAACAATGCTTTATACTTTTGAATATCGGTAGTCAAAATGTTCAAAACTTGTATTTCAAAGTAATCACAAGTCTTTTCTTCCAGTAATATTGATTGCTTGTGAAATTGCACAAATGTTTTTGGTAAACAAAGTTTTACTTTTGTTAATATAAAATTAAACATTTCCAGTGACATTCTGATGTATTTAAAAAACCTGTATATCTTTCTTTAATTGTGGAAAAAGATGATGATGTGGAACAATTTCCTGTCTTATTAATGTCACTAATGGTATCGTCTTTAAAAGATAACAGTTTTGTGTAAGCGTTTTCCGTTAGAAATAATTACTCATCAGTGCTGCTACTGGAACTCCTGTTGAATACCGACAACTGAATGAAGGTTAAGCTTGTAGTTACATATTCCCACTGTGCGTGCTTGCCATTGTGAATCAGTTCCTGCGACTAGTGACCAGCGTTCACTGTGCGCTTGCCCTATTGTAGCAGAAATAAGATTTCTTTTGGGCTGTCAAAGGTTGTTGCAGACCAGACAAGTTTAGATAGAACTATTTGAACAGAGCTGGTATTCTAAACACTGAAAAAGTACTAAAATCTGTGGGTACAGAAGGATTGATGGAAGGATAGTACTCAACAAATACTACCGGAACGAATCCCCTTTATTTAATTAAGGCGAGGAACTTCAGCTGTAGAAAGTAGTGATTAGAAATAAAGCTGTATTTGGTTACGTGTTACTGAAAATCACAGCCTAATTGATAACAGGATTCTATAACCTGTTATTAAAATAACACTGTTATCGTCCAGCCTAGAATACAATGTAGTAAAATAATAGGTAATAGTACAACACATGCGAAAAAGAAGTGAACTAAATTATTCACTAACAGGTAGAATTTTTGTACAAAGGGTATATTGGTACAGAAAATAGTTGTCAAAAAACAAACTGTCCGTCAGTAACATCATGACTTGCTGGACGGTTTGTTTTGAGTATTGACTTGCTTTAATCCTGCCGATGCCTTCATGGATGCATAGCTGCTGACTTTTCGGCTCTTGTGTACAATGTATAGTGACTATAGTGCCTTGGTGTGTGTCCGTGAAACACAGCAGGACTGGCCTTTCTGGTGTTCAGGAAAAATTGCGTTTGGTTTGCCGTGGTTGTATTTAGTTACAGGAAATAGTGCTGTTTGTCTGAACTATGTGTTCGTGAGAGATCAGTGAGATTTGCCACCCTTGTGTTTGTATTATTAACAGTTTTGTACAATAATGTAGTTAAACTTAAAAGTGGTGTTTTTAGACAAAAAGGTTATTGATAACTTCATTACTGCATTAGCAGTAATTGCAGAACAGTCGGACGTTAAACAAAAAAAAAAAAATTGTACAATAATGTAGTTAAGCTTAAAAGTGGTGTTGTTAGACAAAAAGGTTATTGATAACTTCATTACTGCAGTAGCAGTAATTGCAGAACAGTCTGATGGTAAACATAAAAAAAAGATAACTTAATTTATTTTTAACAGTTTTATGCTATTATAACAGTCCTTACTGTTATAACAGTTAACAAGCATCATTTGTAGAACATTTTATTAAACTGCATTGAATCATGGTGTTATAAAGTAACAGTTAACAGGGTGTTTTTTGTAACCTGTTATTATGATAACTACTTAATCCAGTAATCATGTTATTAATCCTGTTTTGTTAAATAAGCCCCACCTCTAGTAGAAAGGTGGTAGTAAATTGTTGTGCTACCCCTTACAGGTTTGTGACGAAATATTAGGTCAGAGGCATTGTACTTGAAAAGTGCCAGTTATGAAAGGAACATTACATTTCTCTCAAAATATGGAACTTATTTTTGCTTTAGAACACAATATTTTGTTGCCTACAGCCAGCCATGTGTACCAGTCTTTTGTAGTTATTAGTCTTTTGTTAAATATTAATCTTTCCATATTCAGTGACAGTTCCTAGGCAACTAGTTGTTGTTATTGCAGTTGTATAACGAAACTAATGTTATTCATTGTTTGCCGCGTGGTCGTTTTAGTTTTATTATTCAGTATTAGTTTCAATTTTTGTTTTATTAGGGTAAAAATAATTAGAATAATTTTTTGAACAGTTAATTTTCGTAAATATACTCTTGTAAAATGTAAGTTAAAAAATAAGTAAATGAAAATTAATAATTTAGTGGGGAAAAATTGAGCAAACTATCATTACTTGGGTTTAAAAATCAACGTTTAAAGGGTTAAGAGTGTACTGTTTTATCAGATGTCTTAGAACCTGAATGTCAGCGTCAGGCTGGGACCTGCAGTGGCCAAAGGTTTGTGCCCTGACTCGGCATAGTTGGTTTTTTTCCTACCTTTCCCATCCACAGTGGATGTGCCCTATGTTATCTGGGTTGCAGCCACTATCTTCATTCTATTCGTGTGTAGTTGCCTGGGTTTGGGTGATTCCGCAACAGTGATAGCCACTTGAATCCACAGCTTCTGCATAGTGGACATTTCTTTCTAATGTGCAACGCAGTGGGTGCATGATCTACTCCAACTGGGGAACGAACAACTCTTATCGTGAGTTATTCTGCATGATGCGTCCCTAGTATTGGAGCTTCCTACACTTAAAATGACTTCCATGTATTCCTTCATTCTCCTGAGAACATCTATATTTGGCATCCAAACAGTCCATGAGATCTTCAACATTCAAATGTACAGCCACATCTCAAATGCCTGTAATTTTCTTGTAATGTTCGTATCCAAGGTCTAGGACTCTACACTGTACGGGAACATGAAGAAGACATAACGTTTTAGATGCCTCATTTTTGTTGTAAGAGTAAGGTTGTAATTCTTGAAAATAGGACCCATTTTATTAAATACTGCTCTTGTCTTGCCTAAAAGGCATTTTATTTTCTTTGTAGTGTCTCACTGCTCGTTGTATCATGGTTCACTGGTAACAATACTGTTTTACATTCTCTATATCCGGGTTTGATTGATATAAAGGTGAGCTCCATTTACTGGCTCTCTCCTAATTATCATGAACTTCATTTTTACAATGTTGGTACCGAGTCCAAACTGCTGACTGCATTTTGCTACGCTGTCCATCGATTGTCGGAGACCTTCCAGTACCATGGTATATAAACCCTAGGTGTATAAGCTGTTCAAACTTTTTGGCGTACAGGGTGTCGCTTATTATTTGTACCTTCAATTTTGTGTAGTGTTAATTATTGTGTTTTGAAAATGTATTTTTCAGATATAATGCCAGTAACGGATAGTGCATTGTTGCCGCATGGACGTAGTCTATCCTATTCGTCAGCTCGTCTACAAAGTGGTAAAGTAACACCGATGCAAGTTAGAAACAAGTTTGGTCAAATGGGTGCCGGCGATGGTCAGTTCAATTCACCTCATGGATTCTGTTTGGGTCTGGAAGAAGACATTATCGTGGCCGATACAAATAATCATCGCATTCAGGTAAATTTTAATATTGCTGTTCTCGGTTCTATCAGAACTAGTGGTGAGGTGGGTCTGTATAAGACAATTTTTTGTTCTTGTCAATCATGTCTTACACACTTGGCAATGAAAACCCATGTTAGGTGCAACATCGGTGTTCCTTCGGTCCAGCAAATTGCATAAGAAAATATGAAGACCCACATACGAGCAATTTTATTATGTAGTTTAAAATGTTGGTTAACCTGCTTTTGTGTAGTGATTTTTTAGTTTTTTTTCATACATGACTGTTTAATATTTAATTAATGTTTTATTTGTGTGTGAATGTGTTGAGTTGCGAAAATGTGTGAGTGTTAATGGGCGTTGACTACTGCCATGTGCGTAGCTAGTTCCAGTGAGTCGACTAGTGCGCAGGTGAGTGAGTGTGTGCTAAACATTCATACAGTCTGCTTGTGTTCGTATAAGGTGAATAAAACAATGTGCTCACCTCTCATCATGCGGTCTTGGGTTCGAATCCCATTCAGGCACGGAATTTTTTCATACGTTACAAAAAATCATTTCATCATTCACCGTCTGCATTATAGCAGTAATTGCAGAACAGTCGGACGTTAAACAAAACAAAAAAAAGAATAAAACAATTTAAAAATTTTATACATTGACCTATTTAAATAGTGAAAGGTGACTTTAGATGTTTCTGGAAGCGCTTTTTTTCAGAAACTGTTTTCTGAAGATCGGCTCAACGGTATTTTTTAAAAATTGCTCATTTAGTACATTTTTTACGGCCTACAAAATAGGGTAAGTGCCATGTCTCCGGAATTTTCAGAGGGGTCTGTGTTGTCATGGGTAAAAATGTTTTTTTTTTTTTTAAGATTGCAGCGTTAATTTTCATTCTAGAGCTAAAATGTATACAAATGGAAAGTTTTAGAACATTTCGTTACAACTTTTTATTTTAATATTTTTTGTACAATGCTTAGTTTAGCGTCAATAATTGGTTTTCTGTACTTTTTTCCATCAATGTCTCTAAGAAAATGGGATTTTTTAATATAATAGTATAAAAAAATTACAACTTTATTTCAAGCAATTTCTTCTACAGAACTTAGTTTAGTATTAATTATTGATTTTTTTGTATATTTTAGTTCTAAAGCTAGGTTGAATTTCATTTTGCATCATCCACTCATGATTAAAATTAAGTTATGTTTTTCAGTTTACATTGTTTATTCATGTTTAAATCTATGTTATATTGGTCCTTATTTACATTGGCAAGAGAAAGTCCTGTGAGTGTTTTGCATCAAACATTTTTTTTTATTTTTAAAATCAAAAGCAGACAGCGCCAGTACGGAACATGTATCGTTTCTCTTGTTTGAGATGGCGTATGTTAAGTATTTACTGAAACCTCAATTTATGTGTACTCCAGTAGCAAAGCATAGCATTTTGTGTACTCATCAGTTTCAAAAGGTAATGGAATAAACTGTACAACCTTATTTACACCCGCATAATTTCTCAGTTGAAAATGTCTTACCAGCTAAGTAATCAGTAGATCGATTTTATGTTTGTATTTCTTAATTCTTGATAATGCTTTGTTGTATTTCAGGTATTTGATAAGAACGGTGCCTTCAAATTTCAATTTGGTACTTCTGGCAAGGAAGAAGGACAGCTGTGGTATCCGCGTAAAGTTGCCGTTATGCGTCCATCGGGCAAATTTGTCATCTGTGACCGCGGCAACGAACGTTCTCGTATGCAACTGTTCAATAAAAACGGACAGTTTTTAAAGAAGATTGCGATCAGGTACATTGATATTGTCGCCGGTCTGGCGGTATCCAACCAAGGGCGTATCGTTGCAGTGGACAGCGTTTCACCGACAGTTTTCATAATCGGCGAAACTGGCGATTTACTTAGTTGGTTTGATTGCAGCGATCATATGCGTGAACCTTC
Source organism: Catonia carolina (assembly GCA_035578175.1). Classification (NCBI taxonomy): domain Eukaryota; kingdom Metazoa; phylum Arthropoda; class Insecta; order Hemiptera; family Achilidae; genus Catonia; species Catonia carolina. The sequence goes on from JAQMRL010000009.1 coordinate 11,186,662, forward strand.
CGATATTGCAATTAATGGTAAGTCTTGTTCATCTTTTATTGTTTTTGCTCTGTGCTTATGCTTCTTTATTTCTAATATTCGATTCAATTTTCCTATTGATTAAATTATGATAATGCGAGAGTACGTCAAATATACTTTTTCTGTGTGCCGTTGTGAGGAAGATTTAAAATAAAAACATTGTTCGTAATTTCTTACGAATAAATTTATTTTGTAACAAATATCTGGTTTATATTGATTATAATCATAAAAATGTCAAATTGATTTTTTTGTACTTTTGCACAAGTACATACATACTGTAACTAAATGAGCACTTAATTTTTTTTTACCAGAATTGAATTCAAATGATCGGTGGTCCAGATTTTTGACTTGAGTGAATTGATAAATGAGAATTTGACCAAGCACAAAGTTAATGATTGTGCGTAGAGACAGTTTCTGGAGAGAGAGAATACCCTTGTAAATGAAGAACTATAAAACTCATTGGACGAAGAGACCGTAGAAGGCTACAGAGGAGGTGGCAATAGTTAAATTATGAAAAGTATGGTAAATCTCTGAAAATTGAATTAGAATAAATAAATAATTGCTGGGAATAGTAAAATATATGAGAGCTCGAAACAGGCAGGAGCCTAATCCTTGATAGCTAGAAGAAAAAAAAGAAGGGTTATGTTTACCACTGTCAACTTATTGAAAAATTATCCTTTGCATGTGATAGTGACTTATGTCACCTGTTATGGTAGTTTCCAAAGTAAAATTGTATGGTTAGGGTTGTGGAAAGACTCAAAAATGTGATCAATATTAAAAGTATAAAATTATATTTGTTTTTATTTTGTATTTTTTCAGGTAAAGAATTTTTTGTGTGCGATTTCAAAGGCCACTGTGTTGTCGTGTTCAACGAACAAGGATCCTTTTTGCGTCGTATTGGCTGTGAAAACATAACTAATTTTCCAAATGGTATTGATATTTCCGACGCTGGGGATGTACTTGTCGGCGATTCGCATGGCAACCGGTTTCATATCGCTGTATTTAATCGCGAGGGCAGTATACTTTGCGAATTTGAATGTCCGTACGTTAAAGTAAGTGATGTGTTTAGTTTTTAACGATTATTTTAGTTTATCGTTGAATTTTTAATCATGCAAAAATTTGTGTGAGAATTAAGATGCAGGATCTTTATACAAATACTCTATCTTCACCTATGATTGCATCTATTATTTTAAAAATTTAAAAAAAAACTAATATTATTTAACTATATTTAACTATATTATATTAATAACTTTATTATATTAAAACTTCTATTATTTTTGCCTCTCCCACTTCTGTGCATCTATATTATTCCCCTAGTCTTGATCCAGCTGTTAGTCATCGCTGACACTTCTCCAACTATCACAAAGAGACAGTTATAAGGGGAACTCTTCCCCAGTCGTCAATTGGTGCATGCGTGTAAAAATTTTTTTATTATGCTCTGTTGTAGTATCTATTCTGTCCTACAGCAAGTCTCTGCAGAACTTTGTCTGCCACTTCTGTAATTAACTTCCATTTAATTTTCCAAGTATTCTCTCTTCATTATAGTCTCGTGCAGATAATAGCCATTTTCACTTATTTGACATCTTTCTAATTTTTTTATGTGCTTTTTTCCAGCTATTTCTAGGATTTCCAGATTTCTAACTCACGTTTCTGTACTGTATTTTTTGTCCTTCACCACAACCTCATTCCTGAAACACTTGAGGTTCTTTCTTATCTTCCTCACAAGTTAAAGTTTAACTGTGGTAGTCATATTTCCATTATTTGTTTCTTGGCATATCATAATTTTTTACAGTTTTCCAATTGTTCAATCTTGTGTCAACCATTGAACTTGTGTTTAAAAAACGGAATGAGTTTGTGGCAGATTTGTTTTAGGCATCTAACGAGCACTATGCTATTATGTGCGATGCAGCCTGCAGAGATTGACTAAACCTGCGGGTTGCCTTAACTACAACATGCAACTCTCCAAGTGATCATGTCCATTTGTGAGCAGCTTCATAGTGAGAATAAATAAAAGAAATTTAATGAAACATGTCTTGTGGCTGGTGGCAATTTTTAAAAAGGCTTACTTACACAAGACCTATGGCAAAAAACACTATGGATTTCTGTATAGCCTGTATGAAGAGGAATCAACATTTTGTTTTTTGTTCCCAAATTCTTTTTTGGGTTTTGGCCCAGTTCTCTTTTTTTTATGATTTAAAGTAAGGTAATACATTTACATTCAACCATTAGCCCGTGGTATGCGGATTTTGAGATGGAAGATATTTCTTTCTTTATCTGTTTTATCTTTGGACCTTCACCCATCTACAAACACATTTTACTACTGTTATTATATGTATATGTGAGTTTTTAGGATATTTGTGTGCAATGCACACGTGTTAATTGCTAAGTAGTAGGAATAGATAAGAATTTTTCACGTTGCGTGCAATGTTGCATTGCATTCTCTTCCAAATATGCTGTACAATTTTCAAACTGCTGTTACTTGCCCAATCTTTATCCGAAATTGTACTAAAAAGTATGGTTTTATTCTCGAAACTGTTGTACAAAACATGTCATGTAACAATTTTTGCTGAACTGAAATTTCAGTCTTGTTAAAGTAAACAAATTTTCCACATGCCAATATTTTGCTCACTCAAACACAAAGAATAATAAAGCGGTTACTTGTGTTATTATATGCAAAAGAAGTGTACGTATTATGAAAAGCACCTGTAATTTTTTCATAATTTTTCATTAGTAATGAAATTAGATAAGGGTTATTCGAGAGCATGTTATAATATTTGAACTTTCATTATTGCATGTAAAAGACGCCGATTTTATAGGGTTAAAGCGACTATTTGTTGTACAGCTTCTCTGCCTCGTCTGTCCCACCACATCAGTTATAGTTGTTGACTTTTGACACATCTTTTGTGTGCGTGCGTGTATGCGCGCGTGTGTTTAAATTATTAGTTGGGAGTGTGGATGTACATTTGTATAACAAAAGTCTATTGAAATTTTTTATTATAAACATATTGATGGTGTCTAGCAATATTCTATAGATAGAACTAATTTAAAGTGTTAAGATGGAAATTATTTTCCTTTATACTTCCGAGATAGCTCCATTACAGATTTTATGTAGTACAACATGCCTATGCTATAAGATTCAATGCTAAACAGAAGTGGGTATGCCCTTATTGCAAATTGTATTTCATTGAAATGATCAGTTAGGCCCTCCTGTTGTTTACCATTATATGAAATATAAATTCTGTTATATAAATCAATAAGGTCTTTATTGCCAGCCGCATTTGCGTAGTTGGTAACTTGCTCGCCTCTCATCGTGGTCTTGGGTTCGAATCCCATTCAGGCACGGCATATTTTCATACGTAACAAAAAAATCATTTCATCCTTCACAGTCTGCATTAGCAATAATTTCAAAACAGAAGGACGTTAAACCATATAAAAGTTTATTGCAGATCAACAAACTAACTGTTGCAAACAAATAGAATAAAAAATATCAAAATCCCAATTTTGGTGGTTAGGCCTTTTTTGCTAGATACCATAGATGTAATTATTGTGATATTTGTATCAAAGCTGTTGTAAAAAGTCATACTGAGTTTTATTAGAAACGAATGAATTCTCTTCTGATGCTGTACTGATAGTACAATACAAATTTCAGGTATCCAGATGCTGCGGTCTTAAAATTACATCAGAAGGCTACGTCGTCACGTTGGCGAAGAACAACCACCACGTTCTAGTATTGAATACATTATACATCGTATAGAAAATGCTGAAAACCTCTGTGAGGATGATGATCACCAACCACACGAATGCGGTCCCATCGTCGTCTTCACAGCTGCTGAATTAATGCGGTAAATATTATGCGGTAAACAAATTTAATAAAATAAAAAAAAAACAAAAAATAATAACTATTAAATTAGTGAAAAATATTTAAAACGCGTGTTGTTTATTTTTATTTTATTTTTTTTTCGAACTGAACAACAAGTACTTACGTAAAATTAATCTAAAAAAACAATAAGTAATTATTTACGAAAACGAAATAAATTAATAAACCATCGTTTAGCATGAAATGCGTTATACGTATTGCGATTTTTCCCTTCTGCCTCGTTTTTTTATTTTTTTTAGATCTCAAACTTCCGTCACCTGTTTTATTATTATATTTAATATTATTATTATTTTTATAATTATAATATATAACATTCACCTTTATATTGTAATTTTTGACTGTTTTTTTTTCATTATTTAGTTAATATTATTATATACATGAATAATTTAAATTATATTATTATTATTGTTAGTTATTTTATTATTTGAACGGTAGTGTATTATGTAAGTTTTGAGATAATGTTATTTTAAATGGGTTTAACTGTGTGGATCTTATCTCGCACATGTAAATTAGATTTTTTTTTTAAATTATAATTTATATAATATACTTTTTAGTTTATAATGTAGTAGTATTAGTGTTATTTATTATATGTTATTATTATTATTTTTAAATTATATAATTTTATTATATTATCTAATATATTTTTGTCGTTTCTGAGATTAATTTGTTTATTTTTTTTTAATTATAATTGTCGTTTTGATAATTATAATTTTTTTTATTTATTATTATTAATATTTTGCCATATTATTATTAATATATTATATACCTGAAGTATTTTGATTATCTACTTTTTCTCTTCATTTATTACTTTATATATATTATATACTTTGAACTTTTTTTTGAAATTTTAAATTGTAAGACAAAATTATATATTATATAAAATTATTATTTTTTATTTAATATAAACAATGATTAATAATGTTGTATTATTGCGTAGTAGTGGTTTTTCATCTGCATTTAACCAAAAAAAAAATTACCCTTATTTTTATGATATATTATTTTATATTATATAATTGTGTATATTTTATTTTTAACCAAAAATAATTTTGATTGTATAATTTTAATTGGTTTTTTTTAGATATAATGTTAATTATTTATCGTTAGGGTGTTTTTTATTAGTTTTTAAGTTAGTATTAGTACATTAATATTTGGAATAGAATGAAATGATTAATGTAAGTTAAATGTTGTTGATTGGGAATATACGGAAGTGGGAAGTAAAGTGTAATTGAACGAATATTGGTTTTGATATGGTGATTGTTATTTTATAAAGTTACATTTTTTGTGTCGGTTATTAAGTGTTTTGTGTATAACTTATTTATTTGTTAGGTTTTTTAAATTTATTTGTAAAATTGCTATAGATTTTTTTTTATGGCTCTTATGGGCGAATAAAATGTTGGCGTAATTTTCTGGTATTAAGGAATTTTTAAAATTAATTTGTTAAGTAATGTATTTATATGTATCGATTATTTAAGTTTGTGCTTCATTTTCTGGATTACATTGATTTAAATAGAATTGTATTTGTGTTAATAGTAATTTTTTTTCAGAGCTGCACCCAGGCGGCTCATAAAAGGGAGTGTTAAATTTATCAATATAAACACTGATCAGTCTAAATATTAACATTTTGTTAAATTCATTTCTTACAAAAATAAATTTATTATTAGGCTACTTAATTAATCTACAAATTATTTGTTTTACAATTAGCATATCGTTTAATATTTTTTACTTAATAATACAGAATTTATGTCAGTCTAGAAATTTTTTAACTTATTTTTAAAGCCACATTTTTTAAATATTAGTAATTTAATATATATTTTTACATGCACAATTTGTTAATTTGAAAAAAATTCAGTAATTTTCATTAGTTAGGGTGAAGACACTAAGAATGCTGGTTGCCTGCTTTTTCCTATTGCTAGCGTTTATCAGTGCCAACTGGTACGAAGAATGTTTACACGTTTACTAAAATAAATCTAATAGCATTCTTTTCGTGCAGGTTTAGTCAGGCTATGGACATCTGAATGGACTATGAGAATTTAATTGCCGCGATGTTTGTTAAAACTCCTGTTTTGGATAAAAGAAATAAATGACATAGTAATAGAAATGTTCTACTTTATTTAGTATATAGTTGAAAGTTTCTAATGTCATTCTGGTATATTGGGAAAATTTATTTTCATCATTCTTTAAAAGAAATAAGTCATCCGTTGAGCTAGGCATGACGACTGGTGATTTTACCAGCTTTTACATGCAATTGTTATGGCCATGAACCAGTGCTAATCACTGCAGGAAATCTGAAAACAGATACCAGCTTTCTTTGTTTCTTCACCCTAACACTGTATCAATTCTGTTTTTTGGGTTGTAATTGTGGACATATAAATTCTGTAAAATCATATTTTGTGTTACATACGTTCTTATTTCAAAAATATGTAATGAGAATGTTGGCAATCAAAACTCCTTTAATAATGGGGGTTTCAAAGAGGTTAGGTTTTTGTTTATCCTGATGTAGTCAACAAATACTTGAGAAGTTTACGCCACGTCAAATTTTTCAGTTGCTTTGTGAAGAAAATGTGAAGCTTCTCCTAAATATCGTATTGTACGATCTGTTCAAAAAATTGTTATAATTGCAGAAGTTGTGATCACCGTTAATTTGTCAACACTTGTCTTGAGTTTTTACATTACTTCTCACATCTGTACAATCAATATTTTATTACAATTTTATTCTATTCAATTAATATTTTAATTTAATTAATTTTTATTTAATAATTTAGTAGTTTTTACAATAGTAATTAATTAATTAGACTTTTGTCACCTAATTAATGTTAAATATATACATTAAAATATATTTTAGCTATAGTACGTTGTTCCTATTCACATTAAGTTAGTTATGAATTAAATTTATTAATTAATATCCGTTAGTTTTATTTTTATTCTTAAGTTAGTTACTTATAAAAAAAAGAAAATCTTACAAAGTAAGAAAAAATTATATAAAAAAAAATATTGTTAAATTAATATGTTATACACAAATTTTCGTCGTGATTACGATGATTTTGTTTTACCCGAATAAATGTATAATAAAATTATTTTTATTGTATATTTATTTATTATTATTATTATTATTATTGTAGTTAGGTTATAATTTTGTTGTCGATTAATATTATTGATAGTTTTATAGCATAGGGGTAGTCAGAAAGTAAGGTTATGTGGTTTTTTTTTAATGTAAAGTATTGAAAATCACTTTTAAAGAATTTTTTGATTAATTACTCATGAATTTTATCGGTAATTTGATTTTATATATTTTTATTGTATTTTCCAGTATTTTTCGTAGTTAAATGTTTCAGAATTAAAAAAAAAAATTGATTTTCTCTGAAAGTATTATGTTTTGTGTGGTTGTTCAAAGTATAAATTTTTGAATAATGAACTGTGTTAATTGTTATTGTTAGGTTTGATTTTCTAGTAGTAGTTCTTTTAGATATTTTATAGATTTCTAAAATCTTCTATATTTCATGGTTTTTTTTGCAACGGTCTCCCCATTTTCAACATTTTATCTCTAGTTTTCTTCTTTGTCTTGATGATTGTTGATTCTCTTTTCATTCTCCCAGCACAGCCAACTGTGGTGCAGTGGTTAGCTCAACTGATTCAGATTTCTATGCATGCATTTTGTAGCAATTTTTGTGTATTACTCTAAAAATTATTTACCTGCAGTGCAAAAATTGAAATTTAATTTCTAGTTTGTATTACCAAGTATTTTGAATTAACCAGTTCATTCTGTGCAACATTTCTGTTGAATTTTATGTTCATACAAATAAAACTGGCCAGAAATTTCATCTCTGCCTGGTCATTTAAGACATAATTTTGACTCCCATGTGAATTTGTTTTTTTACGACTGTCGATCTTCAAGTTGACATTGTACAGGTGGAGTGTTAATTTTTTGCACTCTTATCTGTCAGTTCCAATGCTACAAAAAATAGTTTTGTTTCTTATCACATGGTCAGCCAATTGTTTGACTGAATCATTTAAGAACAGAAGAGGTAGCCGTGCAAAAGACACTAGTCAGAGTTATCTCCTCTGAGAGTAATGAATTTCATTATACAGCCAGACCCTGTGGTGAATGAAGTGAATGTGTCATTCGCAAGGTGGAAAGTAGATGCTTTTCAGAGGGCCTGGCATGCTGATAAGCATACTTTTCCACTTAATTAGGAAGGTCGATGGTTAACAACCTCACTCCTCGTTATACTTAAGAAAGCAAATAGAGGAAAGCAGACCGGCCTTTTGGCTGATGACCTAACTTACACACAAAGATATTATAAATTTACTACAGAAAATACTGGTATTATTATTTTGATCTTAAATGGTGTTCTACTTAAAAAATATTGCGATATTTTTTAAAAATTGTTTATTTGTTACGTCTGACTTCCTTTATCCCCTTTGTTCATAATTTTATTAAGAGTTGTAGCGGATAAGTTAAACTATTAATTTTTATTACGTATTATCCAGGAATGCTTGTTTGTAATTAAAAATTTTCTACAACATCGTCTGAAGAAATGAAGATTAGTTCGTGAAATATCAAAGTTTCGTCGGAATTCAATACTTCATCACGCGACAACGGCCTATTGTTGGTGGTACATGAAAATCAATCAAGCATTTTTATGATTTAAATTTTATGTATAAATATATTTAGGTAAATTTATTATTAATATATTATTAAGTTATTGTTTATAAACAAAAATCGTGATATGGCATCTTTATAATTTTTTTTGTAATTATTAAATAATAATTCCATAAATTTAATTATTTGTTAATGTATCTAACCAAGTAATTAACCATTCCGTTTATTGTTAGGCAATATTTAATTCATTATGTTTTTTATTGTTTTATTACGGTATTGCTTAATATTATTATTATTATTATTGTCTATTATTATTTATATTCTAAAAATATAATTATATACACAATTTTTTATATATTATTATTATTAAATAATCAAAGCTTTTTCGAAGACTGATATTAATTTTATTATATAATGCCTGGCTTAATTAATTTTTTTTTGTTATTTATATATTATATACATATTATTTTTCTTGTTTTATTATCATATGTTATTATGCTTTAGTAAAATTTTATGTTTACTTGTACGTGCGGGTGAAGTCATTTTGTGAAATTATGTAGGTATTTATTAGTTTGTTGTACGCTGAACTGAATTTAAATTTATATCGATTTTCTGTAATTAACGTTAATTAATGTTAATGTTGATATGGATAGTCAGGAAGCTATACTACACAGACTGGGCAATGATATGATATTTCGCATATTCAATTTGAAATTTGTTGAATTGTTGATTGATCTTGTTCTCCAAGAGATGTTTTCAAGTGGAGTCAATTCTTGTACGTTTTTTGATTTGTTTTCATCGGGTATTTTTGCGTTTTTTCAATCCTTTAGAAGTTAAATAATTATGTTCAGTTTCCTAATATCGTATCTTTTCTCTTATAATGTAAATTGATAAGCAATCATTTGCTATTTTTCTTTGTGTTTCATTTCTTTGCCGTTTCATAAGTTGTGTTTTTTTTTTTGCAAAAATGGACGATTGGTGGCATTAAGTGTGGGTACCAATGTGGTTTATTTGATGGCCTGTATTGAGATTTGTAGACCTGATGGTTTTTTTTGTGTTTTTCTTGAACTAAGAAATCACTTTCATCTTTATCTCGTGGGTCAAGCCCAACACAACTTTTCTCTACCTCTTATCATTGAATTGTCTTTCCATTGCATTCTTTGCATTGTATATTTTTTCCCCAGTTTGTCTGTAACTGCAACCCTTGGTCTGTTTCCAAGTAATGATTAATGATAATATACCTTTTTAGTTCACATCTAAACCAAATTGTCAAGATTAATTATGGTTGGTGTAGTGGTCAGTGTAACTGGTTCTATGCCAATGCTGGTCCCAGGTTTGATTTCCAATCAGGTCGAGCAATTTTTCCTTGGTATTGTAGTTTTTTTTCCCAGTTCATCTGTTATTGACACCACCAATTTTCACTCTTTGGTCCCTTTCCTACAAAATGATTGATCATAATAATATCATTAGTTTACATTTTACTAAATTGTCAAACTTGATTATAGTTATATAATTGTCAGGATAACCTGGTTATATACTAGATGTTTCTGGTTTGATTCCGGGTCAAATCTAGAAATTTTCTATTAATTGCGGGCCTAATTAATTGCGTGCATAATAGTAGGAACATAAAATATAAAAAAAGCTTGAAAACCATGAATACTTGTTTTACTTAAGTTGATAAGACTGAAGAATTCATAGTAAGCTTTTAGTTATTTGAAAGGTAAACATTTGTGTAGAACTATAATCTATCCCATGAAAACGTGCAACCAGTTTAAAAATAAATTTATTAAAATTGTGATGAACTATGATGAATTAGCGCTATCCATTCGAGTTACAAAAAATTCAAAAAGTTCTTTGGTGATCAGATAAAACTTGCTATATACTAATTAAAACATATACTAAATACAAAATACGACAGTACCAGTAGAAAGAATTGATAGAGTTTGGTCTGTCGCTGGTTGTTTTGACTGAAGGCGTTGGTAGATTGAAACATGAGTACGCATCCTTTTTTCTGACTTTAAACCCGAAGTCTGTTAATGTCTGCTGCACGGTTCTGTTGGATATACTATAACAAAACCGTCTTTCTGTGTATTTTGCAATGTGTGTGGGGGCTTCAATAACTATAGTTATTATTTTAATACCTACCGATGATCATTCTTCTGTCCTAATTAATTGAAATATTTAAATTCAAATGTATTCATTCATTGAACTGCCAGAAAAAGTTTTTTTAGTGATGACCAAGATAATCAGCTGAAAATCTGCTGAATAGTTTTTTTTAAATTATTTATGTGTATATAGAACTAATAGCTGTATTTGCAAAATGTCTTGACAAAATGACTTTAAGCTCGTCGTATTCAAGTATATATTATTATTTAAAAAAAAATAAAACTATTACCATTTTAAAATAATTTCTTTAGTGAATTTAATTACTATTAATTAATTAATGTGATATGTATTTTATTTAATTATATATTTATATGTATATATTTTTTTATTATACATATATTATTATATATTTAGATTATAGATTTTTGTTTATTATACTAATAAATTTTTTGTTAGCCAGGCTAAATTTATTAGTAATGTTTTTTTTTTCAAATATACTACATGATATTTATTTCTTTATTATTTTATTATATTTTTTGTTTATATAACATATTATATATACATAAATAACAATTCAATATTCTCAGGTTTGTTATTATATATTATATTAATTGCTTGTTTCTTTTTATTATTAAATGATTTTGAGTTTTTATTTTTATTAATTTCTTTTGTAATGGACTCCAAAAAATTTTCTTTGTGTATCTGTATAATAATAATTTATCATGTTAATTCTTTGATTACCGAGTTGTTGTGGTAAAGTATGCTTTGACTAGATTTTTTCGTTAAACTTTTACCGGCATACCGTGTTAAAGCTACATTTAGCGATTTTTCTTGATGAATTATTCCGCAGTTTTTTGTGTTAAAAATTGGTTTAGAGTATGTACAGTAAGACCTCGACTAACGCGACTGATGCATTCTGCAAAATCATCGTGTAACGTGAAGTTCATGTAACTTGGATTGTTCGGTTTAACGTTAAAACATTCGCTAATTGCCCCGGTATCATTTAAACCCGCTAATTGTCTGTGGTGTTGATTCAATAACCCAGTCATTCCTTTTATGTTCTTGCCATCTTCATTAGCAGATATTGCAAAACAGTCAGATGTAAAGCAAAAAAAAAAAAAAAAAAAACAAAATTTATGTTCTTTGTTTTTTCACCCCTTTTGTAAATTTTAACGGCATCTAAATTTTTCTTTAAAGTAATCGCTCTCTGTTTTATAACCTTTATTCAAACTCATACTGTACGCAAAGTAACAAAACCAAAATAAATAAAAGACCTGCAAATTGCAGCACAATTATAATCACAATTAAATCTATGCAACTTTACACGATTGATATTTTTAACGCACTAAACAGTACTAATGTGTAGAACAAAAGCAAATCAAGATAAAATAAAATTCCAATTTAAAAATGGGAGGGGCAAACACGATACCGGTTTTTAGAGGAATTAGCAAAACAGTGGTCATAAATATAAACGCTCGTAAGATAAGAGTTACTACTGTGCACAATATAGGGCTAATATAAATGATCTTCAACAAAATCGCGCTAATGTGAACTCACTTAACTCGAACTTGCGTAAATCGAGGTCTTACTGTAATTATTTAAGCAAGTCTCTCTGTTGAATTTTGTCGACTGTGACAGGATTCATGTTCGATTCATTATTAATCCTCATTATCTACATCGCAATCACTCTTCGCATCTTATTCGTCCGATTTTGCGTTCAACAGATATTCACGTGTATTTTGTTATTGCCTATGAGCCTTTTTGAAATAAATTCTGAACAGAAAAAGGTCAACATATCGTAACTGTTTGTTTATTAACATCTTATTGCTTCTTGTTTGGTTTGATCATTTTACGAAATGTTAAAACAGACTTATCCAATTTCGTTTGGTCCAGATTCGATTAAATGATAAAGTATTAACTCTTATTCACCCTCATTTGGTCCTCAACATCTTTTATTTGAGGGCTGTACAATAATTGTCTCAACGATACCTGGGCTGTTAATGGAATCCCGACTCCTACCAACTCTCAAATAGTCTTAATTTTTCACACGATCCAATAAGGTGAGCTTACAGCACAGTCTCCAAAACACCATCTCCTCTTCATCCTCTCGCCCAACGCCAACACCTCTACTCCATACAACATTCTACTTTCTTCTTAAAGTTGCCGTGATAATTATTTCTTAGATTTACAATAATATTATGTTCTCTGTTATCCAGACTTCCATGAATCCGTTATGCCTTGTGGTACTTTAAAAATCAGATTACATGTTAAAATGTAATAATAACAATATTATTATTGAATATTGTAGCAGCACAGGCCTATGAATTGTAGAAACTATCAAAATGCGATTTTTACAATAGTTTCAATTTTTTTTTATTGGCCTATTTCACTTTTCGTAAAAGTAACAAAAGAAAATGTGTTCATATTGTTTTTTAAAAATTTATATTATACAATGCTGTTATTTTTTACGACGGTTTTACGCTTAATATTTTTTTATTTATTAATATATTTTTCTTTTTGTTGAAATAATTTTATTATTTAATTAAAAAAAGATAATTGGAGTCCATTTTCTTCTTTGTTTGTTGTGTATCCTTTCAAATTTTGAAGTAATTGAATTTTACAAATTTTTTTAATGAAAGGGCATTTTAATTTTTGATTATTTATATTTACATGTTTACAAATTTTACTTTTATTCTTAAGCACGTATTGTATTATTCTCTAATTAACTACTATTTTTTTAATATTATTACTATTATTATTATTGTTATAGTGATTTTTTTTTTATTATATCGTCTGTGCCATTATATTTATACAATATTTTAGTGTGTTTGTTTTGTTGGTTTTTTTTTGTAATTTTTGAAGTTGAGGATGAAAATTATTTTTTGTTCTTGACACATAATTTTGTTTTGGTATAGAGTCTTGTTTATTGATTTTATTTTTGGTTTTGAAACTTTCATGACGCTTTTTTTGGTAAAGTTTTTTTAACCCCTTTTATGTGGTGATGTCCGTAATTTACTCTTTTAAGTGTCAGATAACCACTGGATGTTTATAAAATTAATTTTCTAAGTACAAATATATTATTTGTTTAATTTATTTAGTTGAATATTATTTATGTATCTGAAACTAATAAAAGGTTTGATAATCTTGTTCATCATTTTATTAATGGAAATTTTAGTTGAGTAGAAAAATGTCTGATAATTTTTTTATGAAAAAGTATTGTAATTTTATTATTTGTAATGCTAATTGTTCGAAAATTGCGTTTGTTTAAGAATACAGTAAACCCTCGGTTTTCCGCCCTTCACTTAACCGACCCTCCGATTAATCGACCAGATTTTAAAAAAACCTGACCATTGCTAATAAAAGGCACTAACAGTTTTAAGTAGGAAGGCTACAACTGATACATAATGATAGTTTTGTTTCAACAATACATTCGATTGTTTATGCAATGGTTACTCGCACCCCGCAAACTTTGTTTCTGGATGGTTTTAGAAAGTTAAATAACGCACAATCTGGTCTACATTGCTACAACTGTACTGAAAAACAGATCGCTAATCTCCACCTACAAATTTTACATTTCGCTTTTAACCCTTTCAGTGCCGAAACAGTATTGAAAAGTTGATCTAAAGCCATTTAATTTGAATAAGGAAGTACAAGAAGTGCCAGCCCTTATTTCGACAACTTGCAGACGTGAGCGTCCCATTGCTAACCAAAATTTCTACGTTACAGAAAAATAAAATTTCCTGTTAAAAATTCATTTTTATTTTGTTCAAAATAAAATTTTATTCAAATAAAATAAATTTTGATATTCAAAATATTTTTTTTAGTTTATTTAAAGTCGCATCAACAGCTTCGTCATTAGCGACTACTGTGAGTTTTGGTACCTTAACGGTGTGGTTTTAATGTGTTACAATTTCCAAATCCTAACCGGGAATTAAACCAGAAACCTTTCGCTTTGCAGGCAAGCGCGCTAGTCAATACGCCACGGAGGTGGTTTCAAAATACATTATTCCATTAATTTTGGTTTTGAAGATTGTTTTGTAAATGTTCGGTTATCCGGACGTTGGCGTTTTATGCATAACTTACGTACGTCCGGTAAACCGAATGTTGTCATTAAATAAAATATATCGACGTCCCGTTTTCCGGGCGTTGGTACAGAAAGGGTTAACCCTTATTCTTAAATCAATCGCCTATCTTTTAGTCTACAACAGTGTCGCGGCGATATGTATACATGCCCTGATTTAACTTGCGAGGTAATTTCCTTTTAAATACTACGTTTTGTCGTTACTAGTGACCGTGATTTAATCGTCAATTGTGCGTGTTTCTTACAAAAGGCATCAGTCTGTTTGAAACGCAAAAATGTTGTACTTAATATTGGTGATAAATTAAAATAATTGAAGTTAGAATCAGGTGTACCAATGGAGTCAGTGAATGAGTATTTTACTGTGATGTGGAGTTCATGTAAATTAAAAAGAAATACAGTTTTAATAAAATATCTATTGGGTTAAAAGTTTTTTGTATTTTTTTTGTCATTTTATTTTAAATGAAAATTAAGGTATAGTAGAATTTAAATTGTGTAATATAAAATATCCTACACAATATGCGACATTCATGGCACGTTATAAATTACTTGGACACTCATATAAAAGGGTTTACCTAACAAGTTACATTTTTATTGAAATTTTATTTTATTTTCGTAATATCTTTACCTTATTAGATTTTCAATATATAATATTAAATTACGTGAAAATATTTTTAAAAATGTATGTTTTTAGTCATGGTATCCAAGACTCAGTCTTCAGTTTTTGTTTGTTTGTGTACATGTGTTTTACTGTATGTTAAAATTTTACTTCTAAAGAAAAATATATTTACAAAAATTTACCTTATCAATAATGATGATAATATATTTATATATTAATGGAAAAATATTTTACGTATTTTTCTTCATCTATATTTTATTCCAGTATATTATTAGTAGGTAATGTTAATATATATATATATAATATATAATATAGAAAAAATACACAAAATAGACATTAGATGATGCTTGTCATGTGATTATAATAGTCAAAAGATCCTTCGGTACATTTAACAACGTACTCCTCGAAAATTTAATTTCAAATAAATGTACTATAACTAATTTACATAATAATAAGGAAATTTTGGAAGTACATTAATACCTTGAATTAGGCGAACCTGAAGTTACGCGATATTCAAATCTCGTCGGTTCGTCTTTCGTTTGAGCGCCACACAACTCTTGATTACTGTCTGTTCTTGTTTACGGAAGCTTTCCGTACTTCAGTTTTGACGTTGTTGATCTTGCCAGGTAAATAGATTTAGATGGTTAGTGGAGTCGTTAAAGAACTGTTAGATTCCCACAATCAGTAGCTGACAATTGATAAGCTCGTAGAAATGCATGAGCAAGAGAAAGTTATTGAAGAACTTTATTCTGTAGACAAAGTTCAATAATCAGAAAATCGAATGACGGCTGGAAACTTGATCGAAAGCCTCAGTTCAATTGAAAAAAAGGTTACAAATTTTAGAAAATATAGACTCCAATGAAGAGTACATTTCTTTTACGAAACGAGAAATAAAAAATTATTAGCGTGCTATGAGGAAATTTTGCAGGAGAAAAAAATTTGAGCCATCAAGACAACTTTGTTAGGTTTTTTAAATGTATTCTGTATCAAAATAACTTCAATTTATGATTCTAATTATATAATTTGTTATTCATATGTATTTTCTTAGATTTTATTGAACATTTTTTTCGAAATTATTGTTTTCTTCTGTCTCCGGTCTTAATTAAAAATAATATTTGTTTGTACTACATGCATATTTATATGCGAAATTATACACAGACTTAATGCGGCTATCGCTCAGTCCTACATATCGCGTAAGTTCGGGGTATTACTGTATGTAATAAATAAAAAATAAAAAAATGGCTGAGCTGGAATATTCTATATTTTAAATAGCACTTTGTATACCACCAAATAAAATTTTAAAATTATGTAGGCCTACCCTAATTAAGTTGGTAAACTTGATCGCTTTGTTATCTATTTAGCTTGATGTAATTTTCGATAGTGTCATGACAATCTGAAAATACCGTGAAAATGAGAGTTTGCATGCATTAATATATTTATATTATTACTGATGATTGGTTCATGATATCTTAAAAGGATCTATTGTCTGTTTTAATTGGGTGAGAATTATCTAATATGTATTTAATGGTTTTTTTCTATATTATATAATTCTAAACGATTCACAGGAAAATGTTTAATAAATAATATATATATACCAGGTGTGTAAAAAGTCTGAAACCGGTTACTTTTTAGTTAAATAGTTTATTGTAGTGAAGTATAAGCAATGAGATTCAGTAAATATACAAAAATGATATTTTTAAAGTTTCTGAAATTTACATCTGACGTATTGAATCTACCTTTTGTTTTTTTTTTAAATAGGAAGGTAGACTTCAGGCACATGATTTCGATATGAAATTTTTGAATAAAAACAATGGTGAAATGCGTTTATAGTTTTCTTTCTCTGTTCATCAGATATTAGCTATTGAAATGTCCAGATCGGGTGAAAAAACTATCACCAACCTTTGTCTACATTAATTATTTGCTGTAGAAAAATATAACTGACATATTTATCATTTAACATGAACTTGTTACACAAAAATCAATTATGCAATCCATTTAATATCGCTTTTCTAATAACGAGTAGAGATGCTTTTAAATAATTTGAAAATTTGTTTTTCTGTAAAAAAATCTACCGCAAATAATAATTAATGTAGACAGAATTTTGGCGATAGTGTTTTCCCTGATCTGGATATTTTGATGGCTGAAAGATATCGTTAAATGGGTTCGCCATTGTTTTCCTTTTAAAATTTTACATCGATATCGTGTCCTGTAAGTCTACCTTCCTATTTAAAAAAGAATATAAATTCAATATGGTGAACGTAAATTTTGGGTACTTAAAAAGTACATTTTTTTTGTATATCTACTGATTCTCGTTGCTTACTTTTTGCTACAATAAGCTATTTCAATAAAAATTAACCAGTTTCAGACTTTTTACACCTCTTATGCTAAAAACATTATTGAAATTTAATTAGGGGTATTGTATATTTAAATGTATTCAGAGTTTATGATTGTGTGTGGAAAATGCAAATTTTTGATGTGTGTATGTGTAGAAGGGCGTTTGTTTTTTGTTTTTTAGTTAAATTTTTGATGCCAAATTATATTAAATAGATTAAAGTATGTTGTTTCGTTTTGTGAAATGGTAATTAATCGTGAAAGTGTATTTTATTAATGTTAATAATGTATTATTATAAAATATATATAATATAAATATATGTATACATTCTATTTAATATATTTACGATAAAAAAAATTATAAAAAAATAGTTTTTAGAATGTTTTTTCTCAAATTTTTTCGTCATACCATCGTCGTTGTCGGGTTGGTTTTTTGTTTTTGTTTTTCAAATAAATCTTGTTTCTCAAGTGCCTAAAAAAAAGTATCCCCTTTTTTCTAATCATATTATGTATTATTACATGAGTGTGTTGTTTCTCATTTATCTATCTATTTATTTATTTTTTGAATTAATTTTTTAAGTATTTTATATAAAAAGTGAACTGCGTTCGTTGTTATTTTCTCTTAATGGTATTTTTTTTTGGTGATGGATTATTAATTTTTGGTTTGAAATTTTTGACTGAGTAATTTTATTATTGTAAATTTATTTGTTAGTTGAAATTTTTTTCTAGTCAGGTTAGTAATTTTTGGGCATTTTTCCATTGATATTGAAACATTTTTGTTTTAATAAACTATAAAGCTGCAGTTCTTAGTTGTCATTTAATATTGTATAGTGCACGAATTGTTTGTGTAAAATTTTTTCTAGACTTTTCCTGTTAGTATATAAATTAATACAATTTTTTAATGTCTTATCCCATGTTTCTAGTCGCACTGTCTTTTTGTCTTTGTCAATTACAGTTGCATCTTAATAAACCACAAATTTTTGTGTTTTATTTTGATATTAAACTGAGCTTACAAAATACAACCAATGCAAAATAAATCGTTAATTCTCAATACAAAAAATAAAACAACACGTAAACTAAATCATTAATACTACAGTCACTGTCAACTAATTCCAGAAGATTTACTTTCTTGAACACGACTTCTACTAGTATTTTTGTTTTAAATGCACCGTTTTATTTATTAGCTTTTCAAATATATATCTGAGCTTTGTTAAATCTGATTTATTTTTTTTTAGGTTGTTTATTGGAGCATGATTATTTAAAATTTAATTTTACCGTGATTAATGCATTTGTTTATTAATTTTTAATGATTCTGTTCTCATATTTATTATGTATATTTTTAAGTCGTGATATTTTGCACAAATAAATTATGTAATTTTATCGGTTTAAATTAACAGATTTTGATGGTAGATAGAACAAGGTAGTAATGAACTAGTCAGTTTTAATGCGGCGCAGTTTTCTTTTTATTATATTTAAGAAAATTAATTAAGGAATAAATAAATAAGATAAATGTAATAATTTCCAATGTATGTGTGTAAATATGAATGTATTTAATATTTAGACATCTTAATATATTATTATATAAATGTATTATTATAGACACAGAATTTCTTGTGCTTATTTTCTGGTCAAAATTATTCTCGTTCCAATTTTTGTTTTGTATTCATAATTTTTCTCGTTTTATGTATTATATATATATAATTTTTTTAAATAAATTATTTGGTTCTTTAATTTACACATATTATATTATTATATATTTGAAAAAAAACAAATCATAAATTTTATATTCAAACATAAAAATGTATTTGTATTATATTTATAAATTATATATATGTATATATAATGCCTGTGATATATAATATAAACTTCAGGATATGTTGTGACCTTAGCGTTTTTATTATTATTATTTATAGTTTTTGATGTTTATTATTGAAATTGTTTTATATATTCAAATTTTCTTAAATAAAGTTGTTTGTTTTATTTTATTTGTTTTTTTTGTTTGTTAAAATGTTGAGCATTGTTTAACGTTGCGGCGTTTTTTGATTTGCAATGTCAGTTTCCAAATCCTTTAAATCTCATCATCTTTTTGTCATTTTAATCATCCTTTCTGAGATTCCTCGTTAACATAATTTCTTGGACTATCTATCCATGTTTTTTGAGGGTGACCTTTTCTCTTTTTTTTGAATGGAAGAGGAATGTTTTTTGAGGTTATCTGTTCGCTGTGATTCTTTGGACATGCCTTTATTATGTCCACTATTGTATCCTGAAAATTGATCCATTTTCAGAAGAAAGTTTAAAATTTTTTTTTGAGATAACACTTTTTACTAATGAGATGAATATTTTATCATAGTTAAATTTTATTATTAAAAAACATATCTCTCAAATTGTAGTGCATTCTGGTTGAAAAATAATTAGTTAACAGGTTTGAACTTCTATGCTTAACAAAACATAAAATGTATTAGTATGTAGCCCTTTCATCCACATTATTAAAATTTAGTGACAGAAAATTCAGTCATCTAACTAAATATATAGTAATGCATCTACAAAGCTGCAAGTTTTTTCAGCTGAAATAAAAATATAATTTTGTAGAATCTTGATTGTTATTATTTTACCTCTCGTTCTTTTGTTTGATTAAAATTATTTTGATAAATTTGATAACACTTTAGAATTATATAATACTCTGGAATATCGTGTTAGTGTTTTTGGTCTACCTCTTGATCAATTAAAAAAATTTCTTTTCGAAAACAATACTTCTGTTAGGAAAATTGAATATTCGTATTCCGGTACACACTGATCAGAAAACAGACACCATTTCTTCTAAGGCCTACTCACATCCCTATTTCCTTTAGGTCTGTATCTGATTGGTTTGCAGGGAATCTTCCTCGGAGCATCCTTAAAACTTGATTTGTTATTATTTAGTGCTTGAACCTCCAACTTTGATTGATTATTTTCATCCCGAAGTCTGTTTAGTCTGGAACAACAGTTGACAGCTTAAAGGAATCTTATATGTGTTCTGCGCTGGGGTTCTGGATTCGATTCCCGTTCAGGTCTGGCATTTTTTCATCAGGCATGTTCATGTATCATCCTTCCCACCATCTGCATTGGCAGAAATCGCAAAACAGATGTAAAACAAAAAACAAAAATCATATCTGTTATAATCTGAACATGTAGTTCAAATTTACCTCCATAAGCCACTAGGGAAACATCCAATGCCATATAATTAAAAGAATTAGATTTTTTTGATAGATTCTGATGGCCCTTTTTTTTTAGAAAAAGTAGCTCTCCATGCAAATTTTCCATTACACATTGTTATTTTTTCCTCCCAAATTTCTAGTTTATTCAGAAAATAGGAAATTAAGGTTTTTTTGACTTGGGTTTTCATTTTCTTTTGGCCTTCTGATATAAAAGTTTACTACTTATCATTGGTCTAACCCAATTATCTGATATTAACTCCAAATTTGTGCAACCCAGAATTTAGTATACTTAATATAATAATTTCTTTTATAAATTAACTACCACAAAAAAATTATTGCAATGTTAAATTTTGGCTAAACATTTTAATTGATTAATTTTTATTAAATTTAAATTCCTACAATTTTGTATTATTGTACAATTTATTTATTTTTAAATAAATCAAATTCTAATATTAAATTTTTATTGTAAGTTGTAACAATAACATTGGTGTCTTCTAGTTGTTTTTTTCCAATTTTTATGTAATAATTATTAAAAAATATAAATCTTATTTGTTGTTCCATATTGTACGAGTGAATGCAGATGTGTTTACCTGTTGTTAAACTGTAGTAATAAATTGAAAATGTATTATATATTTATGTAGCAATTTATTGGTAAATTGTTTTTCTTCCTTTCAATAGTCATCGTTGATCGTACATTTTTGAAAATGTTTTTCTTTTTCTTTCTTTTTTGATATATTATACAAAAAGAGAAATACTCAAAAATTTGCATTATGATTTTGTTTTTCTTTTTTTTCATAGTATCTAAATGTATTCCTGGTGTTTACATAGATTAATTATATAAATGTATTTTTATTTATAAATATACATACCTATATAGTGTTAAAATGTATTATAGATAAATTATATAAAGAGCTTAATAGAATTAAAATTTATTAAATTTCAGATGGTATGAAAGTTGTATTGTTGCACAGTTCTCTTTTTTGTTAGTTTCACAGTAAAATCTTTGTCAATCCAAAATATTATTTAGTTAAACTGTAAATTTATTTTTCATTTGTCGTTTAGGTCCTGTAGAGATGATTTCAAATAATATTTAAATATATCTAGATTTTATCTAAATATATCTAAATTTCTTAACTATGTGTAAGTTGCAATCTGTTCAATTTAAGAACAATAAGCAATCCCATGACCCAATGAGATGAGGATGATATGTATGACTTTTAAATAAGGTGTACTCTTGTATTGATTCAGGCCGACCATTCCCAAGAGTGTTTAATTGAACCCAGACCATCAAAATACAGCATTAACCACTGTCTAGTATTCAAATCTTTATAAAAGTTACTATCTTTACTAGGATTTTAACCAACTTCATCTTAAAAAATCAGCTATTAAACGGTTGACATGCGAAGACTGCTACCATTTGACTAACCCGGTGGTTTCTGAACCGTTTTAAAATTCTTTACTAGCTCTGTATTGTTAGCATTAACTTTCCGTGTCCTTTTTTAACATTAAATATGTAGCACAAGCATGTGACATGTCATCTAGCTTCAAAAATTTATGGTCCCTTTCATCTTTTTCGTGGTCTTCTGAAGTTCCATCTTCAACTCAGGTTGTTCTCTTCAATCGCTTCTGGAATTAAGTCTGCACTCATCCTTTCAGTGTGTGTTGAATATTTAAAAAAAAAAACATTAAGTTTTTTGGGCATCAACTGTTAATTTATTAGCTCAACTTGCTGACTATTACCTTCATTATCTGTTAATTCATCTTTCTCTCCCTCTCTCTCAAACTGATTTTTCTATAGTTTAAACTTGCCGTCTCTTGCATTCTAAACTCCAGTGTCATATCACGCCTAATGTCATCGTCCCACCCTTGTTTCACTTCCATTATCAATTTCTTTTTGTGGCCATTTGTGATTTCTGCTTTCAAGCGGACTTCATGTCCACACTTTTAGGATATCTACACTGCTCCATTCTCCTAATATGGCCTCCATATCACCAATCACAGTTCTTGTAGCATCTTTCGTCTTTTTGTTTCTTCATTTCATTTCTTCCTAAGTGAAAAAGTATTCATATCTCTAGCGTTTTTACATTTACCCAGATTGTCTCATGCCTCATATGGTTTGTATGAGGTTGTCCAACATTGTTCGTTTATTTTGAAAATGTACTATTTTTATTTCGTCACCAGCTTGTGATGTAGTGGTCAATGCAACTGGCTTCTATACCAGAGATCCAAGGTTCGATTCCCAGTCAAATGTGGTTTTTTCTCATTTACTATCCTTCATTGAATTACACATATTAGCAATAATGTGCGAAAGTCAAATGTAAAAATGATCTGTGTGGATTATAAATTTGGATAAATGTATTACTGTAATAAGTATTACTATCATTCTTTTTCCTTGTATGGACTAATTTTAGACCACGTGAGGTTTCGTTAGATATTTTTTTAAAGCTCTTTGAGTAGCACACATTCTCAGCATTTGTTCACCATAAAGTTTTACTTTAATTTTGTCCACCCTGTGTTCCATTTTTGCTTTTCATGGAAGCTCTTAAAGTTTGTAATAGCTGTCTGAATTTGGTTTGGTTCATTAAATTTTCCCGGTTTATTCTGTCTCTTTTCTAATTTTTGTAAACCATTTGCCCAGACACCTTTGGTCTATTGTTTAACATCTTAAAAATTTATTTTGTCAAAATTTTTTCTATACAGGTAAAATTTTAGCTTTCTTTTTCTAATCGTTTCCATTAATTTTTCTTTTCCTAGTACAGTTCTTTTCGAACTCGTAATCTATATTGTTCGTCTATCTTCGAACCATAGGTAAATTTTATATTAAAAACAAATTTTCTTTTATCATTTGTTTTATTTTGGTTGACAAGAGATTTTACTGTACTTACTTAAATTAAAAAAAATCAGGTAAATTTTCGTATGCACTTCTATACTCTTCATTCCATTAGGATTCTAAAAAATACTTCTTTTATTTTTTTAAAAAATTATTATTTATAAATAAATAAATCTATTTATAGATAGCTCACAATTTTTTTTTATTATAATACCTATATTTATTATTACATATAATATATTAACATTAAAAAAAAAAGTATTTATATTTGAAAATTATATTTTCAGTATTTTTTGCTGAGTATTTTCGATGTAATATTAAATTAGTATTTTATTATTAAATTGTTGTTATTGTATGTAACGTAAAATAGATAAAAACTTGTTAAAATTTCTTATTGTATTTTACTAATATTTGTTTATAAATTTTTTTTTAATATTTCTTCTACTGTATTTTTTCGGTCAAAATATTTTTTTGCTTAAATTTTGTCCCAGAATTAAAAAAAACTGGAGAATATTATTTATATTAAATTAGCTCCCTTTAAAATAACTTAACGAATTATACCTAAATTTAATTAATTAAAAAAATTTATTTGTAACAAATTTTTTATCTTTAAAATATGTCAATTTTGCATTGAATATGCTGTTAAAATAAAATACTTATATAGATTCGAGAATAGACGGATGGTCTTATGCCATGGTGAGCGAAGTACAAAATTCTTATTTCCTAGGAATCAGCAGGTGTTTAACAGTTTAAATGAATAGTGACATGCGTCACTGTATGTAAATCAAATATATGATTTTTTATACCCTTTATGGGATCACTGTATTATATATCTATATATTTAAAATCCAAAATTGCTTCCAATGTATTTTAAATGGGAGTTCTATTAACTCCTAATTACAGTGTTCTACCAAATGGATTTTTGTAATTTTTACTTGGTTTTAAAGAGTATTCTTTCCTGATTTGCCCATTACTTATAAACTTGAAATTCATGCAACTATGAGTTTCATTTTACGAAATGAAAAAGTAAATTTCGCTTACAATATAACTGTAATACAGCATTATATAATGCGGTTCTCCCACATTTTCTCCTCTGTAACCATTTTCCATAAGCATACAGGATATATGTCATCTCTCTTCTCATCTGACAACACACTCGGTCAGTATTACGTTTTGTTATTTAAAGTTTTAGTTTTAAATCGTTATTTTGAGGACAAACTACCGTAAAGCAAATTAGTACTAATGTGCTAATGTGCTTTAGTCGTTACTCAATAGCTTGATTATTAACAGCTATAGTGGGTTATGTAATTTTAAAACTGTGGGTTTTTGACGTGTAATAATTTCCAGACCCTTTTTTTAGCTTTTATTTGTTATCGGGAACTGTACATTGTTGACAACTACCCAATTTGATCGCTGCTGCTTTTTGCTGTATTTTTTTTTATAATGTGGATTAGACATTAGTTTGAACAGGTACCCCCAGTAGAGTTTGTTCATGGATGGCTGTCAACTGGTCACCATACAAAGTCGCTTGCCCTACCGGTGTTACTTAACAAATACTAGCAACTTTCTACCAGCTAACTGACTGGGCTGGCCTGAAAACCATTTCCAGACCCTAGCTTGGAATCGAATCAGACACCTCCATGTTGTAGGTTAGTGTGCTACCACTGCTCAAAATTTTACTTGTAAGGTTTTTAATTTAAAGCTAGCGAATATTATTCATAATTTCAAAAAAAGAAACGTACTTGGTTCATTGTGACGTAAAAATTTTCTACAAGGAAAGAAATAAAAATTTTATGAGTTAATTGGCTCTCACAGTGAGAGAGAACCTAGTTCAACTGTGGTTAAGAAAGTTTACATATTCTAAAATATGAACACATAATAATTACCAGAATATTGTGAATTTGGTCGTTCATTCACTCTTGGCATAAGAGATACCATCCTCTTGATTTTCAATTTTGGCAAGTGATCAGTATAAAATACTTTTAAAAAATTATCTATTAAATACACCAATAAAATTTTATAGGAATGAACCATATATTTAAAATAAAATTTTTACGAGTAATCTAAACATTTTTAATAGCATGTTTTTCTCATTAAATTGTTGCCCTTATCAACAAATTTATATACAGGCCTATTTATTTTTAACTTCGTCTTGTAAATACAATTCCTATTATATAAAGTTTCTTCAATATTTTTAATTTTCTTCGTTTGGTCTTAACGTTCAGTTTTTTCTAACATGATTAACAATAATATATACTACAGGGATGTGTTTTTTAAATATATATATTTATAAATTTCTCTAATGAGAAATAAAAATGTTCTTACTCGGTTGAATTTAACTTGCCTAAACCAATTTTTTCTCGTATCTTTAAGATGTTAAAATAAATTTATTTAAAATTCTTCTGTATTTAAAATATATTAAACCTTTATGGCTACAAAAATAGTTGTGCGTTTTCCTTATTTGATTTTGTTTTGTCTGGTTTGATGTATGTATTTTTGAAAGAACATCGTGGTAAAGTAATTCCCAGTTCTATTCTGAATAAAAAATGAGAAATGGGATCTCTTGTAAACATTTTTTTAATTTTAAGTTAACAGTTTTATATTTAGCACTAAATTCAGAACAAATCGATACGAAATTGGAAATTTTATCTCTAGAATTGTTAGTTTTAAAGCAGGTTGAATATTTTATTATATTTAAGAAGGAATACTTAAAATCAAATATTTAAATTTCCTTTTTCAAGTGCTAAAAATTGGTTTTAACATGAAGCCAAGCGTTTTTCATGAAGTAGACACCAGATCCTGGGCATTTTTATCTTTACCTCGTTAATACTGACATCTATTTAAAGATATTAATTTATTCTTTTATTTAATTTAAAAAATAACAAATTCCTTTCATGAGATGACATATCTCGTGGCTGGTTGCTATTTTAAAAAAAAGGTGTATCTTTGACTAATGGCAAAAACCATTAGTGATTTCTGTATCTACTCTTTAAGAGGAATCAAATGGCATTAATTCTGTTTCCAAATTTCGACTTTGATATCTTTACTTCCGGTTTTCTGCCACTTCCGATCGAAACCCCATGATTTCTTTATCTACTCTGTAAGAGGAATTAAATGACAATATTTTTGTTTTCCAAATTCCAACTTTGATTACTTGACTTCCGGTTTTGGGCCACTTCTGGTTGAAACCAGAACTTCAAACCCAATTTAGGTCCTCTAACTTTTTGTTTAGATTACGAATCCAAAAACCGTTTGTTGTGCTATCTGTTGCAGCTTCTGATATCTGGGTGTGACGAACGGACAAAACAAAATGATACATAACAATTTTAAAACTTTCCACCAACAATAAAATGTAATAGAAAAATAAAATATTTAAATAAATTATAATAAAATAACGCATTACAAAAAACAAAAATAGCCTAAGGGTTAATATTTTAAAACAGAAATTTATATTTTATAAATTTATTTATAATTTTGTTGTAAACATTTTGGGTGCTTTTTTTAAAAAAAATAAATATTCAAATTCCAAATATATATATATAGATAATATATTCTTTCGGATATTATTGTATTCGATGTAGTTGTTGAAATTTATTAAATATAAATATATATAATATATATATTACATATACACACTATATTATTTATAATATTATATTAGTGTAATAATAAATAAATTAATAAAAATTTTAAAAAATAATATATTTTTTCTTTAAAAATGATAATATTGTTTATCATACGTATAAAATTACAGTTGGCTGTTGACATTTATGTTATTTATATTCTCGGAAATAAAAGGTTATGAACGTTGAGGTTATGATACAGTGAGATAACAGCGGTTATGTTCCTCAGGAAGTTAAGAATTTTTTTTTTATATACAGAAGAACCTTGTTAACTCGAATCAACTGGCATCCCGGGGTCGATCTTTTTTTATTTTTTTTTATCCGAGGCGGCGAGAAAAATTCATGTTCACACCCTCACGATGAGGGAAGTAGTGTTTGACTCATTTGAGGCATTCTAGATTGTACTTACCTTAACATGAGTTGAAAGCCATTACCAAAACAAAAAAGCAAGAAGTCTACCACTTAGCCACAAATTCCAGGAAGGTCTGTATGATTACGATGCACAATAAATTTGTCAGTAATTTCTGACTTTTGCACTGTAGGAGCCTATTGTATTTCCCGTGTTATTGGTGGCTAGGATTAAAATTGATTTTTTATTTCATTCGTAATTTAAAAAAAAGTTCCTGGCATTCGCGGATTGTGGGGGCTTTACTTTAGCACATTTCTGTGTTTTACAATAAAAAATTTATGTAAAATTTTTCAAAAAGATGTTAAATAGGTTTGTCAATCCGCTTCATAAATTAGGAAGACTTAGGAATACATTAATGTCAAAGGTTGATTGTAATGTTATATATTTGTTTATATAAAAAACATTATTTAAAAAAAATTTGTAGGGATATTATTGGAAAATTTATTGAAATTGTGTATTTAGCGAAAGATAATCATCATAAAATTTATATAGATATATTTTTTTCCGTTTCCACATATTATAAATTATAATATAATGTAATATTGTACTCAAAGAAAAATTTATTTATTTGAATCGTTTTACATTTAACTGAACGATCGAAGTTCGTTAGCAATAATTATAAAATTTTATGAAGGATTTAACTAAGCAATATAGGTTCTATTTATATTTTATCATGTATTTGATAATTAATTAATTGTAAACAGATTATTAAACATGTCCATTCTGTTTTATTTGTTTAAAAATATTTACGAAAAACTTTTGATTTTTTGTATGAATGGTTAGAACAGAATGGTTATTAATTTTTTAAATTTTGGAGTGTTAACGATGTGGGTGGTTCAGCACAATGTTTGTTCGTAAAGTATCTGTTCTTATTTTATTGTATACAAATAAATAATTTATAAGTTTATTAAATGCTGGGTTATTGATGTAGACAGCTGATTATTAAAAATTGTCTTGTGTAGTATGATGGAACAGTGATATTGTATCAAATTTTACCAAAAATTTGCCATTCTCGTGTTTAAAACACATTTAAAAAATTCAACTGGTCTTTGGAGAAAACACTTTTAAGTCCAGAATAATGGGGTAACTATTTTACTATATGGATAATTATGTGTCGTTCTCCAATACTGTAATTTCAATATTAATTGAAAATTCGTTTTGACAAATTGTGACAAAACAATATCGTAATGTTGTTGTATTTCCCAGATACTGGATTGGTTGATCTTGTTTATTCTTCTGTCCATGATTGTTATATTGTAAAAAATTATAAATTTTTCGTCTTTACCATCCAAATTTTATAAGTGCAGAAAATTTTGATAGTTGTACAAATTCTGGTAGTGATGTTATGTTGAGTTTGTGTTATCTAAAATTTAAAATTTAAATAATACCTTGTGTTCTGGATTAGGAAAATTGCTCAAAA
Source organism: Catonia carolina (assembly GCA_035578175.1). NCBI lineage: Eukaryota > Metazoa > Arthropoda > Insecta > Hemiptera > Achilidae > Catonia > Catonia carolina. Next base: position 11,215,767 of record JAQMRL010000009.1, read on the forward strand.
TGTGTTGGTTATGTACAGATTGTTATTTTTTTTTTATTATAAGTAAGTTTTGAAAAGACGTTTACTCCATTCTGTTCTAAAATTGATTACACAGCAGTAAAACTTTTGTAATTTGGATTGTGTTATGGGAATAGCATTCTGAATTATTGGAATTCAAAAAGGGAAATTTTGATGTGTTTTTCTTGTTCTTTTCCTGTTTAATCTGTCTAAACATGAGCGATGAAATTGTTGACCTGTTAGTCAATATTTGTATTTTTGATTGAGCCCAATTTACCTGACGTTTTGAATCCATTCTGTCCATGTGATCACGTGACACGTGATCTGACGTGTCATTCAATATTTTGTATGCCAAATACCACTGTATGATATTGTCACTTCTTAGTCAAAATAATATACAGCATTGGACTTGACAAGGCAAATTAATTTTTGGAATAGTTGCTGTTCACCACCATGTTGTGATTCTCGACAGATCTTATTATTTACACTGTAAAAAAATTACCTTCTCAATATCTGGTATTAAATTTTAATCACGTCTTGTTTGTGTGTGCCTCTTGAATAATTAAGCCATGTTTTTTGAAAAAAAATTATAAATAATTCTATTGCACCAGTATTAAAATTAATTCAGAGATTGCTTTCTAAAATCATCAAATTGTGAAAATTCCTAATTAGTTGAGGTTTACTCTGTGTATTTTTTTTTGTAATGTATAATAAAAAAATTAATTTTAAATGTGATGAGAACAGTCAGTTAATTTGAGTCGTACTCTACTTTCTTATGTAATTAAATGTGAAATTTTGTTTTCTATACTTGCTAATAATACTTTGGGCAAAATTATATAAATACTTGCGTTGTTATTTCATGGCTCAAATTGGTAATAAGTTAATTCTGTGGAATTGAGATTGCTTTTAATAGAATCTATAATTAGCTAATGAAAAATTGGACAGAAATGGGACTACCACCAGTGTTGTTTGGATGAATTGGTAAATTTAAGTTTGTTGTTTTTTTTAAATCTTAAAAGAGAAAATTTCTTTCTGTGCATTTATTTGCATATGTACGTGAGCATTTTAAATTAAAATCTGGATACTTGAATAAATGTAAAGCTTCTAGTATTTTTATGTTTCATTTAAATTTACTTTCCTATGGATCTGTGCTTCTTGCATCTTGTACAACATGGTTTAAGTATGGACAATCTCTTCTCTTCTATTTTCTGTATGGAACCATTTATCCACTGCCATTTTTATTGGACGTGTGTTCGTACCATACCAGCTCTTTGGTCTCTTATTGTGTCTGCTATAGTTTCTTAAAAGCATGTTTCTTGACTTGTATTTTTATTTCTTATGTTTTCCATTCTGAAGAACCAGTTTATCTCATAAACCTTTCAGATTTAGTTTATTTGCCAGAACTCGTATGAGTTCCAATACAAATGTTGCCCACTTAATGTTTTTTGTCGTCATCTATATTTTACTAGACAATAGCATGGAATTTAACCTTTCAATAGCAGTTGTACCCTGATTCATAAGGTTCTTGATATCTCCACTCATTTCTTGTAAAGAAAATATGATTCAAAGTTTTTATATGTATACTTATATAAGCGAGTTTTCAAGAGCTTAAACATGTCATTTCTTACATCCTACCAAGGCTCTATCACTCGTCATCCATTTTATTTGTTGTTGTTTTGTGTGGACGCCATGCCCTCATTCTCCTAACATGTCGTCATCTACAATCTTCATTCCCTTTACATGTCTGTACCACTTCGTTTCTCACGAGTTCTAGCCTAGAAATTTCACAGCTTCCGTACATCGTATACATTTATACAGCCAGCAGTCACTCTTTTTATTTTTGTCATTTCCCTTGTTTCAGATCCATACGACTGTGTACTTCTTAAGATGTTGCTCTAACATCAGAATGTTGTTTCCTTGCACAGATTTTCTTGCTTTTCTTTGTTTGTACTGGTCAAAATAATCAGCCTTACCATTCTTGGACAAGATTTTCAGGAATTCCACCCTTACTAAAATATTTTTTATTCATTTATGTACTTCTAGTGTCTATTTCTTGTACACTCTTCTTTTTGAGCGTACATGTGATAAAGAAATTACCAATTTTAACTAAAAAATAATAATCTTTTGAACAAATCTACAAAATAATAATTAATATTAGCAAGTTGGAAATATTTCACATTTAAATAATATATATTTTTTCAATATTTTAAACAGCGATTTTTAAGGGGTAAAAGAATTATACTAATTATTATTATTATTATTATTATTATTGTTGTAATAATATTATATTGCGTAATATTTACACAAATATACATATTCAAATAGGCTCAAAAAATTATATTAATTTTTTTTATTAGAAGTTTTTGTGTTATTTTTGGTTTTTTAATATAAATATATATGTAATTATATAATTATATACATTTATTGGTTATATACAAGCACAAAAATAACGTGTGCATGTATACACTTTTTTTGTGTGTATGTGTATCTCGTATTAAATTTCTTATCGCCATTGTTATTAAAAATGTTAAGAACAACTACAAGTGAATATATAAGTATTTACGTAAAATTGTACAGTGAAATTTTTTGAAACCGGTTTTCTTTGGTATCTCATTATGATTTTTTGTACCATCTGGAGAGTCTGTGGTGTGTATTCTTCGGTACAGATGTTTATTGTATTGTGTTTTTTGTATTGATTAGGCCTACAATGTTGTTTATCTATCCCCCAAAAGGAGTATTCAATTGGTAATTGGCTGTTTGTGCCGTGGTAAGTATGACTAGCTACTGTACCAAAAGTCTTAGGTTCGATTCCTGATCAGGTCCTGGTCGTATTGGGCCAATTTTAGACCACAGGAGGTGACTTTAGATGTTTCTGGAAGCTCTTTTTGCAGCCTATATTCTCACCATTTGCTCACTGTAGGCTTTTCTCCTTTATTTTCTCCACTCTGTGTTCTGTTTTTGCTCTTCATGGTAAGCCCTTAAAGTCTGTAATTAGTTGTGTGAATTTGGTTTAGTTTGGTAAGTTTTCTTGGTTTATTCCGATTTTTTTCAATATCCTTTCTAACTTTTGTAAACCATTGATCTGACACCTTAGGTCTATTGTTTAATGCAGGTGGAGTGTTAATTAAATTATTTGCTCACCATCTGCTAGTTCCACGGCTACAAAAAAATAGTTCTGTTTCTTATTACATGGTCAGCCAATTGTATAAATGAAGCATTAAAGAATGGAAGAGGTGGAGGTGCAAATGACACTATTCACAGTTATCTCCTGAGTAATGAATTTCATTGTACAGCTAGACAAGTGTTGTGAATGAAATTAAGGTGTCATTTGCAGGGTGGAAAATAGATGCTTTTTAGATGGTCTGGCGTGCTGATAAGCATACTTTTCAATTCATTGAGAAAGCCATGGTAAACCATCTCACTTGTAAAGCTTTTAGAGGTTCAAACCTGCTTTTCGGCTGATGACCTAAACTACACAATATTGATATCGGTAAAAAATTGACAAATAGTTTTTTTTTTTCAGATACCTCAAAGTAACCGGTTTAATTAACGTTTGCTGTAAATATTTACAGATTTATTAATATTTACATCTCTTTGAAATACTTATTAAAAAATAACTTTACCAGTATTTATATTTCAGATCTCAATATTGTTTATACATTTATTACTATTACTAATATTATATTTACTAATTATTATCACCCAATTGCCTTAGTTTAAAAAACACTATGTTTTCGTGTACACATGTTTTCCAATTTATTAATAAATATATTGGAGTAAATATAATTGTATTGCGTATTGTGAAATTGTCAGAGTTTTATTTCAGAAATTTTTGATTGCTACAGATAATCGTACAAAAATTACAAAGGTATTGTTAGATTTATAAATTTCTTGTAAAGTAGAATCTGTTATTTGGATTTTGTGTAGTGGAATTTGCCGTTATATTTGTCATGTTATATAGAGTTTGTGAGGTTCATTCTGTGATTTTCTGTTAAGGAATTTTTAAATTTTTTTAGAATTACTCTGTCATTCCGGTGTTCCAGGTGATTTTCATATGTATTTCCTGAACCTCTTCTGTTTTGTTTTTGTTTGGATGTTTCTTGATTCAATGTATTTGCAAAAATTGAATAAACTTAAATTTGAGATTGTGATGAGTATTCTTGAGATGCGAGAAGCTCGAAATTAATTGTAAATTACTTCTTACTACTTATGGACCGATAAAACCCTAGAGGTTGTGGGTTCAGAAGTAATAAAAATTACTTTTGAGTAATAATTAAACTTCAGTTAACCTTCTCTTAATGACCATCCCTATTCATTCTCTGACCGAATATTTGCGGAACCGATTTTATAACTCATAAGACAAATGGATTTTATATCCCTTTTAAGCAACCACCCCTCACTCCAACCAACGACTACCGGGTAAAAAGGCTTTTTCGTTTTTGGGTGACCATAAATTTTACAGCCACAGGGTTTAGGAAATTTCCAATACTGTAGATTAAATCCAATTGCACAAGTTAATTGTTTGCCTACTGCTATTCATTGCTAGGTTGTGTACGGAACAGCTAGGCTCCTAGAATTCAAAGATTTTTGCATTTCTAATACCATATTGTGTTTAGTTCACCTACCCCTTAATACCTGGGCTGAAAGGGTGGAACACCCGTCACTGTATAGCATGATTTCTAGATCCTCTTCTCATATGTATTGTTTCACCCTCCTCTTAGATAACGATTGATGACACTTATCAGCTTACATCAGTGCATTTGTTGTTCTGCTATTGTTTGTATCTCAGCTTATCCCTGAATGGGGTTCAAACCCAAGACTCTCATCATGCGGTCTTGGGTTCAAATCCCATTAAGGCACAGCATATTTTCATACGTTACAAAAAATAATTTCATCCTTCATTTCTGCATTAGCAGTAATTGCAGAAGAGTCGGGCGTTAAACAAAAAAAAAAAATATCCCATTTAGTGTGTTACTATGTGCGTATGTTTTTAAACGATGTATTTATTTGTTTTAGATAAAAAAAATACAAAATTGTATACAGCAACTTGGTACATACATTTCATTTAAATTCCGTAACCGCAAACTTTGCGCCCTTTTACCGCATTACTCTTAACTTAAACCTGCAATATTTTTTATTAAAAAACAACTGCCAACATTTCTATTAACCCCTATTAGGCGACCACCCCTTTAAAAAGACCAATTTACTCTTAAAATTGTGGCGGTCGCTTCAGTGAGGTTTAACTGTATTTTTTTTGTAAAAACTTATTATTCTTAAATTTTCTTGGTAAAATGAAGTCGTTATGAATGGAAAAATTTGTGGAATAAATTATATAATTAATTTATTGTAATGATATATTTGTGCCACACTGGGAGTTCCTAAATTGACTACTTTTTTAAAATCCGTTCAAAAATATTCCTGGCAGTAGGTAACGAAAGATGAACTTCACTGTAGTGCTTGTAGGATTGATCTGAATGCCTGAACAACATTTTTTTAATATTGTAGTGCTGGCGATTAATCTAAAGCTATAGAAACGTAGTAGCGTGTATGAAACTTAAGGCATCAGTCAACTTAAAATGTGGTAAAGGGCAAAAGTTAAGTTATTTTTAAAAAACTACATACTTCAGGATGATGAGTAAACTTTTTTTTAGTAAACTGAACTAAAGATAATGGTTAACTAACAATATGTGAATTTAATTTCTTCAAAACAAAAAATTATCATTTTGTTTGTGTAATTGATTGGTTTACACTCAATCTGTTCGTTGCAGGGCAAAAATAAATAGTTCTGTTTCTTATCACATGGTCAGCCAATTAAATGACTGAATCGTTTAAGAACACAAAAGGTAGAGGTATAAATCAGAGTTATCTTCTCTGAAAGTAATGAATTTCACTATACAGCCAGACCCTGTGGTGAATGAAGTGAAGTTGTCATTTACAGAGTGGAAAATATGTACTTTTCAGTGGGCCCGGCATGCTGATAAGCATAATTTTCCACTCAGTGAGGAAGGCAATGGTAAACCACCTCACTCCTCGTTTTATTTAGTAAAACCTCTAGAGGTTCAAACCAGCCTTTCGGCTGATGACCTAAACAACAACAATAAAAATCCAATAACAGATTCTACTACTTTTATACACACCAAATATTTACAATTGAATATATTACGAATAAATTCTTTCATTTTTATCAGAAACGTTTTATTAATTAAAAAAAAGAAACATCTTAGCAATATTAAGGAATGAAAATAATTATATTTATTGAAACATGAAATTTATGAAATTCTATCTCCTACATTATATTTATAAATTACCTATTGTAATTTACTGATGGCCTGTTCACCTTTGTATTTAAACGCAGTTTTATTATTATTATTATTATTATTATTATTATTATATACACTCGTATATTATTAAAAAAATCTTTACGATTATTAAAAATAAAACAATATAAAATTATTATTTGTATATTAATTATATACATTATACAGTTATTATAAATTTAATTATTTTATAACCTTAAATAAATTTTATATATATATATATAATAAATACTACTTCCTATTTAACATTTAAATAAATATTATAATATAATTTTATTTATGTAATTCAAATAAATAATTGTTGATATATGTATAAAATATATATTATACAATATTGATGTATTTATGTATTTAATTATTGTATGTTGCCTTATGTTCCGATAATTCCAGTGTTGGTTGGGAGAACAAAAATATAATTATAGTACGGTATTATTAAAAAAAAATTAATTATAATATATATATTATATATGTATTTTTTGGGGAAGTTTTTTAATTGTGTATGTTCGGTTGGCTAAGTGTTTTTCTATCCTCTTTTTTTTATTGTTGTTAAATAAGGGTTTTTGCTAAATATATTTTCAAGTTTTGTTTCAAAGTAAAATCATAGAGAGTGGTGTAGTGGTTTACATGCTGATTTGAAACTGCCGGTCTGTTTTATTTTACAATGGGATAAAACCTTTTGTAATATCTTGCACACGACACTTTTTCTTGCCCATAACAGACAAGTGGAGTGTCAAATTATTTACACTCAATCTGTTAGTTGCAGGGCTAAAATAAATAGTTCTGTTTATCACATGGTCAGCCAATTAAATGAGTGAATCATTTAAGAACAGAAGAGGTAGAGGTGTAAAAGACACTAATCGGAGTTATCTCCTCTGAAAGTAATGAATTTCATTATACAGCCAGACCCTGTGGTGAATGAAGTGAAAGTGTCATTTGCAGAGTAGAAAATATGTGCTTTTCAGAGGGCCGGGCATGCTGATAAGCGTACTTTTCCATTCAGTGAGGAAGGCAATTGTAAACCACCTCACTCCTCGTTTTACTTAGTAAAACCTCTACAGGTTCAAACCAGCCTTTTGGCTGATGACCTAAACAACAACATGACACTTTAGGTGAATGTAAATGAATTTCTATTATACCTCGGCAAATGATGACTATAAAAACTGATTTTACTTGAATCAGTATGTTTTTGTATTTAATAATTTAATGTTTTTACATTATTTCTGTTAATAATTGTATAAATAATATACAGTAAATTGTCGCTAATCCCCGGATTTGATGAGAAATTGAACCAAGTCCAGAGGTGTTGTAGAGAAATTTTAATATAGTAGTTGTGTATTTATCAAGTCATTGGTACTCAGGATTTTTGATTTTATCATCTAACGATCATACAAGGGTACATCCGAAAAGTACTCAGGGACAAGGGCCAAGTTAGAGCTTATGATGAGTTACGGGCTTTTATTTTTAGGCGAAATAGTAATTTCAATTTTTTAACACATCTTTTTTATTTGTTTGTCATATTTGCAAATGTTTTCGTATGAAGTAATAAATATATTCTTACAAATCTGATAAAACTAAAAGGTGTACAATGTTCATCATTTGTTTTCAGTTATAAATTTCATTACACATAAACAGAAAAGTTAATAATATTTCAATGACTAATTTCGCCACAAATGTGTGATCGAATTTCATTTAAATAACTTTGACTGGTACAGTTCTTGTGGGTCGTTCCACCTTTGTGAGAGTAAACTGTATTAATAATTAAATATCTATAATATTTTTGTAATTTTTCCATTGTATATTTTACATTTTTACTGTATTTCAGCATAACAATTTTATTTTGTTCTTCTTTACAATTTATTAAAAAATTAATGATAAAATTTAGAGGATAGAAAATAAATGAATGTTAAAAAATATGTAATTTCTTTTTATTATTATTATTAATTATAAATAGTATTAATAATACACAATGTAATTTTATATTGTTTCTTTTTTGGGTTAGACTGTAAACACAAATTTGTAATGTAAAACTAACTTTATTTTTTAATATGCAACTCTAATATATTTTTTTTAAAAATATTATATGTAATTTCTTAGTCATTTTAACCAAAGTTTTTGATTTTTTTGTTTTGTTTTAAATAATTGTATTTTATTATATTTAATAAGATTCAATCATGTAATATTTAACTAACCTGACTTTTTGGTTTTTTTAAAAAAAAATTATTATTAAGCGTCGTATTTTTTGTTTGATGTTTGTGCGAGTATGTGTATATGTGTGTGTTTTTTAAAAGTACCATCATATTTTTTAAATTTTATTAATTGTAATTGCATTAAATATATTTGGATACTTTATAAAAGAAATGAAATAAAATTGTAGCGTGTATCATTTGTGTGTATGGCAAATTGAAAAAATGAAAACTCAAAATGTCTTCCTACGGTTTTTTAAGTTTAAAAATGTCTTTGTTAAAAAAACTATTATTATTATTAAATTATAATGTACATTAATATTTAAAAAATTATGATGTTTAAAATATTACTGTTTTCTTGTACAATCGATTTTGCATTGTTAACCAATTGTTTGATTTTGTGTAATGTGTACGAAATTTGAGCTGTTTGTCTTTTGTATTTGGATTTATTTTTTTCTGATAAATATAATATTGTAGTAAATCAAGAAATTATTGGGATTACAAAAGAGGTACACCAATTTCAACAGATTTATCATGGAACCTGTTAGAAAATTATTTACAAAAGGAAATAAATAATTTTTTTATGTTTTTATTTCAAATGTATACAGTAAACTTTGTTAACTGAAACTCTGAAAAGTTATTCATGATGTTGAATAATACCTTTTAATCACAAAATTTATTGGTAAATTTGGTACTTAAATCCTGTTGATCCCAATATTCAATCTGTCGAACCTCGAATAAAATGCAGTTTAATAAATTGTTAATTGCTTGTTATATTTAAAGTTATTTTATATAAGTGGGTGTGAAAAACTACAGGCTTTCTTTATATGTTCGTAGATTGTGAAGTTGAACGATAATTTGAGTTACCATCTTCATTTCTAACAAAGCTAGTCGGTTGTGTTTAAAAAAATTTAAGATTTAAAAAAAAAAATAAATAGCGAATTGTATGAACTTCAGAATTAAATTATATTTTTTGATATAAGGATGTTTATTTGATAATAATGTCCTATTATGTTATTCATTTCTTAGGTTTTCAATAAAATATTTGAAAAGTTATGAGGAGTGTTTACGTTCCTAAAATATGGAAACCATTATTATTTATCTGGCAAAAACGATGGTTTTGAATTTTTTGCTTAAGGTTGCTACTTTATATAATTTCAGATAAATTGAAGTTTACTGTATGTTGTTTTAGAAAGACCTCTTCTTGTAGAAATATCAATTTTTTTTTTTTGTAAAAGTATTGTTGAATGAGTTTGAACAGTCAGTGTATTATAAATTTAATTAAACCAATTAAATTTAAATGTGTTTTACAAATTTATTTTTTTCTTATAAATTAATTAGGCTCACGGTTTTTTGATTTTTGATACTTAAATTATTATATTATTATATAATATAGTGTTTATTATATATTTTATTTTTTCTAAAATGTATTTGTAAAAAAGTTGTTGAATTTTTAAATAAATTTAAATGTTATTATTATTATATATACAAAACTATTTAATATAATTTCTTTCTTTTTTTATTTAAACATAAAAATTATATTTATTTTTTATGTTTATTTATTTAAGGTTGCGTCAACAATGAAATCATTAGCGACCACGATTTCAGAATTTTATTATGTATTTTTTTTTCTAATTTAAATACAGTAGTACAGTATTTGTGATATACCTAATCTTAATATTAATAATTATATATTGTACATGTTTAATTGATAATGCCTTGTAACATTTTGTTTTTGTATAGTTTTTTTTTTGAATGACTGGCCTAGGTTCGAGACACAGAGTGATTCAATAAGATGGAAACAATTTCAATAAGCTGTATTTCCTGAACTACATGTTATATTTTAATTCTGTAAATTACATTTTGAAAGAGAAAGTTTTAAATGTTAATGTACATACATGAAAGTTTATATTTAGTTTATATTTCCTAAATGAATCCATACGTCAACGATGGATAGGTCGCATGGTGAATGACGACTCTGCACTGAAGTTTTGGCCACCGAGGTCTCCAGATCTCACACCCTGTGACTTTTTCTTGTGGGGGTTCATGAAAAGTGCAGTTTACGTACCACCTCTTCCCACCAATTTGAATGAACTAAGGAATCTTATCACAGCTGCAGTCAACTCAGTGACCCAAGACATGCGTCAGAAAGTTTGGGATGAGTTCAGTTACCGTCTAGATGTTGTACGTGCAGCCGGAGGAGGACACATTGAACATCTATAAACTTTCATGAATGTAAATTAAAATTAAAAACTTTCTCTTTCAAAATGTAATTTACAGAATTAAAATATAACATGTAGTTCAGGAAATACAGCTTATTGAAATTGTTTCCATCTTATTGAATCACTCTGTATATACATGTTAAAACCTAAAGATAATTTTGCTTCACAGTCATTTTTACTGTTTATTATTTTTTAAGGAATTTCATTGGGCCAAATAAATTTAAATGAGCTAATGCTTCGGTTTTACTTTTTAATGTAATCCTTCAATTGTACAAGAAGGAAGAGGTTAGTTCACACGAATATTTTAGAGCGTCTTCTTCCTCCAGTGCTACAGCCTGATGTTAGCCTTTGCCTTCAATGTCATATCTCTCGCCATATCTATGTATGCTCTCCCTGCAATAATTTAAGGGGGGGGGGAGACTGTATGATGGTTTTGACTGAAAATTTTAATTTTCGGTTTTTAATGTTTTTCAATAGTTTAGATCTAGATCAGAGGTTCCCAAACTGTGTGCCGCGGCACACTGGTGTGCCACGAGGCCGGCCAAGTGTGCCGCGGAACTCAAGGAAAATAAATTAAATTTAAACGGTCCAACAAAATAATGCTCAGCCGATGACTATAAGTAAGTATGTATAAGTATAATATAAGTACGTTTATAAAAAGTACTTAAGCTTAATCAATGGCATAAAGTAATAGGTGTGCCGCGGCTATTGGCCGTTTTTTTTTGTAGTGTGCTACGAGAAAAAAAAGTTTGGGAAACACTGATCTAGATCTTACTCAAAAATATTAAATTACGACAAAAAAATTATTTTAATGAAAAAAAGTTAAAGTTTTTATCAGGTTTATTCTAAAAAATTAATATGTAGCCAAGGACAAATATTTTTCATATTTTTGTATTGTTCGTTTTAGTGCAAAAAGAATTAAGTTTTTTTTTAAATATCTGCTTCACTATTTTTAATATTCTCCATTGTTGGTGCAGCTTTCTAACCAACTGTTGATGGGAAATTAAACATGTTTGTGTACATTTTGTTTTTCATTTGTGCCTTTTCCCGTAAATTTAGATTTTTAACACTTACCGTATATCCCGGCGTACAAGTCGACCCGGCGTATTAGTCGAAACTAATTTTGAAGAGTGTTTTTGTTGATTTAAGCAAGACCCGTTGTATAAGTCGAATCCGAAAAGTAAGGTACCGGTAATTCATACGAAGTTTATTTTGATAACCCACTGGTACGTCAGATTATTTAAAAACGACTCTTTAATTAGCCATCTGTTCTACACAATGAATGAAAATACCTAGCTACTAGGTTTTGATAGATAGGTATAAGATTATACATTTCAGTTTACATTACTATATTTATTTTGGGACAGAAATGGGGAAGTATTATATTGTTGACGAATTCCACCTGTCAATCAAAAGGTTTTATGGCTACCTACCTAATGTTACATTTTGGGAATACCCAATATGTCGTGTGAATGACTTTCACAGGCTAGTACAGTACAGTCTATAGGTTATTATTATGTCTTCATTGCCGTGACTACAATCATCGAGTAAGGTTATCCACCTGCTTTCGGTTATTTATTTAGTGCATTTTGTATAGGCCTATTCGTGCGTGCAATACTACCTGTAGCAATGAGTGCGGTTAAACGAATGAAATACGACTCTTCATTCAAATTAAAAGTTATCGGTTTGGCAAAAACTACAAACAACAGTGAAGCGGGTCGTCGGTGTTAACGAAAAACTTGTGCGTGATTGGCGGAAAAGTGAAGAAAAGATTAGAGGAATGCCTCGCTCTAAATGCGCTATGCGAACAGGAACTGTACTTTGGCCGGAATTAGAGAAACATGTAGTGGAATGGGTGCTTCAAAACCGATTGAGCGGCAATATTATCACACGTTGCGCAATTCGATTGCATTCAATAAACTGGGCAAAAGATAATCCTGAACACTCGGTAAGTTTCCTGGCAACTAGAAGTTGGTGTAGCCGTTTTATGGATCGACATAACCTAGTTCTGCGACAAAAAACTAAAATCGCACAAAAACTACCAAAAGATTTAGATAACAAGATTATTAATTTTCATAGATTTGTTATAAACCTTCGAAAAAAACATGACTATGAGCTGGCTAACATTGGAAATATGGACGAAACGCCGCTGAATTTTGACATGCCTGGTAATCGCACAGTGAACGTAAAAGGTGAACATTCGGTAATTGTTAAAACAACTGGACACGAAAAAACTCGTTTTACTGTGGTTCTTTCATGTATGGCAGACGGAACAAAACTTAAGCCTTTGGTTATTTTTAAGCGAAAAATTAGGCCAAAAATTAAATTTCCATCAGGCATAATAGTACATTTCCAAGAAAAGGGGTGGATGGATGAGGCCGGTATTGACATTTGGGTAAAAAATATTTGGAATAGGCGACCTGGTGGTTTAAGAAAGAAAAAAAGCTTATTGGTGTGGGACATGTTTCGTGCGCATCTAACGGAAAAAACAAAAAAAATTTAAAGGACGAAAATACGGATACATGTGTAATCCCGGGTGGACTTACGTCAGTGCTACAACCATTGGATGTTAGTTTAAACAAGCCATTTAAAAGTGCAGTTTATCGGGAGTGGAATAAATGGATGGCTATTGGAGAGAAAAGTTTTACTCCGGGCGGAAATATGCGTCCTGCGTCTTTAGACATTATTTGCCAGTGGGTAATTACAGCTTGGGATGAAGTGAAAATACAAACTGTGGTAAAATCATTTAAAAAATGCGGGATATCTAACGCTTTAGATTCATCAGAAGACGACGTACTGTGGGACGTAGGTGACGACGATGACGATACTGACAAGGATAGTGATGAAGCAAGGGAAGACTTGTGGGATCCATATGACGCTGCAGGAATAGACAATGGAGAGTCAGAAATTTCTGACACGGATCTATAACTGTATGTATTTTATGATACCTACCTAGGTAATTTTTTATTCTATTACTTTTTCTTTTAAAAAGAATATAGTTACGTATTTCTAACGAATATAGTGTTATGTAGTTACTTATTCAGTTAAGTACCTAAGTTAAGTACCTCAGTGTATTTTGTTTCTCAGTCAACTACCCTGAACTTTAAAAAATTAAATTTCGTAGACCCGGTGTATAAGTCGACCTCTGTTTTTTAAACATATATTTTGCTTCTGAAACCTCGACTTATACGCCGGGATATACGGTAAGTGCGTTTTTTTCAAAAACCATTTAACCTACCTGGCTAAAATCTTTACCAGTTAATTATCATGTACATGCACATTCACCGACATTGTTTTTACTTCCTCAGGTGCTCAAAAAATTAGTAAAATGCAAAAAATTTAAAAAAATTTGTGAAAATTTTATGTTATTCGTTATTCTTTTAAAAACTGTATGGTCCAATAGACAAATGTCAGCTAAAACCACCCTACAACTAAAAGTGTGTAAAGTTTCATTTTCGTATCTTTCACCACTCCTATGAAAAACGTACCTATAAAGAGCAAATTTAACATTGGCGGGATACAAAGTACAGACTCCCCTTAAAGGTCCTTAATTACTTAATCAGGCCATCTGATTCTTGGTCGAACCCTTATCCTAATACCATAAATATAAGGCTTTGGCCTAACAGCAAGCAGTATTAAGCAGTGAGCGCTACGTAGCTGCATTGAACAGTTGAGAAATAACAATCAAACGTGTCGTGTAATGGGTGTGGCCAAACAGAAAGCAGTACTGGCTCCGACAACTTAAGTAAGAAACAATTACAATGGAGGTCAGTTAATCCAAGCTAATTAAAATCAGAGCGGTTCTGATTAATAGTTTGGGTAATCAAATACGCTAAATACTGTAATTTAATACATTGTATTGTAGCAATGTAATATAACGTAAATGCGGGTTTTATATCATTTTCCCGTCACCTGATTTTGTAAGCCCTCTTCTACCTCGCTTAGTATGTTGTGTGGGTGGAGTTGTTGCCTTCAAAGGATGTCTTGACCAGGATACCTTGACGTTTGGAAGTCGCCAGCTATCCGGAGGGCATGAGTGGGGGTGATTTGTTGCTGGATAAATGCCACAGCAGGTTCTCTATGGTTTTAATTCTTGATTGGCGAAGAAATGAAGATCGAGAAGAAACGTTGATGAATATAGCTGTATGTTGTAATTTTCTATGATGATCTGGTTCTTCACAGGATAGATTTAAATGGTGCCAGTACTGGAGAATTTATTGTATTACTTTACTATTTTTCCCTTACGGTATCGGAGAAAAAGGCGGATATTCTGTCTATAACTGCGTTGATGTTCTATTAAATTCAGCATATAAATAAATTCAGTTTAGTTCTCAGCACACCATATATGTCCGCAACCAAAAAGATATTTAAAATAAGCGGCCAGATTGGTTGTTGTTCACGTCTCGCTCACAACTGTTTCTATCACACTCTCATGCACCACTCTCTAGTGCCTATGAACGACTGCCGCTGGACACTCCACTCTTCCAGACCGTGTCACCATTCTTGCCCGGATTCATCCGCCCAATCAGTTATTTTCCAACGCTCTATTTTTATGATAATCTGGATCTGTTTATAAGTTATGATCTTCAACACAATCAGCAAGATATTAATATATTAAGATGTTTGAAATAAATTATCCGCTATTAAATAATTCATCCTAGAGAAACAAATACTCTAGAATCAGACCACAAAATGTCACGCTACAGTCTGTTCACCCTGGTCATGCATTGCCAACCTTACTTGTGTCTCTCAAGCTCTCATTTCCAACTAACTCCGTGCGTTCCCTCATGTAACTCATATAAAAATTCCACAAATCAAAACATATTAATATCCTTAATCTAATGATAAATGTTTGACCACACCTCTAACTGGATATTTTCGAAGATCAAAGGCCATACTCTGTTAAAAAGGTTAACTTTTCTATCTGAAGCATTTGTTCAATTTTGTTTAAATGGCCAATTGTATCTCCTATAAAAACTTTCATTCTGTTTTAAGAATTTTTTAAATTGTAAAAAAATTGTATATTTTTTAGTCTTCCAGAAAAAAAATATGTATTTAATTTTTCTATTGAATGAATGAGTACACAATGAAATGGTTACAAATTTTTTTCAACGCATAAATTAAAAAAATTTCCTTGTTATTAACAAACAAATATATATTATATACAAAAAAATTTATATGTGTAATTATTTTAACATGGTTGTGAGTTTTTTCAACTAGTATATTTTATTATGTATTTAACTATTACGAAGTTTGTATATTATAAATATATAATAAAATTGTATTTATTTATTTATCTATTGGAATTTGACTCGATGTTTAAATCTTGTGTAATTATTTTGCGAAAATAATGTGCAATAATTGAAATAATATCATTATTTTATTACCATTTTTATTTTTAGTATATTATTATTTTATCATATTGTTATTTGCTAATGTATTTATAAATTTAAGTAAAAATTATATTTTGTATATATTATTTTTTTATTTATATTTATTCACTGTTATTCAAAATCCAATGGAAATCTCTTAGAAACTGGTTTGTACTGTTAAATTTTATAAGAAAAAAATATTCATATAAACTTAAGTTCATAAACACTTAGTTTTCAGATGTTACGGTTTCAATTAGGAGCTAAACTTTGTCAAACCTAAAAGATTAAATCAAACAAGTTCCAGAATTATATCTTTCTTAGGTTTAAAATGAAATAACATTGTTAAATGCTTAATTACTCTTTTTGTTATTCAACATAAAAAATTAGAAAAATAATGATTAAAAAATTGTTTAGCAAAGTTATTTTATGTCTGATGTTTTTTGAATTAAAGGTGGTACAGTTTTGGAACCTGTTTTATTCGATTTTCAGGTTAGCTTCAAAAAATTCTTTAGAGTTTATTTCCTAATTTAAGCTTTGAAAACTTCTATGGGCAACTGACTTTCAGACAAAATTTTTTGCCAGGTCTAACTCACTGAGCGTTTCTGAACCTATGTATATACAAACATTTTCCAATTATATTTAGCTGTACAATAATTTCTCAAGAAATGCTGTTAAATTTTGAATTGCCTGATTTTTTTATTGTAATAAGAATTGTTTATCGTTGTGAGTAACGATTGTTTACAGAACGTTATTTACAATTGTATTAATGTGTATTGATTAAATTAATTATAAGTAATTTTGTGGTACTACATTCCAGTTATGATAGTGTGTCATTTATATATATATATATATATATATATATATATGTATGTATGTATATTTGGGTGTGAATTATTTTTATTATTATTGTGTCTGCATTTGAGTGTGTGCGTGCTTGTGTGAAAGTAATATTTTGTGTGATATTGAAAGTTATTTTTTAGATAAATATTTACATATTTATAATAATTATATAATATATTAGTTAATTATTTAAAATATACATGTAATAATTTAAAAAAATCAATAAAAAATAAAAAAAATATATAATGAATAATATTATTGTATTGTTTTTATTTTTTGAAATGAATGACAATATTTTTTATTAGTAATTATATTAATATATTATATATATATATAAATTAATTTAAAATAAAAAAAATTAAAAAGCGTTTTTATCATGATGTTATATATATTATACATTTTTTTTACTGTTTATGGATTGAGGTTGGAAAGTAAGTAATGTTTTGTTCTTATGGTTTTTGAATGTAAGGAATGTTAAACCAGCCGTAATTTATTGTCATATAATAGAAATATTTTATAGAAATCATGGTCTATGATGCACGTAGTAAGCAGTTTTCTGTCGCAAGTGATAAATTGGTTAAGAAAGTGGATGAGATAATTCGTGAAAGCAGTTCATGAAGAGGTTGGTATTTTTAGATGAATTTCGTAAAAGTGAATCACAAGTTTGGTGATAAATTTGCTTTCAAAGTAACGACAATATTAATTTTGGGTATCATCATTGGTGAAATGTTACTTTGAGAAAGTTTTGGCTTTTCAAAACGGTTCTTACTTTCTGGACCTCTTGTAAAATGGTTGACTTTAAAATCGCTATTTCTGTTGTAAAAAATTTCGACGGTTTTGAAATTTTTTAGAAATTAATTATTTTGTTTGATGTTCTTGTTGTTATATATTTATATATATGTGATATTTTTATCGAAATCTCTTTCTATCTCTTTTCTTTCAGTATATTTGTTCTATATTTATATAGTATATATCTTTCTTTGTCGTTAATTTCTTTGTAAACGTTGTTGAACTAATAATCGTTTTACACAAGATTATTATTATTAACGTTTTGATGTATGGAAAATTGATGTGAAATTCTTATTATTATGTATTATTTTTAATGTGGTAATTATATATATATTATAATAAGGAATAGAAATAGGTTTTTTGTCCAAACCATTTCATATATTATAACTATATATTACAAGATAATAAAAGATTGTTATAATGTTGGATATTTTTGATTATAATTTTTTTGTATGTTTTATTTTTTGAAAATTTCACTGTAGTTCTATTATTATTATTATTATTATTATTATTATTATTATTATTATTATTATTATTAAACGTACCGTATCCTAAATAAAAAACTATAATATTAATAATTAAAAAAAAAATTAATTTAGTCATTAATGAGTACAAATATTGTCTTTATATAAGTATGTATACATTGATTGATTAATTTATAGTTTTAGTTGTTAATTAATTAATTAATTTTTAGGAATGTATATTATTAAATTGTTAATATAATTATCATTAGTTGGTTAATATGTTATTATTAACCTCTTGAATTTGAAATTTTTATGAATTTTCAACTACAATTTTAGTGGTGCGTGTACAATTTTCAGTTTTACAATTATTTATTTTAATTTCAGACCTTTATTTACTTAAATTTGTAAATTTGATGTATTGTTGAGTTCAAATCTTAATTAATTGAGAACTCAATCTTAATGGATTTTTCTTATGCAGTTCTTCTGGACGTCGTAACCTTGGCACTTACTTGTGTACATGCACTCTGGTTTTATCACAGTATTCTAATGTCTTAATGTTTTAAAAATCCCTTTTATGAGATAATGCGTTTCATGGTTGGTGGCAATTTTTAAAAAGGCTTACCTTTGACTTGTGGTAAAAACCATTAGTAATTTTTGTATTTACTCTTTTCAAGAGGAACCGAATAACACTATTTTTGTTTCTAAATTCTGACTTTGATTTCTTGACTTCGGTTTTAAACCACTTCCTGTCGAAACCGGAACTTCAGACCCAGTGACTCTTTGAGAGGAATCGATTGACACTATTTTTGTTTTATAAATTTCGACTTTGATACTACCGGTTTCGGGGCACTTGACCGGAACTTTTCTGGAAACAGGAACTTTAAACCCAATTTAGACTATCTCTTGTAATTTCTAACATCTGGGTGTGACGGATGAACGGTGAAAATAAAATGATAAATGACAATTTTAAAACTAATAAATTTTGTTACCATATGAACCAAACAATAAAGAATAAAAATAACTGTGATTTTACTATGATGAGAACTAAACACAATTTTATAAAAATTTTCTAAGGTCGTGAGAAACTCATCACAACGTAAGAAAAACTCTTGTTTGTAAAATATGGAATATATGAGTGCTGTGATAATTTGAAAGATTTTGTTCGCTGTTGTAAGATTCTGTGTTACTCTAAAACATTGGTCATCGTTAAAACATTTAAATACAGAAGAATAATAATAGATGTTTTTTTTAAAATTATTTTCTTAAATCTTTTCTTCCTTAATTTTACATAATTTAATTTATAATTTTGGTGAAAATTATTATTTTTATTGTTCATTTGCATGAATATTATTTAGTAGGAATATTTTTGTTATTCTATTATGAGAATAATGCATGAAATTTAGTTACCCTAGGAAAATCATTCTAAAATATTATAATGTAGTGATGGTAATACGACGCACTTAATTAATTGTAGTTAATAAAAGCATTTTTTTTAAAGGAGTTGTAATAAAATTTAAAAGTAATTAAAAAGAGGTTAATATATTTAAGAATTTTTATCATTATTTTATTTTGTTTTTTATAATTATAAATGTAGCTCAGTCGTTAGTTTTAATTCAGTTATTACGTTTTAAGTATTTAGTTATTATTATAATTATTAAAGATGTAACGTATTGAATTGTAAGTATAATAATGTAAGAGTAGTAATTTACTTTTAACATATGTCAAATTAATGTTACATATCAATAAATGTAGTTTTAAATAAAAAATAAAATAAAAAATAAAAACGTAGTGCTATTAAATTTTTCTTTCAGTTAATATTAGGGTTACACTGAAAGTAAGGTTTCTGATTATTTAAAAGTACATAAAAAAATTATTTTCCTAATTGTTTTTATAATTTTAAGCGGTTTTGTAGCTGCTGTGGCAGGTTTCGTTTGACATACCAGCTCGTTATGTCATTAAAGAAACGTTAAACCTTGTCTTGTCTTTTACCTGTATATGATGAGTGTGGTCAACTAAAGGATATCGCACAGAAATTCAATGCGATTTCGTTGGTTTTGTCAGCTTTTTTGCAAGACCCTTTTTACTCGCATTTTCCGATATTTCAACTTTACCTTTAAAATTCTATGAATGGTGATAATGGAAACCTCAGGGATTATTAAAATGCATAGCTCATCCTGGGGGTGATCCACCATTCTTTGTGACTGTCTCTTCAAACGTTTATGGTATCTCGCTTATTTCTTCATCGTGAATTTCAGTATGACCAGGTGCAAACTCAATAAATCACTTGCCATTCACTTTTGTCAATTGGCAATGGAATTTTCATTTGTTTGTATAAAGCCCTGCACTTTCAAAAATTGAATGACTGTGCAAACTTTTGCTTTCGGTAAAAGCATTAAGTGGAAGCTCCATTAAATGGCTGCCAAATCGAGATTGAGTATCCCCAGGAGGTGTCTTGAAAGTGACTGAAAACACCAAAGACTATAGTTTTGTTCAACTGCGGTGCAAAGTTTCCCTCTGTCCCCAGTGTTTTGGAGTACATTTTTAACGTCCGTGCACAACTCACCATATTTTATCAATTGGCAATAAATTTTGTTGCTGCCTCAGTTTGAGAATTCCAGTAAGGTACATGCAGGCTTGTTTGGAAGTTGAGGAAACTGACAGTTTCTTTCTACGTCCCAAACCTTACGGAGATCTTACTTTTGGTATTACCTTCGTACAAAATTTTATTTATTTTGAAGTTCTGATTATTTTTGTTCTATTATATTATGGAAATGTTTGTATACTTTTTTATTTTGTATTAAAATTTTTTGAAATTTATTTGAGTAGGTAACTAAAGATGTTATATCGTATAAGTAATAAATTTAAATAAATTATGTAGTTGTATAAAGAACTGGTTTAATCCATTGATGAAATTCGTAAAATAATCAGTTTTGATTGCACAATAGTTTACACACTTTTTTGTATTATTATTATTTTTAGTATAGAAATTCGTTGGAATATCGTTGATATACAATATTCGTTACTGATATATACAATCCAAAACGATAAAAATAAATAAATAAATTATTAGCAAATATATTAAATATACGTATCTTAAGTAGACGGTTTAAAATAGAAATAAAAAAGTGAATAAATAAATAAATAAATTAAAATAATAAAAACGTAAAATCGTATTTTGCAGATTAATAAACAGTTTGTTAAAAGGAAGTTATTATATTAATTACTACAATTATTATTATTAATATATTTATTAATAGAAATGATATACATTCGTTAATTATTTATTAATAATATATAAAACGTACCTTACAACCTAATCGTGTTTCTAATTATATATATATTTATTAATATTATTCTTATTATGGGATAGCCTAATATTTTTTAGTAAAATTTTTAAATATATATATATATGTACATAAAATGAATTAAAAATAAATAAGTAAATAAATAAAAACTATTTATTGTGTCTTAGATGATGTCACATTAAAACGAATTATATTATTGTAATTATTGTTTGTTAGTGTAATTATAACAACTTTTTTTGCTAAATAAATTAAATAAAAACAAATATATATATATATGATGAGATTTTATAAGTTATTATTTTTTTCATGTATTTGCGAAAATGTATTAGTTTATGTATTCATTTTTATTTTATTAAACATACTATGTAGGATTTTTAAACAGCCGTATTATTTAAAATTGAAATATATATTTTTCTAACCACCAGAATACGGTAACATAAAACACCAATTAAAATACATTACATATAATTACATTACATATAATTACATAAATCATAGAATACATAAAATTACCAATATATACGATAAAAATAAATACAAAATTGCATATAAACCCCAATTTCCTATAAAATTTATTTTACAAAAACATAATATTAAGGCAAATATAAATGGTAAAGAAAAAGAAAATAATCAATTTAATTCATGTGGAATTTATAAAATTAAATGTAATGAATGTAATGAAATATATATAGGTAAAACCACCAGATCTTTTAAAAAACGGTTTACAGAACACTATTCTAACTATAAAAAAGGAAATCGAAGATTCTCCAATGTAACTGAACACATGATAAAAAATAAACATAATATGTCAAATATAAAAAATAATCTAGAAATATTAGAAATAAATAGCAAACAAAATGAAATTGAAATTTTGGAAAAATATTATATTTATAAATACAATAGCAGGGAAAAATTAATGAACACACAAATTGAATACGACAATCAACTGATTAAGTTGGCAAGACTGTTTTAAATGTAAGAATCGACTATTCCTTATCTACCATGGTGGGAGCAGGAAGTTTTAAATTTTGACTTCTAATAAATGTTAATTTACTGAAGATGTGTACAAGATACACGAAAGCGCTATAAACATTGGTAAGTGTTTTATGTTACCGTATTCTGGTGGTTAGAAAAATGTATTCATTTTTATGTAAATACAGTCTAACTTTTGTTAAGCGATCATCCCACATTTATGTCAAATATTTTTATTGTTTTTTATTAATGGGTATTTGTTTAAATTTTTTAAACGAGTATCTATTGACGATATAAAAAAATTTAAAGTGTATTGTATTTGATAAAAGTAATTGTGGATTATTTAAACAGTTTTTTAAACAAGAGCTTTTTCGAACATATTAAACCAAATGAAGTATTCAATTATTGTTAGCTGTATTTTTTATGTGCAAGGGTGATAGAAATTTGAATGGAATATCATTTGTAGGCAGAATAGTTTTCACCACGCTGTACATCATTTAATGCTGCTTTAATTTTTTCTTATTAATAATTCATATTGCTTTGGTTCAAAGGATTAACATGGTCTCTGGTTCGATTCCCTGTAAGGCCTTGACACTTTTTCATCACTCATCTTCATTGATCATCTGTCTTACTGTCTGCATTAGCAATAATCGCAAAAGTCAGACATAAAACAACAAAAAAAATCACTAGTACAATACGAATTATTCTAATTGAAAATATAATGGTTACAACTTTTCAATATATTGTTTTCATTTTTAGTAACTTATTGAAAATTTTATAATAGCCTTCCAGATCCTGGAGAATAGTATAAAGTACTATAAAATATTCTGCATAATTAAACTTTAAGAAATTATTAATTTTTTAGAATTTAAATTTGTTTTGTAATTTATATACGGGTATGTTTATCGTGGAACAATGCTTTACATATTTGCTGCTGTAATTGTTTTAATGTTACCATACATAGTTTTGGGGGCCCTAAAAAGGGCCATTCTTTAATCGGTTGGTTGTAAGCTTTTGTATTTATCAAAGAAGGGGCAGTATTCATTCTCGGATTGGTTGAAAATCGTGATGTATTAAACATTTACTAATACTGTTCATTTCTCTTTGTTCTGATGTTCGTTCTTCTGCATATTAGTATGGAGAACACCTGGCCAGCCCAAGGTGTATTGTTCAGCGCAGCTCGTTTATACACTAGTAGTCCACCGGGTTCATTTCTCGGTCGGGTATTTTTTAATCGCTAGTTTTTGTTAATCACACTTCATCTATATTAGCCTGTATCATTACATCGAGATTGTACACAAAGAGTTAGTTCCTATAATGTTGTTGATTTAATGGTTTTAAAAATTTAGTTTAAAATTTTGGGGTTTTCGAGTTAAGTGACTTGGAGCTTTAAATTACGTAATAAACTCATATTGATACAGTAAAATTTGGTTGTAACAAAATTCAGTGGACCGGCGTTATTTCTTCATTATATCAGGGTGCTTGGTATAACCGAATAAACCTATACGCTGGAATATCTATGTAGTACTCTATTATCTTACATGCTCAGCTAATTACTGGAATAACGATTATTAGTCAAAATACTTAATTTAAGTAAAAAATATCACCTACATGGCAGAAAGGTTAGCGACGTTTAGTCGTCAGCTGTTCTAGGGATAAAAAAGATTGTGGGTTAGATTCCCAGTAGATCTGAACTGAGGTAATCAGGATAATACTGCAATTTACCAATAACTCCCCAACATTATCACTTCTTACCGTAAAAATACCGGAACAGTAATATTTTTCACAGTATTTATATACGTATCGTTAAACTGTTCTCATTTATCTGATAATATATTTGTCTATTATTATTACTCATATGATTACTTTTTTATTTTCATACGTTATTACCGGGTTTCCGTTGTAATCGAATTTCGACGGCTCGTTGGCAAAGGGGTTAGCGCAACAGGCCTCTACACCGGGGTCCTGGTTTGGATTATGAGTCAGGTCTGGCATTTTTTCATCACTAATTTTCATCTGCCATCCTTCATCCTTCTCACCATCTGTATTAGCATAAATTGCAAAACAGTCAGACGTAAAACAAAAAATAAACTTTCGCAAAATTATAAAAGCTCATGACCTTAAATATGAAATGCTAACAAGGTAGAGGTGATTGTCAAAGAAAGGTTTGACTGTATATATCACGTTCTAAAAATATTTTATATAAAATATATATATTTTTTAATTTATATTATTTATTTTAATATATTTATATATATATGATTTTTTTAATATTTAAAATTAAGAGTAATAACGATTTATTTTTGGTCGTATCGTCTGGCCATGTGTATTATTAATTTTTCCCTTAAATATATTATTATATATATATTTATTATACACATATATTTACAGTATAGCCTATATACAAAAAATAAAAAACTATAAAAAAATATATTTTTTTCTTATATATAAATATACATAAGACTAATATATTATACTATTTTTAATTGATTGTTATTATTAATGGTGTGTTAAGGTGTATCTTTATAATTAGATGATGGCATCGTCTTACAAACTGGTTTTTCTTTTTTGTAAGACAAAAATTATTTGTGGGTTGTATAAAAAAAAAATGTTAGTAATTGTACTGTATTTTCGACTTGACCATTTTTTCATTATACATTATATTATTTTTTTTCTGAATAAATGTTTTAAGTATTTATTTATTATATATTTTTTTGTGTAATAACCTTTGACTTGTTTCTATTAATTCCTTGATCGGAAAATCTGGTGTGAGAAACGTTGAAAAAAATCAACCTAATTTTGATCCTGAGTGATTGATGCATAATGATAATCAACATGTCACTAAACTACACTAAATTTACTATGTGGAAAAATGCTTAAAATATATAAAAGTTGTAAATTTTTATTTTCTTAACTTTAATTTAATATACTATTAATTAATTTTATTTAATTTCCAGTTATTTGATGTGTATTGTATGCGGATTGTTTTTTCTACCTTCGATTGGTTATAAAAATGAAACTAATAAGAATAATAAAATAAATTTATGCCCAAAACAAGCAGTTGGAGTGTTATTTTTATTGCACTCTATCTGTTTGGTCCAGGGCTAAAAAAAAATAGTTCTGTTTCTTATCACATAGTCAGCCACTTATATGACTGAACTATTTAAGAACAGAAGAGGTAGAGGTGTAAAAGACACTAGTCAGAGTTATCTCCTCTGAGAGTAATGAATTTCACTATGCAGCCAGACCCTGTGGTGAATGAAGTGAAGGTGTCATTTGCAGGGTGGAAAGTGAGTGCTTTTCGGAGGGCCTGGCATGCTGATAAGCATACTCTTTCAACTCAGTGAGGAAGGCAATTGTAAACCACCTTACTCCTCGTTTTTACTTGGTAAAACCTCTAGAGGTTCAAACCAGCCTTTCGGCTGTTGACCTAAACAACAACAAAATAAATTTATTATAAAAAGTTACATACTAGTAACACAATATAAGTTGACGATCGTCAGCGAAAGTAAGACTGGACTATGCGGGGGTTGGAAGTGCTACTACATGTGCTTTTCTAAATACATCATAGCGACAGCTCTGATGTTTTATTTTTATAGCTCAGAATAAGAATTTCCATGACATCATGTTGTAGTTTTACTCTTACATTATTTATTATGTTTACAACTAATTCGTTTTATAAACATCCTATTGTATTATTTATTGATTCTTAATAATTATCCTAAATAATACATTCATTTTACCTAAATAAGCCATAATACTAGGCCTAAGCTATATTTAGTATCCTTTTTGGTCATCAGCAGTAAACTGAATTACAGCACTCTGACATTTTTAGTGATAGACTAGTTAGTCCATGAGTTCCGTCGATGTGAGCTTATTATCGTAAGTAATACTAGTCTTAAGTTAATTTTAAAATGTTATTGTATTTTTAGGGTTTTCATAATTCATTATTTTCAGTAAATTTATGTTAAATTGCAGTTTAATTTTAAACAATTCACTTTCTTTAAATAATAATTACATTATTATTTAGTGTGACTGGTCATGAACTGAATTTTATTATTTAAGTGTTTGTTGTGGTTACATTTTGAGTTACACAGTTACACGCTTGATACAAGTCTTATGCTTTCGGGTTGGCCGATGTAAGTAGAATAGATAGTATACTGTCCTTCACATGATAGGCTCAATTGTCAACTTTTACCGCGTTACCAGTACATCCTTGGTTACTTTCAACATTATTAACATTTTAATTGAGGCATATGTCATATCAGTGTACAAGCTTTTAACAATGGATTCTGTCTTCATATAACGTTGCCACCAGTGACTTAAAACGCGTATTCACACGGGGTCGTGGAGCTGATCGTCTGTTTGGAAGTTCTGAAACCGTCTAATAAAAGTTTGAATTACATACATTTATTGTGGTTGCGGAGAGCCATTCAAAACAAAAGAAGAGGAGTGCTTATTTCCAAAGAAGAAGAGGAGTTGTGCTCATTCATGATAAAGCCTGTCCTCGCAGTGCTGCAGTTAAGAAACGACTTCTTGACAAGTTTCAATAGAACATTTTGATCATTCGGCATCTAGCCTCAAATTAGCGCCGAGCGACTTCCACGTGGTCCTTGAACTGAAGAAGTGACTAGGAAGGCAGAGCTTCCAAACAGATGATGAGCTCAAAGACACTGGAAGACCCATTTCAAGTCACTGGTGAAACCGTTTTATGAAGAGGATATTGGAAAGCTTGAACAACTGGTATGGAAAATGATGAAAAGTTACCAAGGATGTATGTAACTTTTGATAATAAATTTACTCATTAGTTTTATTTTTATAACCAATAAAAAAACCTTGTAGTTTGAAATTCCTGCTTTAAAATAATGTAAATATCTTAACTCTACGACAACTAGAAGTATTTATTTTTAAAATTTACTTTGGGAGTTTATTTCCATTAAAATCAAGTAATGATTGCTACTTATCAGTCTGTCCACAAGGTGATGACCCATGTTACAAATGCTCTAAATCTATGAAAATTAACAAGACTTATGATAATAAGAAATATTTTTGCTTGCCAGAAATAATTATGTTATAAGCTAAACTTAAATGATAATCCCTCAACATCATCTGGTCGTCTTTGCAAAAGAACATTTGTTCATAACACTTAATTTTGGTGTACGGAGAATGATTTGGTGTCGTTCAATGATAAAAATGTTGGTTAATATAATATTTTTAATTTCTTGGGACTGAAACATGGAACATCTGGTTGGAACAATGAAATGGACCGGTATCGCATTTGGATAGCTGAGAAGCAAGTCATCAAAGACCTTGAAAAATCAGACAAACAGGGCTGGATATAACCAGTATTGAGGACTGTACATTGTTTATATTTTCATTAATTTCCGTAAATTACGTTCTTTAAATTATTGGGACAAATTTAAGGAACCATAAAAGATATCCGTACCAAATTTTTCAACTTTGTACTTAGTCCATTCTTGAGATTTTTTGTTTGCGCACGCGCGCGCGCGCACACACACACACACACACACACACACACACACACACACACACACACACACACACACACACACACACACACACACACACACACAGACTAATTGCTATAAACATGTTTTTGGGTTCAGGGGGTCTGAAAACATGTATATTTGGTGAAAACTTGATTTCGAAAAATCGACATGAAAACAACTTTACTTCTCTATATATTCGTGTAGCGATTGTCAAGCAGCTGGATTGCTTCAATGTTGTTATGCCGGTGAAGTTCTTTCCTCATGCTTCTTCATTTTGTTGGAGATGAAGGTATCAGTTGAGGTCGTTCTTTTTGAGCTAGGGTGTGTCAACGATGTTTTTCAGCACTCTGTTTTGAAACCGGTTAAATGATGTTTATTTGACTTAATTTGGTACCTATATCACCCCAGAGTTGCATACCATATGTCCAGACAAGCTTTATCATCTGTTTATAGAAGAAAGTTTGTTATAGCGCAGCCAGTAGAATTTTTGATACCTTACCCTCGCCACACTACCTCTCCTCTCTTTCTTTTTAACGTTGGCTTTTGAGCGAAGCTTATCGTAAGTGCCATACAAAGATATTTACCAGTGTTCGCGTGCAGCACAGCATGGGTATTTAACATGTACTGTAATATGCCCAATTTTTCTGTTGAAGTTGACGTGAATTGATTTTGTTGTTGTTCAGGTCATCAGCCGAAAGGCTGGTTTGAACCTGTAGAGGTTTCACTAAGTAAAACGAGGAGTAAGGTGGTTTACCATGCCTTCCTCGCTGAGCAGAAATGTACGCTTATCAGCATGTCGGGCCCTCTGAAAAGCACATATTTCCCACTCTGCAAATGATACCTTCACTTCATTCACCACAGGGTCTGACTGTATAATGAAATTCATTAATTTCAGAGGAGATGACTCTTATTAGTGTCTTTTACACCTCTACCTCTTCTGTTCTTAAATGATTCAGTCATTTATTTGGCTGACCATGTGAGAAGAAACAGAACTATTTATTTTAGCCCTGCAACGAACAGATTGACTGTAAATAATTTGACACTCCACCTGTCTGTTATGGGCAAAAATTTATTTTGTCTTAGTTTCATTCTCCATGTTTTTGTTGAATTTCCACTATCGAACTGTATTTTTTTGGAATTAATTTTGTATTTTTTGTTAACAGGATAATTTTATGAATCTTCCTTGTTGATCAATTCCTTTGAATCCTTCATGTTATCAAGAAACCTCCTTTCGTCATCCTCGAAGATCCATGTTTGATATCCAATCCTTCTTTCATGTAACCCCACAGTATTCCTTTATTTAAGAAGAAACACTGGTATTTTAAAATTATTTAGTATTATTGAAAACACGTACTATGGACTTTTCATAAGTATATTTATAATATATTTATTTATTTATTTATTATTAATATTACTTTGTTTATTTTTTATTTCTAGCATTTATTTATTTATTTATTTGTTTTTTGTTATATATTATTATTATTATTATTATTTCTTTATTGGTACAGTGACTGAAAGTGTTTGATGTACGATTAATCGTAATAAAAATAAGTTATTAATGTTATAATATTATTGCGAAATGACCGCGAATTAGCCAGAATACAACTTTCACTTTTTCATTTTAGCCAATAGAGATCTTACTTCTTCCTTGGCTTTTTTCTAAGATTCCTCAATGATTCAGACCTCTTTGTCCTTGTTTCATCAGAAATTTCTCCAGAAGCCGATTCCTGGATCACTTGTGGGAGCTATTCTAAGATCATGAATTTTCTTCATAAAATATTTATTTCATTGATTTGAAATTTGTTTTCATACATTTTCTCTTTCAAGATGTCTGACATGCTTTTGATTTCTTTTGATTGCGTAACATATCTGCTTGTTAATTCTTTCTGTTTGATCGATTTACGCTACTTGTTAAAAAAAATTAAGGCGTCGTTTGATAATTGTTTCTTGAATTTGATTTCCCACCTAGATATTTTACAAAGCCATAATAGATTTTCCTGAGGATGCTATTTTATATTTTATGAAGTTTTTTAAATGGATTTGTTGTTTTCATTGTAAAGTTATTAGTTTCAGAACTGTTTGATTGTGCTTTAATTATGTTCAGATTGCAATGGTCTGTTCGTTGAAAAGATTTTTGGTTCAGTTAAATTGGTTTCCAGTTTGATTATCATTCCATTTAATGCTTCTTTGGACATAATATTATTTTGAATAATTTACCCGTAATATATTTCTTGGTCAATTGAATTTTGTTAGTTTTCTGGAATTTATTTTCCGTTATAATTTCTTCTGTTTTTTCAAAAGAAATTTGGAACCCAGTCTTTTTAAACTGTTCTAGTTGTGTTTCTTTCTATTGAGTTGTATGTTTTCTTTGAAGGCACTAAAGATAATAGAGATTTTGGGTTTTTCATATTTGTACAAATCTATTATTAATTTTTAATTGTAGATTTGCTATACATAAAGAACAATAATAAATTAAATAAGTAGTAATTGTATTTCTCAAAATATATTTACCGTTTACACTTTCTCGAACGTAATAATGAATTTTTTTCAGCATAGATGAAACAAATCCCGAGAAAGACCCACCATTTGTGATGGGCAATAAGAAAAAAATATATAATATTTTTAAAAGTGATACGAACATTTTAAACTGTATAGAATTACTTTTAAATTTGTTTTCGACTTGATTCTGATTATAACAATTGATTGACATAAGTGTGAAAAAAAATTTGGTTGGTGTATTGCTGAAGTTTGGAGAATATTTACTTTGACGGTTTGGCATACTCAATACTCAAATATAATTATTCTATTTGTTACTATTTCGTTAGGCATTCGATCTGGTCTTTACAGAGTGGGGGCAAGTACACTAAAAGAAGTAAGTACCAAATAAGAGAATCTAAGGAGAAGTTTGGAGAATATTTACTCTGACGGTTTGGCATACCCAATACTCAAATATAATTGTTCTATTCGTTACTATTTCGTTAGGCATTCGATCTGGCCTTTACAGAGTTGGGGCAAGTACACTCAATCTAAAAGAAGTAAGTACCAAATAATAGAATCTAAGGAAAAAATAATTCATGTAGGGAAATAGATAAATTAAAAACAAGTGTTTGTTTCCATTAACAGAAAATGAAATTGAAATTCTGTTACAATCGAAATAAACCGATGTAATATACTACTGAAATATCTTGTTGGAGAATTTTAATTTTATAATTAAGCCTTTGAAAGCCAAAGTGGTATGTTACATTTACCCCAGTAGTGTCAAACTCAATTTTGCAGAGGGCCATATATTAAATTTAGAATGTGTAGGGGGGCCAGATTCAAATAAAAAAAAATTACTGAATTATTATAACATTTTATTTATTTAATTATATAGCATATAATATACGGTTGTTAAAAATCATATCAAAGTTATAAAAGATGGTAATTATTCTGAGCTCGAGGATCCAGATATCTGACTTCTCTTGTTTTTGACAAGCTCATTGATGTCAGGTAGAGATGGCGTTACTGTCTATCTCTCTCGCTTGTCTAGGCACGTGCTGCCCTTAAAATTACTTAAAAAATATGTAGTGTGCGCATGTTAAAACTTCCATAGAGAAATCGAGTGAAGTCTAAAAGCTCTAAAAAACATGATTGTTCTTTCTGTGACACATTGCGATCGCGGGCCGTATTGATACAGCCCGGGGGCCGGATGCGGCCCGCGGGCCGGATGCGGCCCGCGGGCCGTAGTTTTGACATGACTGATTTACCCAATACGTAGGCAGTCAGTAGTTCTGCTAATAATTATTATAAACTAATAGCTGATTCTGAAATGTTTCTTTCGGATTTTTGTGCATGGTTGTCATGAAAATTGATTGTGTACATATTAAACCTTAATTAAAAATGAAAATAAATTACATTTTTATGATGAATATATTAAGTTGGTTATAGTATTGTTTTTCTTTATTTTGTTATTATAAATATTGAGGAATAAAAACGCATTATTATTAAAATTGAGGAATAAAAACGCATTATTATAAAAAAACTTTAAAATTTGTATAAGCCAATATTTAGTGGAAAGTGTTAAAATGCAACCTAGTTTTGAATATTTTGTGATAAACACTTCGGAAACTATTCCAATTAATTCCTTTGTAGTGTTCTCAGTATGAATTAAAAAATTACTTTAAAATTCTTGTGGTGAAACTCCTCCTATTCGGATTGTGATTTTTTTGTGTAGTAGGTCTATTACATAACAGGCCTGTAATAAAACTTGGTACCTAGTCTGTCTATAACTTGATGAGAGGAGCAGAGAGGTGCAACTGTAAAACCATTTCAAAAAAAACATTCCAATTTTTATAAGTAACTAAAACTTGTCTGAAATGACGTATTTTTATAAAACAAAGTATTTTGCATGTTTTTATTCCATAAAATTATTTCGAAAACGCGTTTAATGAGGTTTAATGAGGAACTACATAACGTAGTAAAAGTTTTGTTTTTGAAGAAAGAACTGTCCTCGTAAATTAAAAAAGTTATGATTTTCTGTTAGATTTTATTGCATCATCGTTTTCCATAATTATTATGGAAAGAACCTGTCACATATTATATTAATCCATGAAATAGTTGTTGAACAGTGACAATGTATTTGAAAAAATACGATTTTTCGTCAAAAAGAACACTTTTACTTAATTATACATTATAGACAAACAACATGCGAAATACTTTGTTTTATAAAAGACGTTTTTTCCGATAATTTTCATTTAGTTAAAAAAAATTAGATGTATGTTTTCTGAAATGGTTTAACAATCCGCATATTGCTCCCCTCTGCCGGAGGCCATGAAGTTAGACAGACAGTAATTCTTTTACATTGTGTGTGCTTGCCCACACTCTGTTCAAGCCAGGTCGAATGCCTTCGTCTATATTAACGAATCGAATAATTATATTTCAGTAATGAGTATTAAATATGCCATTCCGTGATAGTGTTCTCCAAACTTCATTAATACACCAACCAAATTTTGTTTATTTCACACTTTTATACGTCAATCAATTTTATTATCTGAATCATGTCGAAAACAAATATAAAAGTAATTATTCTACACCATTTACAATGTTCGTATCACCCCCAAAAATATCATATTTCTTTTTTGTTCGTGCCCATCAGAAATGCTGGGTGTTTCTCGGGAATTATTTGATATATGCTGAAAAATATTCATTGTTACGTCCGTGAAAGTGTAAATGGAAAATTTATTATCACGATAAATACAAATTACTATTTATGTAGCCTACTTTATTATTGTTCTTTAAGTATAGCAAATTTACAATATTCAAAATTAATAATTGATTTCGACATAATATATGGAAAATCCAGAATCTCTTATCTTTATTGCCTTTAAAGAAAGCATGCAATAGAAACAGCTTAAAAAAATTGGATTCCAAATTTCTTTTGAAAAAAAAAACAATCTTGAACGGGTTACTAATAAATTTACAAACATTTCTAATTATTAATTAGAATTTCTAATTATTATCTCATATATGAGATTCACGAATTTTTTTTTCATAACATTTTACCGTGAGATACGGAAGGTGTCTTCTTAAAGAGGATTTGCATTCCTAAACACCTGGTTACTGCTATTAAAACTTTTCATTTTAATTTATATATTAAAATTAATATATATAGGCCTATAATAATTTATAATTTTTAAAATAAAACGTTTTAATATCACTAACTAATATATGCATAAATTAAAATAAAACTATATAATATTACTAACCAATAAATTTATAAATGTATAAAAGTGTTTTAATAGCTTTAACTAATAAATATATAAATAAAAATAAAAATTTTGAATGGCATTAACCGGGTGTTCAGGAATACCAATCCTCTTTAAGAAGACACGTTCCGCATCTCACGTTAAAATGATAAATAATAAACTCTTGAATCTCATCCATGAGATAATAATCAAAATAACTGTAAATTTATAAGTGAAGAGTTTCAAGAATTTTTATTTGACTTTGAATGAATGGTGTATTATATTACCAAAAAATGTTGAACCTGTTTAAAAAGTTTTATTCTAAATGAGCCAAGGACTGCAGTGATATTATTGTTTTCAGATTTTATATAATTGGATTTTTTGAGATCTGTGGACGGATTAGGTTCATGATTTTGGTAATAGGAACCTTTAAAATTATTTACGGAACAGTGACAGAACGGTCGTTTTATAATTAAATTTTTTTAAATAATAAAATTTTAGCTATTGTTTCAATGTTTGACCTATCACCCGAAGTATATCAGATTCGGTAGGTCACGAAAAAAAGACGGCAGAATGGGTTTTTAATACTGTTTCTGTTCATTTAATCTTGAAATATATTTAGTTGTAATAATATATTATAAAGTCACTTAATACCTATGTTAATGTTGAAATGTTCTAAGTAATTTTTACAAATTACATATTTGCGAAATAATTAAAAAGTAAAAATATGTCTTGTCCGTTGGTACCGTCCATTTTGTTACGCGCGTATCGGTGAGTCGTTTTATAAGATGGCCTTTCTGACACCTCCACGGGATGTTACAACCGATTTTGATCAGTATTTACATTATTATTTATGTAAAAGTAACAGGAACGATACTTTTCGTAATTAGATTTTTGAAAAGAATAATAAAATTTCAGCTACTGTTTCAATGTTTCGACGTGACCTATTATTACCTGAAGTAGATCAGTTTCGGTAGGTCACAAAATGAGATGGGGGTCTGGTTTCACTACTGTTTCTATACATTTAATCTTGAAATGTATGTGGTTGTAATATCAGGGGCGGTTTCAGGGAAGGGGCCATGGGGGCCATGGCCCTTCCGAAATACTAGGAAAACTTAGTTTAATATTTTCTATAAGCTATTATTTCTAACAAAACTGAATCCCAATACTCGTACCTATCAATTAATAATAATTATTTTAGTATAAAAATGAGTCAAACAGAAAGTATCTATTTTTAAATAGTATTAAGAAAACAATCAGTGTTAGTAGTCAAAAGCCACTCGCATCCAGTCAGCGTCTTGAAAATTTCTCTATGAGTTAAAATTGTGGTTACAGCAATACAGCATAAAAGAGGACTTTTCAATGACCCAATTAAAAACTATGTATTACAAATTATGTAGTTAGAGCTACATAAAAAAAAGATAGCCCCCCCCCCGAAAATCAGCCCTGGAACCGCCTCTGTGTAATATAACTTATATACTCTCTATACCCATGTTAATGTTGATATGGTCTAAAAAAATTTAAAAATTACATATTTGCGAAATAAGTAGCGAGTAAAAATATGTCTTGTGCGTTGGTACCGCCCATTTTGTTCGGCGCGTATCGGTGGGGCGTTACTACAAGATGGCCTCTATGTCGCCTCCACGGGATGTTACAACTGACTTTGATCAGTATTTACGTTATTATTTATGTAAAAGTGACAGAACGGTAAGTTTTCGAATTAGATTTTTGAAAAGTATAATAAATTTTCAGCTACTGTTTCAATGTTTCGACGTGACCTATTATTACCTTAAGTAGATCAGTTTCGGTAGGTCACGAAAATTATATGGCAGTCTGGTTTTCACTACTGTTTCTGTACATTTAATCTTGAAATATATTTGGTTGAAATATATTATTAAGTCATTTAATACCCATGTTAATGTTTATATGTTCTAAGTAAATTAAAAAATTACATATTTGCGAAATAAGTAGCAAGTAAAAATATGTCTTGTGCGTTGGTACCGCCCATTTTGTTACGCGCATATCGGTGGGTCGTTACTACAAGACTACAAGATGGCCTCTCTGTCGCCTCCACGGGATGATACAACTGACTGACCAATATTTACATTATTATTTATGTAAAAGTGACAAGAACGGTACTTTTTGTAATTAGATTTTTGAAAAGAATAATATATTTTCAGCTACTGTTTTTATGTTTGACATAAACTGTCACCCGAAGTAGATCAGTTTCGGTAGGTCACGATAATGAGATGCCAGTCTGTGTTTTTTACTACTGTTTTTGTTTCATTTAATCATGAAATGTCTCTAAATAACTATGTTACTGTTGATATAATATAAGTAATTAACAAATTTCGTATTTGCATAATAGGTGGCCAGTAAGAATTTATATAATAATAAAAATATAGACTAGTGGTTGTTACCGTCCGAAGTACCTACTAGTGGTAGGTCACGAATATAAGATGGTGTTGTGCCAGTCTGGGTTTTCACTACTGTTTTTGTTCATTTAATCTTGAAATATATTTTGTTAGATCCGAAGTCTGTAAATACTGATATTACTGTTTATATAGTCAAACTAAATTTAAAAAAATTTAATATCAATTGAACAAATAGCGAGAACCCAGACTGCGACCTGACCGTTTCATTTTCGTTACCTACCGAAACTGATCTACTTCGGGTGATAGATCATGAGGAACTTGAAAACAGTAGTTAACATTTTATTACTCTTTTCAAAAATCTAATTAGAAAACGCACCTGTCTGTCACTTTTACATAAATAATATAGAAAACAAAATGGACGGTACCATCCCACAAGAATAATTTTTACTGGCCACAAAATATATTTGTTAAATTTACTTGGCTATATCAACAGTAACATTGGTATTAGAGACAGTTTATATAACAATAATATATTTAAAGATTAAATGAAAAAACAGTAGTGAAAACCCAGACTGGCACCAGTCGATTTTCTTGATCGACTGAAACTGGTCTACTGCGGATGATTGGTCACGGCGAATATAGAAACAGTAGCTGAAATATTATAATTTTTTTCAAAAATGTAATTAGTAGACGTACCTTTCTGCCACTTTTGCGTTAATAATTTAAATACTGCTCAAAATCAGATATATTTGCAGAATAGGTGACCCGTAAAAATAAGTTTAGTGCGTTGGTATACTGTTCGCCAATTACGGTGGCATGTAGGGAGGTTAAAGAGACAGAGAGAGAGAATTTGTTCCCCTCAACTCATTTTAATCAGTGCACGGTGATCAAGCACAATATTGACAATACGCAGTATGGTAGGGCACTCTGCCGGCCAGTTTCGTTCACTACACTCTAACAAGCTCATTTTTCATCAAAAAATTCTGAAAAAATTACTTTCGCTTCCTAATGAATCTTATTTTATTACGCTATAAATGTTATTATTATACTCTGATATTTAGATCAGATACGCTCGTACAAAGTTAAACGTTAAAATCTCTTCGCATTTTTTGCTAATCACGTAGGCTAACCCTACAATTTATTTTCCAGGATGACATATGAGTTTCATTATTTTGTTATAAAATATAAAATTTTATCTGTAATTTGATATATGTAGGGCAGAAAGAGAAATAATAAGCGAGCTCGAAAAAAATCACTTTTTGAAGGGCAGTCAAAGATAGATCATTGTGTCTGGTGTCTCCTTTCTGTTAGTATTCCAAGAAGCTGAATCATTTTTTATAGTCGTAAACTTTATACCAACAAACGTATTTTTTTTATAAATCAACTAAACACGCACAATATCAGATGTATGAAATTTTAACAAAAAGAACCGTACAGTAAATATAACAGAATTAGGGTATGACGTACCTCTCTTTCGGGCCTGTTAAAACTTACGGTAGGTACATCATTTAGAAAAAATTTATTGCCTATTACCCCAAAAGGAATCGCAGAAATTTTTCCCCGTGTTTTGTGCGCGCGTAACTAATTTCGACGGTGTGCGGCTTTCGACAGCGACACAAATGTCAAAACGATTACCGCATGAACAGAACACAATGAGTATTGAGTACTACTTTAGAGGCAGCCTGTATCTTGAGTTGACGCTGTAGTGGGGGAGCTACTTACTGCGCATGTGCGGCCCGCATGCCACCGTAGTTGGTTATATTTATACCACCAATTTTTTTATTCGTGTATCGGTGGGTTGTTACTACAAGATGGCCTCTCGGTCGCCTGTCCAAGATCTTCAACTACCTTTACCAGTATTTACCTAAAAGTGACAGAACTGTACGATGTATAATTCGATTTCGAAAAGAATAATAAAATGTTAGCTTTTGTTTTAATGCGTTGACGTGACCTATTTCCCGAAGTAGCTCAGTTTCGGTAGGTAACAAAAATGAGATGGTCTTGTGGAAGTTTTTTTTTTCCATTTAATCTTGAAATATATTTGGTTATATAAAATGTCCCTAAATAACTAATGTTACTGTTTATAGTCTTAAGTAAATTTTTAACAAATTTCATATTTGGGAAATAGGTTGCCAGTAAAATATGTGTGGTGCGTTGACGGGATTTTAAAACTGACTGAATAGTATTTAAGTACCCAGTATATTTAAGTATTTATTGTACCTATCATCGATTCTACATCCTTAACGGTTCTTGGATTAACATTCTTAGAACATTTTTGTCCTATTAACAGGTTGACTGTAAAGAGACATGTTTTTATGTCTTTGTACTGACGGAAACGCTTCAAGACACATCAGTTGTCTCATTTTCGTTGTTTTTGACTTACACTGGTTGTGAAAATTATGTTGATATCAACAATGTCCATAGCGTTGTTTACTCTCAGATGTTAGTTCATTTTGTATTCAGCAATAATTTTCGCGCTTTTTTGAAACATAATTGTGGCTGACAAGACGTAGTGGTTGACGCCGTTGCCTACTAACAAAAGGTCCCAGGTTTGATTTTCGAATAGGATCTGGAAGTTACTCGTTAAAACCTATTGTTTCATATTCAAAATTAGTCGTTAATAACGAAAATTTTGATATGACTTAATAAACCAATCCGTATTTTTATAATGAAGGAAAATGTGTTTAGTTACGAATGATAACAACAAAAATTATATTCCAAATTTATGCGCGATAGATTTTGTCTCAATATGATTGATCCACCTCTAGTTGCTACGAGACATGTATTTGTGTCTTAGTTTTTTCTTTCTAATAACTTCAATGATTTTTTTATACCGTGCTTCCTAACAAATTTGATGTATAGGGAAATTAACATTGGACAATGTATTGTCAACATTAATCTAATTACGAGGGTGTAATCTTACTTTTATTACTCCAGTCGTTTGGAAACAGAATAAAAATTAGTGTACAAAAGATTTTAGTAGCAAATAATTTAATTATAATTAAAAAAAAAATTATTTAATTTCGATATAGCGCGGCACTTAGAATTCATGATATCTGTTCAGTGGCTTTGCACGTTTAGTGGTCACTAAAAATTTTACTTATGATATTATCGTACGAGAGCCGTGAGTTCAATGCCCATACTATTATCAATTTTTTTGTTTTCAATACATTTTTTTTGTTATATTGTCATTGATTATTTTAATTGAAAAATGAAAAACATTTAAAATTCTAATTTCAATATTTTTTAATTCATAAAATTTTTGTATTTAATATTTTTTCTAGTATAGTAAACGCCCCACGCAATTACAACTAAGCCTCTTTAACAACCAATGAAAATGTTGCTAGAAGGCTTCAATATCAGACAACTACGAACCACTTCGAATAAGTTATTAAATAAAAATACATTAAAAAGTCAATAAAATATATATTTCACATGTGACTGAAAGTAATCAGATTGAATTTATTAAGTTAACAAATTTTTTAAATATTTTTGATAAAATAATTTAGTAAAAAAATAAAAAATGTTTAGTTAGCGTGGAATTTGAACTCACGAATCTCGTATGATAATATCAAAAGTAAAATTTTTAGTGTCCTCTGAACGCACTAAGATACTATAGACATCTAAGTACTCGAAATTTGCCTTATGTCAGTACCGCGCTATATCGAAAGTACATTGTATATGAGAGCGCATTGTCTAATGGTAATTTCCCTATACATAAAAGTTTTTAGGAAGGACGGTATAAAAAAATCATTAGTTATTAGAAAGAAAAAAATTGAGGCACAAATACAAGTCTCGTAGCAAATAGAGATGGATCATAAATCACAAGAATCTATCGCGCATAAATTTGAAACATAATTTTTGTTAAGTCATGCGTAACTAAACACACTTCATTACGAATATACGAATTTGTTTATTTTAAGTCGTATAACAATTTTGGTTATTAATGACGACTTTTAAAAATGAAACAATACGTTTTGATGTGTAATTTTCAGGTCGTATTCGAGAATTAAACCTAGAACCTTCTGTTAGTAGGAAACTACGTTAACCACTACGTCTTGTAAGCCATAATAATTTTTTTTTAAAAGTGCGAAAATTATGCTGAATACAAAATGAACTAACATCTAAGTAAAAAACGCTACGAACATTGCTGATAACAGCATAATCACTACCAGAGTAAGTAAAAACCGATAAAAAATGAGAACTGATATGTCTCGAAGCGTTACCGGCAATAATAAGACATAAAAATATGCCTCACAACAGTCAACCTGTTAATAGGACAAAAGTTTCCTAAGAATGTTATTCCAGGAACCGCTGAGGATGTAGAATCGACGATAGGTACAATACTGGGGTACTTAAATACTAGGGTTAGTTGTAAGATTCCGAGCAGGCAACCGAGAGGCCATTTTGTAGTAACGACCAACCGATATGCGAGTAGACAAAATGGGCGGTGTCAACGCACTACACATTTTTAATGGCCACCTATTTTGCAAATATGCAATTTGTTAAATTTACTTGGACTATATCAAAAGTAAGTTAACATAGTTATTTAGAGACATTTCATATAACTAAATATTATATTTCAAGAAATATAATATTATATAACTAAATATTATATTTCAAGAAATTGCAGACTTCACAAGACCATCTCATTTTTGTTACCTACCGGAACTGAGCTACTTCGGGTGATAGGTCTTGTCGAACATAAAAAAATTAGCTGATATTTTATTATTCAGTGAAACAAAAATACATGTGTTCGAGGAATAAATACATAAATTGTCTATGAGATTCCCTCAAGAAATTATATCAGGCAGTGAAACACATGAATTGGCGTTTCATACCAAACATAACAGAGAAACATTAGCTGATATTTTATTTTTCAGTGAAACACAAATACTTGTGTTTCACTGAATAATAAAATATCAGCTAAAGCTTCTCTGTTATATTTGGTATGAAACGCAAATTCATGTGTTTTACTGCCTGATTTAATTTCTTGAGAAAATCTCATAGACAATTTATGTATTCCTCGAATCCCTGAAATATGCCCATCTCTTTTTCGGGTATCCTTGGTCTCTCCTTCCCTCCTGTTTGTAACCCAGCGCCTGCTTACTATCGGTTTCATAATAACATACACCTACACCTGAGTTTGAACCCTTGAATCTCAAAAATGCTGAGTCTGATTTCAACGTACTTTACATAAAAATTTAGCTCATTTATTCAGCATTGACCTATAATAATATATGTTTAATATTGTTTGGAAATTGCCATATCGAGGTTGGAGGACCAAACGACCCATGTTTTTTTGCTACCGCAAAAATTTTCATGCGTTTAGGGCCTTATAACTCGAGAATTATTTGACAAGTGAAATTTTAACACATTCTGTATTACATATTCACATTTATCAACTATCAGGTAGCAGAAAAACCTGTCAATATGAATAGTAGTGCCAACCCCTCATGGCCCAGTTTATTTTTCAACATTAAAAAATTATTCCTCATCATATAATACCACATAATTGGCCAAAATGGTAGTTTGCTTGTGCCAATTCGTTGAGCGGTTACCGAGATAGCAAGGGTTCAAAATATTGTTAATAAATCAAAATTTGAGTAACGTAAGAATTTGAAATTTCGTACACGCTGTAAAAATATAATTCGCTATGATGTGTTAAAATTTCACTCTTGTCGGTCAAATAATTCTTGAGTTATACGCCCCTAAACACATGAAATTTTCAGCGGTGGCTAAAGAAATCGGGTCTTTTTGTCTTTCAACCTCGATATGGTAATTTTCAAACAATATTAAAAATGTAGGACTATTATAGGTCAACGCAAAATAAAATGAGCTAAATTTTGATTTAAAGTATGTTACAATCCAACCCAATGGTTTGGAGATACAAGGGTTCAAACTCGGGTGTATATAAAATTATGAAACCGATGGTGGTTGGTATTCTATTCTTGCTCATCCTAACCACATGCTGTATTCACTGTAAGTTATTTTGCTGTACCTTATCTATAAGCTCTTTCCCATCTCCACATTACTATAACTGTATTCTCTACTGCATCCATAACTTTACTGTAAAAATGTAATTTCAGATGGCTACAATCTACTCTCATCTGTCTTTGGTAGCACCCCAAGTTTCGCTTCTATAAATTAGGGTTGGCACTGCTATATTTCTATAACATCTTAACCTTTTGTCCTTACTGGTGTTGTTTCAGTTCTGTGGATAGTCCCGCATATACTGTGTTTCTCAACAAATTTGACGTATGGAGAAATTAACATTGCACAATGTACTGTCAACATTAATCTAATTAAAAGGGTGTAATCTTACTTTTATTACTCCATTTATTAGGAAACAGAATGAAAATGAGGCTACAATAGATTTTAATAGCTAATAATTTAATTATTAATAAATAAAGGCAAAAATGTTATTTAATTTCAATATAGCGTGGTACGTACATAAGAAAAATTTAGCTTTTATTGTTGTCTGAACATTAACCGGGCATGTAAAGTGGTAAGTTTATTTTCATTTTTGATATTACAGTACAAGTAGTCGTGAGTTCGAGTCTTACTTATTAAAACTTTATTTTATTTTATTTATTTTTTTGTTAATTGATTACTAGACTATAAATTAAATAATGAAAAAGATTAGAAATCAACGAACGATTTTAATTCAACGAACTAACTTGAAATTTTTTCTATTTAATTAAGATACACATTAATAATAATTTTAATAAAATTATTTAGCTAAAAAAATAAAATTTTTTTTAGTGTGTGGGATTCGAACTCACGGCCTCTCGTACTATATTATCAAAACATGAAAATAACCTGACCACTTTACACGCCCGGCTAGCGTTCAGACAACAATGGAAACGAAATTTTTTCTTATTTAAGTACCACACTATATCGAAATTTATAACATTTTGGCATTTTTTTATAATTAATTAAATTATTAGCTAATAAAATCTTTTGTAGAATCATTTTTATTCTGTTTACGAACGAATTGAATAATAAAAAATATAGGCAAGAGAAAGTAATAAGATTATATCCTTGAAATTAGATTAATGTTGACAGTACATTGTCCAATTTTAATTTCCCTATATGTCAGATTTGTTGGGATGCACGGTATATTGGAATCGGTGTATCTTATTGAAGAAATCTTTATCTTGCTGATATTTTACGTTGCAACCCAGATACTGAAAGTGGGATATCTGTTCCAGAATATTGTTCTCTATAACAATTTTGTTCCTGACTGAATCCTTCCCTCTGAAACGCCATTACCCTTGTCTTCTGTGTTGAAATTATCACCTTATACTTTGTATAATTTTCCAGGAGGAAGCGTGCGGAATCTCACTTCTCAGATTTGTAAAACCTTTAACCTATCGTAACAGTTCTCCATTAAAAATTTAATATCTCCTCCCATATATATTTCTTTTCCAAATACAATCACAATCTTATCTGGCTTATCATACTTTGTTTTTTTTTTGAGGTAAGCAACCAAATTTTTTTAATTCGTGAATGATTTCCAAAATTACCCTATAGATTATCTGTGTAACATTTTTACAAACGGTATTGGTTTTGTATTTAATGGTTAGATTCAACTAACGTAGTTTTCTGATCAAGTTTACGTGAAAAAATGAGTGTTTTCAATGGAAATATTTTTTTATTCTCTTTGCATGTTTATATTTACCGTTAAAATTTCATCTTCGCGCTTTATGTTATATTATACAATGTTTTATATTTTTCTTTTATTGTTTACTGAAAGATGAAATTTATATTTTGTATGATTTTTTTATGTAAATTTTAACGAAATAATTTAACGTTGAAGTAAATATCAGTACGTCAATATTTTTTTCAGTCACTGTATAAAAGTTAATTATTTATTTTTATTGATTTATTTTTTATGTATATCCATTTTTCATTTATAGTTTGTTTATCTATGTTTTCGTATATTTAATGTGAAAATTTTAATATTTTGTATTGAATTAATATTTATTTAAAATTTACTATACAGTAATTGTTTTGTAATCAATTTTTTTCTGATTTTGTATACATTTTTTCTTATTTTTCTATTATTTAATAAACTTATACAAACTTTTGTTGAGTAAATTCATTATTTCTTTGAATTCAGTTAAGTAAGCATAAGTGTGAAAATTCAGTGTGAATTTTTACTCTTTCTTTTGGGGGGGGGGGAGTTGTGGTTGTCATAGAATTATGAAAATTTAGCAATACATTCTTCTTTATGTCCCTAATGATTAGTTAATATACGAGGAGGGACCCAAAAAATAACTGGAATGAGAGCGCGTTGCCATTCGTAGATGTTGTAGAGAACTCTCGCTACATGGGGTTAGTAGAGACCTTCAGCAAACAACTGCCCAGACGGCGTCAGTTTGTAGGTTAACGCTTGATTGTAGTCTTGAGTTTCTCTTACTGTTGTCATGTTCCACCTGCGACGCTATTAAGCATCCAGCCAA
This sequence comes from Catonia carolina, assembly GCA_035578175.1. Lineage (NCBI taxonomy): Eukaryota > Metazoa > Arthropoda > Insecta > Hemiptera > Achilidae > Catonia > Catonia carolina. The sequence continues at coordinate 11,260,304 of JAQMRL010000009.1, forward strand.
TCTTCCACTGGCTTGATGCTTTCTCGGTTTCTGGGTCATAGCCGTAACACAAACTCTCACCACCTGTAATGACTTTGTTCGGAAAGTTTGGATCACTTTCAATCTCGTTTTTCAAGTCCTGAGTCAAATTCAATCGAATGTTTTTTTTATCCTGTTTGAGAAGACGAGGGTACAATTTAGTGGTCATACGTTGCAAATCCGCAGTCGAAATCCGATGGCGTGAGTTCCAACTGACGCCTGTCTCTTCAGAAATTTAGTCGATCATGAAACAACAAGGGCATAAAGAACAAAGCATAAATAAATAAATAAAAGCAATAAATAAAAGCATAAAAACAAGGCATAAATACAACAAGGGCTATAAAGGGCTTCTGTCGTCAACTGGAAGGAGACCCCTTAATTCCTTTTACAAAAGGCTTAAGGGAACCAGCCGGGATAGAAGGCTAGTGTCCTATCCATACATTCACGTTGTGTGGCCTGTTAGTAACCATGTGATCGCTCATCAGCACGATAACCGGCCCATGGTGAACGGAACTGGAAGGGCTGCCCATTCCACCCTGGCAGACGGTGGCTTGGGGCACTCAGTCTGCCAACCAAAAAGCTGAAAGCAACAGTAAACTACAGCTTTTTCTGTCTGACTAGAATTATCGTAAGGAAACTTCTTCGTATGATTCTGGTTAGGCTTACTTAGTATATGCAGATCTTCAAGAGCTTCGAGAACTTCAAGAACTTCGAGAACTTCAAAATATGAAAAATTATGATGGCGTCCTCTCTGGTAAAACATTCCGGAGATAAACTAGTCCTCCATTCGGATCTCCGGGCGAGGACTATCAGAGGGGACTTCATCAAAAAAATAAAAGTTTCTGAAATTCTGCGAGTTGGACAAAAGATGTAGGGTGTTACAGGTATGTAGATATGAAACGACTTGCGCAAGATAGAACAGGTTGGAGAACTGCATCAAACCAGTCGAGAGACTGATGACAAAAAAAACATGAAACAACGATCCTCGTTGATTTTTTTTGGCGGATTTTTTCAAGTTTTCATCATTTTGGAGATGTTGAAGGGCACCCAGAACGAACATGGTCTTCAACACTCATCTCACCACGTTCAAAGCGCCCAAACCACTCTAAAACTTGTGTACGGCTCATAGTATCCTCCTTGAAAGTCTGTTGAAGCATTTGGTAAGTTTCCATTCTCGATTTTTCAATCAGCAAACAAAATTTCAAAACACTCTGGGTTCTTATAAATCTGCCTTAATGACGTCACAGATGAAATACGACAACAGTAAGAGAAACGCAACACTGATCAAACGTTAACATACAAACTAACACCGTCTGGGCAGTTGTTTGTAGAAGGTCTCTACTAGCTCCATCTAGCGGGAGACTCTCTAGTTGACGAATGGCAGCGCACTCTCAGTGCGGTTTTTACGAGTTCCCCTCGTGTGAGCTTCCTATCCTTAAAATTGCCCATAAAAGGAAGGTGGAGTGTTAAATTATTTGCACTCGATCTGCTAGCTCCAGAGGTATAAGAATATAGTTTTCTTGTCACGTAGCCAATTGCACGACTGAAGCTAAGAACAGAAGAGGTGGAGTTGTAAAAGATACTTTTCCTTCCCACCCCTAACACACACACACACAAATTATGTTATGAAACAAGATCAGTTCAAAATGTTTTTGTAGCTACCATTCTTACTGGACCTGCAGCAGAAGTCGCATTCATAGCTCGCATACTTTTGATCCCCATAAATCTTCCTTTTCAATTTACTGAAAGAAGTATATGGCAGTGAATATTTATCGCGGGCACGTATTTTTGAATGGCTTAAGCGTTTTAAAGATGGCAGAGAAAATGAGAATGCGAAAATGAAAATGAGATGCCGTTAAAGATGATTCGCGGCCAGATCGCCCTTCAACGTCAAAAACGGATGAAAATGTCGAAAAAGTCGGTCGTTTGACCGACTTCGGTCTGACCGTCGATTAAGTATTCGGGCAATTGGTGAAACTGTAGGTATTAATAAATAATGTGTACGGCAAATTTTACATGACAATTTTAACATGCGAAAAGTGTGTGCTAAAATTCTAACGTTTGAACAACAAGAAGCTCGCAAAAACGTTTGTCCGACACTTTGTACGCAATTGAAAATGACCCAAATTTTTTGGAAACTATCCAAACGTAACGGTCCGTTACTCCGTCCAGGCTTTTCATAAAAATCGGCGTTTAAGTACGTTGAAGATCAGAGTTTTTTCTATCATATGAATATTTTAAAAGTTAAATCTCATGTCCGTTTTAATATGCCGGGCATTTTTAAAAAAGTACTTTTTTTGGCTTCACGTAAAGGTAGGGAAATGATTTTTGCACTGAACTATGCATTTTCACAACAGTATTATGTCAAGCAACGAAGTGTTTATTTTTTAAATAAAAACATCGTTAAATAATTTAAAATGAGCTACGGAATGAGTTGCAGCAGGAAAACACAGAAGTTTGTTTTTCTAAACTACTATACTCGGAGCAGATACCGCTATAGAGCTCAGTTTCCTCTCAAGAAGTTTAGAGGCTAATAGAATTTTCTATTAACACCACATATCTATTTCTAATTACAAATGCAAAATACGGTACAGGGCACAATACAGCTGTAATAATGCATGGTTCAGTTCAAAAATCATATCTATATCTTTACGTAAAGCCAAAATACAGTTTTTTACTTGAACTTGTCCGGCATTTTAAAATGTAACATCAGACTTCTATTTTTAAATGTTCATATAGAGAAAATTCTGATCTTCAACTTAAACGCTTTCTTTTATGAAAAGCTAGGACGGAGTAACGAACGTTTAAAAACCACATTATCGGAAAACCGGCTAAAATCTGAGTACTCTGTATGCGTAAACTGCTGCATCTCCGACTAGTTTCAAGTTAAAATAATCTAAATCAAAACGATCAACGCAGGAAAGAACAGGCTTTAATTCAGTGTAGTGTTCAAAAATATTCGTTATGTGTTTTTGAGATAAGTTGTGTTTTATAAGTTATGTTCGTTATGCGAAGAATGAGCAACGTACGAATCCCACTGAAGGCGTGGAACTGGAGACCGCAGCGAAATAGAAAAAGAGGAAGACCGAGAGGGAGATGGATGGAAGGTATTGACAGAGCCATGGGAAGAAGAAACATGGAGGAGGAGTCATGGCAAGACAGGCAAAAATGGCGTTTGGACTGCGACAAACGACCCATAGTGTTGTAAATAGTCGCCACTATATATATGTTCGTTATGTTTTTTTAAGCTCTTCAAACGAGTACGGACAGGTGAAATGGCATGCCTCTAAGCCCATGCTATGTAGCATGTGACATCGCATGAGTGTGGACATAGTAGCTATCAGGTTTGTGATGAAAAAAAATGAATTTGTTAAAAACACACACAAAACATTTACCTTCTTTATTAATGGAATAAAAATTTACAATGAATTGTGTTGTAATTCTAATTTTAAATAAAATTATAATAATTCTATTATTTTCTATACGAGATACATAAGCAGTAATATTTTGAACCCTGAGAATAATGCACAATGCATGGTCAGAATATTGCAGGCTGATTTTAGTGTTCACTGTTATAACAACCGGGGAGTAGGTTTCACATTTTAATTGAACCATGACTCTGTACACACATTTAGTTCTGCTTTATGAGGTTGCATTTTTAATTATCTCCAGTAGTTCGGTGTACATAAAACGGGTGGCGCACATAAAAGTAGCCCCATAACTTAGCCGAGATTGTATAATGTTTATGCCAAGTCAAGGAAAATTCCCCCCATTTTCCCCTTCCCGTGTACAACCTGCATGTTTAACCAGATTTTTGATCAATTTATTAATCAATTATCACCACACGAAATTACATATTCTTTTTTCCAACAAGACGGGGTGACTTCGTCACACATCTCGCAGATCACTGGCTCGTGTGCGTAGTGTTTTTACCGATGAGAGGACTATCTCTTTAGGCTTATGGCCACCGCGATCACCGGATTTGTCTCCTTGTGATTACTACTTATGGGGAAATTTAAAGAATAAAGTATACGCCAGCAATCCAAAATCCATTGAAAACCTAAAGATCTCTATCACGAACGTCATACGCACCATTACAGCTCCTGAACTCCAGTCTGTATTTAAGAATATGCTACGCCGCGCTATCTTATGAGTACAAGCTGACCGTGATCACTTTCAACATACCATGTAATAACGTAACAATATTACCAACTGCGCCAAGTTGGTAACGTGCTCGCCACTCATCATGCGGTCCTGGGTTCGAATCCCACTCAGGCATGGCATATTTTCATACGTTACAAAAAAAAATCATTTCATCCGCCATTGTAAAGAGTTACACCCCAACGTCGTCGCTAATGACCGTTGTAGTTGATGCGACGTTAAATAAATTTAAAAAAAAAAATTAGACTATTGAATAAAATAATAAAAATTATTGGTATTTGTAAATAAACAGATTTCATTTCAATTGTGTTGCACTTCATTTACGGAGCTAGTTTTATGTGCGCCACCCGTTATTTCGGAGCCATGTGCTTATTATTTTTACTACTTCTCATTTTGTTTTTTTTTCTCGTTTTATAGGAGGTTTTGGTTTTTTTATTTATTTAAAAAAACACTAATTTTGATTGTAAATAATAATGAAGAACAGTGTAATATGTTTTAATGTTATAATTTGATAATTACACCAGTGGGCTGTAATTTTTGCATGAGTTAAATCTAATTGATTAGTTGCATTTATTGTTATACAGGTGATTCACGAAGATATGCAGAAACTTTAGGAGCTCATTGTACATGTAAAAATAATGAAAAAGTTCATATAAACATGGGTTCGGAAATGCTTCGTTTCCGAGTTATGGCTAGCGAAAGTTCGCCCGGATTTTAGCCCACCGGGGGAAATGAGGTCTTTTTTGAAATTCTGGTAAGGTAGATTAAGGGGAAAATTCAATCATTTCTTATGGTTTTTGACCTGATAAATTGAATAAAACAGGTCCCAGAACTGTAAGTTAAATAGTTTTTAAGAAAACCAGTGTTAAATGCAAAAAATGGAGTGAAAACACATTTTTTCATCATTTTTTTCATTTGGGCAAGAATAACTTTGTTATTTCACCAAGAAACAGTTAAAATTTTTGAATAAAACATGTAGAAAATTTTATTCTGAACAAACTGGTGTAAATAAAGTACACAGAAAGCGAATAGATGTTTGATTAAATGAATTTTTATTCATAACAATACAGGGTAAAATTAACCGGAAAAACAAAGATGAAAAAATGTGTTTTTTTCACTCCATTTTATGCATTTGACACTGGTTTTCTCAAAAACTATTTAACTTTCAGTTCTGGGAACTGTTTTATTCAATTTATCAGGTCAAAAACCATAAGAAACGATTGAATTCTCCCCATAATCTACCTTACCAGAATTTCAGGAAGACCTCATTTCACCTGGTGAGCTGAAATCCGGGAGAAATCTTTCGCTAGCCGTAACTCGGTAACGAAGCATTTTTGGACCCATGTTTATATAAACTTTTTTCATTATTTTTACATGTACAATGGGCTCCCAAAGTTTCTGCATATCTTCGTGAATCACCCTGTATAACAGAGTATGCATTAAAAGAAAAGTATATGAAAAAATTAAGGTTTTATAGTACAGGTACGGTGGCATTTTTTGTAGGGGTATTGTGAAAGAGTCGGGTACCTATTTAGATAATTAACCTTTTTATAAAATTTTCTATTCCTAATTTTGTGCAATCCTAATTTTGTGTACAGTTTAAGATTTATCCAGAAGCCGTTAGCAGGATTTTGTATTTTTATTGTTATATCGAATATCTCTGTTCTTCTTGTGCCTTCCACTTCTTAAAGTATGTAAGCAGCCGCCTAATTCGGTCCTGAGTTAAATATTTCCTCTTATCTTCGACGAGTGCATATTGCATAGTGCTTAAAGGTTACGTTTGGAGAAGCCCCAGCGTTACTGTGTATTGTTTTATGTTTATCCTGTATCATTTTTGTAAGTAGTATTAAATAAATTGGTTAAATTTATTTATTATTATTTATTAATTATAATTAATTTGTTACCTATTATAAATAATTCACTTGTATATTTTAGTCGCTTTGTTAATTGTAATTTTTAGTTGTAATAAATACTTGAATATTAAACTATAGTGTGTTAATTAATTCATTTACCCAGATCCTGAAATGAACCTGAGATAAGTGTCACGATATTAAATACTAAAACGTAGACCTATATGAGTATTTTATTTATATATTTATTTTTTTAATATATTATGCTTCTTTTACAATTCTTCTTCTGGTTTCTTCTGGTTCATGAACAACTGCAAAATAATAATATATAAATATTAGTCATGTTTCGTATACGGAATAATTCCAATTGTCCGGACTAAAGAGTAGTCTAGATATGTAAAAATCCAGATAACTGGGAAAGTCTAGTAGAAGTTGGTTTATCTCATAGTAATTATTATTTTTTTAATTTATAATATGTGTACGTTGTAATCTGTTCAATTCAGAACAATAAGTAACCCCATGACCCGATGGGATGAGGATGGTGTGTATGGCGTGTAAATGAGGTGTTGTCTTGTACCATTCCTGAGAGGGTATGGTTAATTTAACCCCAACCATCAAAGTACAATTCTTGAGTTTTAATGGTAGCTTTTACTGTGAAAACATTGTGTAGAGTTGCAGCAGTGCTGAGTCATTATCGTACACACTAGTCAAAATAAAAATAAATCATTCTGTTGAAAAGTGGTTGTTTGATTGGTTGTTACATTGATTTTTTTTTTGGTTTAACGTTGACTGTTCTGCAATTACTGCTAATGCAGACGGTGGAGGATGAAATGATTTTTTGTAATGTATAAAAATATGCCGTGCCTGAATGGGATTCGAACCCAAGACCGCATGATGAGAGGCGAGCACGTTACCAACTGCGCCAATGTGGCCGGTAGTTACATTGAAATGGTAGTTTTATATACAGGATGATTCACGAAGATATGCGAAACTTTGGAAGCTCATTTTACATGTAAAAATAATGAAAAGTTTTTATTATAAACATGGGTTCGGAAATGCATCGTTAGCGAGTTACGGCTAGCGAAAGATTTCGCCCGGATTTCAGCTCACCAGGTGAAATGAGGTCTTCCTGAAATTCTGGTAAGGTAGATTAAGGGGCGAATTCAATCGTTTCTTATGGCTTTCGACCTGATAAATTGAATAAAACAGGTTCCAGAACTGTAAGTTTACTAGTTTTAAAGAAAACTAGTGTCAAATGCAAAAAATGGAGTAAAAAATCATTTATTAAAATAACATTAATACTTAGACGTATTAATGAAGCTTTAACACCATTAAAGGAAAGCCCTGTTGAACTACGGAAAGCAACAAGAGCTGTCCTTAAACGAGCAGAAAAATGCAATGAAACCGGCGGAGACACTTTTGAAAATTTACTGTAATTTGGTTGAATAGGTTTAGATTAATGTTTTTCCGGTTAATTTTACTTTGTACTGTTATGAATAAAATTCATTTAATCAAACATCTATTCGCTTTCTGTGTACTTTATTTACACCATTTTGTTAAGAATAAAACTTTCTACGAGCTTTATTCAAAAGTTTTATCTGTTTCTTGGTGAAATAAAAGTAATTGTTGCCCAAAGATGAAAAAATGTGTTTTTTTACTCCATTTTTTTAATTTGACACTGGTTTACTCAAGAACTAGTTAACTTACAGTTCTGGGACCTGTTTTATTATCCAATTTATCAGGTCAAAAACCATAAGAAACGACTGAATTCGCCCCTTAATCTACCTTACCAGAATTTCAGGAAGACCTCATTTTACCTGGTGAGCTGAAATCCGGGCGAAATCTTTCGCTACCCGTAACTCGTTAACGATGCGTTTCCGGACCCATGTTTATATAAAAACTTTTCATTATTTTTACATGTACAATAAGCTCCCAAAGTTTCTGTATATTTTCGTGAATCACCCTGTATAGCCTATATCTATCTTTTATGAAATATTTGTAATTTCGAATTTACGTAGTGAATGTAAATTCACCAACGCGGTCGATGTTTTTAGTTAGATTAGTAGCAGCTAGGCTCGGCCGGGCGAGAGACACCGTTACTCACGAATTGTACACTGGTAACCACTGTCTAGTATTCAAATTTGTATAACAGTTACTACCTTTAATAGGATTTGAACCAGAAACTTTGTCTCTGAAAATCAGCTGTTAAACCACTGACTCACGGGGCGACTTTTATAATGACCAACCCGGTGGGTGAAAGTAATTACTAAAAATAAATTTTAGAAGCTATTATTGCAGCCCACTTTTTAAGAATACTTTAACCATCCGTTTTCTGGTTTTATTCTTCGTGGAAGCCCTTGCAATCATTAATTAGTTATTTAAATTTGATTTGGACCATTATGTTTTCTCAGTTTTTTCAGTTTTCTCAGTAACTTTTCTGACTTCTTTCAAAAAGCCACTTATCCGACACCTTAGTATTGTTTAGTTCTTATAAAACTTTGTCATTCATTCTGTAGGCCTACTACAAATATGTTCGTAAATTTTAATCTTCGTTTTACTTGTATAAATCTTCTCTCACTCCGAACTTGTACTGTCCGCCTCTATCGTCGGACCCATTATAAGCAAATAGGTGTGAAATACTCACGCAACTTTCTCATGCCAATTTAAATAATGAAAAATATGATCTATGTTTAATCATGAGTGAATGACGCAAAATCAACCTTCGTAGAAATAAAAAATATGGAAAATCACTAATTGAAGCTAAGCTAGGCTCTGTAGAAATAAATGCCTAAAATAGAAGTTACAGGTTTTGTAATTTTCCATAACTTTTGATTAAATTATATACTTTTTTGTCGTAAAATGCAAACAAAAGCCCCACTCTTTAAAAAATACGATTTTATTACAGATTTTGATGATAAAAATACATCAAATTACTAATTGACGCTAAACTAAGGCATGGTAAAAAAATTTGAAGTAAAAATTTTACGTTTTTTAATTTCTAACAAATTTAAATAATATATACACTTTTGGCCAAAAATGCATATTAAGGCAATCTTAAAAATATTTTTTACCACGGGAGCAAAGCTTCTCCAAGAATTTCTGCAGACATAACTCTAACCCTATCTTGTAGATAGAGCAAAACAAATCGGCCAACTTCCGGTTGGCCGATTTTGATGAAAATGTTTGTGTCAGTTCTTCTTGTAGTATCTAACTTAAGTTCCAAGGTTCATCTTCGTATTATATTCCTTTCTTGAGATATTTTATTCACACATACAGACCAATCGCTAAAAATATGTATTTTAAAATTATATTTCCGGGAAAACACGATTTGGAAAAATTACATGTATACAATACATTCTTTCCCTAAATGTAACAAAAATGTATAGGGCAAGAGAAAGTGAAAATTTGATTTCAATATTTTTAAATATGTACCTGAGAAGTAAAAGGTGTTTACTCCATTTTGGTGATTTTTTCAGAAGAGCCAGTAAGTAGCAGTATTATTTTTACATTATTGTAAAAAAATTTCAGTAGACTAGGTGTTAGAAACTTGAAATTTACACCCAATTTCTACAGAAAATGCTTCTTTTCTACAAATTTATTATTTCATAACCTTGTCAACTTCTATACTCCTTCCTTTCCACCCAAACAGGACTTGAAACCGCAACTGCTTTCTGTATTTTGTCACTTTTTTACTTTCTACATTAGTGTTAACTCCAATGTACAATAAGTTGATTTAAAAAAAAAACTTAAGTGAAATACTTAAAGCTAACAATACTTATATAAAAAAAGCAACATTTTATACACAAGTTTGAAAAATTTTCAAAATTTACCAGTAGCCTACTGTTATTCGTCTTGTTAGACGAATAAAACACCAAATTCAAGGAAAATTCAAGCAAAATTTACTTGACTATCAGTAAAATACATGCAATAACAAATGTATAAAAAACTTGTACATCAACTATAAAATTGAAGCATTAGAGCATTTCTTTCTGATTTTTAAGGCAGTTTTGACTCAATTTTGCTAAAATTGGAGTTAACACTCTTTACCTCTTTGTTACAGAAATATTTCTCATTTGTGTAAAAAACCATTTATTTTAGTATGAAAGATAAAAAGAAATTCACCTTTTTTTCTGTTCCACAAAACTTTTTCTAAATTGAATGCAGGTCCCTCTACAGCTAAGTGCAATATTACAGCAAATATTAAGCTAATGTATACATCTCCAACAAATATAGAAAACTGTAAAGCAGACAAGAAAAGTATTAACAATTATATGAAAATTATCAAAGAAAATGGCTTAAAAAATTTATTTAAAAATTAATTTGAAATGAAGTGAAATTTTATTGAATGGATGAAGTGGTAAAGGGCTACATTTTTTAACTTGAAAGAGTTGAGTTGAATTTCCGGCTACACCTGAGAAGTTTTTTTGGGTTCCGATTACTTCACAATTGTAAGGTCAATTGATGGACGTACTTCTTGTTTTGTCATCAGTCTCTCGACTTGTTTGATCCAATTCTCCAAGCTGTTCTATCTTTTTCCAGTGTTTTTATATCTATCTACCTTTAACACCCTACATTTTTTGTAATTTGCTTTAAATATTCTAACCTTTGTTAGCTGTTTGCTGACGATATGTTGATAGTGAATGAAACGGAAGATGACCTGCAAAGATCCTTATACGCATTGTTCTTGATTTGCCAACGGTATAATTTTAGACTGTCTTGGAAGAAGACCAAAGTAATGGCATTCCATGGAAAATACCCGGTACGAACGAAAATTGTAATAGATAACAATATTTTGGAACAAGTGGCCCACTTTAATTACCTGGGATGCGATGTGAGTTATGATCGCGACGCGGATATCGAAAATAAAATTAACAAGTTTCAACATATATGTGAAACGATCAGTAGGACTCTAAAATACAAGACCCGGAAGGAAACGACGATTAAGTTCTATAAAACTATGGCCGTTCCAGTATTGTTATATGGAAGCGAGTCGTGGATAACTGCGGAACGTGATAGGTCTAAGATACAGGCGGCTGAGATGAGATTCCTTCGCAGAATAAAGGGATGCACTCGAAGAGATTGTATCAGAAGTGAAGACATCCGAAACGAACTAAATGTCTTCAACATCCTAGAAAGGGCTGAGGAATACAAGGAGGAATGGAGGAATCATCTTGGCAGGATGGATCAGAGGAGGATTCCCAAGACGATAATGTCTTACGTGCCAGAAGGTAGAAGGGATGTGGGTCGGCCGAGGAAAAGATGGAATTAAGATTTTTGTGAAACCGGAACAGGCTTTAAGCCTAATCCTTGTTGGAAAGAAGAAGAAGAAGAAGAAGAAGATATTCTAACCTTTGTGTCCCCCTACAATTCACTCTCTTAATATTACCCTCCATTACTGATAGATCAATAACTGGATATCTTAAGATATGCCTCACTAGCCTATCCCTTATTTTGATAAGATGTTTCCGTACACTTCTTTCATGCTCTTGTCAAGAACCTCTAAGTTAGGTACTTATTTGATCCACCCACTTAATTTTTAACATTTTCCTAGAACACCACATTTCAAAATCTTCTATCCTCTTTGTTTCTACAGTCCCTATCACCCACGTTTTGCTCCCGTAGATTTGTAATGTTTCACTCGAAACATAGTGTTTTAAGAAATTTTTCCTAACCAATTCGGGAAAGTCAATTTGTCAAAACAAAAATAAATTTTCAACTTAAACTAATTAATTTAACTAATTAATTAAACTAAACTAACTTAAACTAACTTAATTAACTTAAACTAATTAATTTTCAAACTTAATTATTGTAACATTAAAAAACTAAATAAAATGTTTTGCTTACTTGAGTAATATCTGAGTAACGTCTAGGTACGTAATATTCCTTCTCAATCAAAAACTGTGCGAATGTATGTATCAAGTAAAAAGAATATGTCAGTTTACTTAATACTTGAAAAATGTATTGTGATAAAAATCTATTTACCCAACCTGGAAAACAAAACTCGGGTTACGTTTATAATACGTCCTTGTGGAGGTTACACTCCTTGAAAAAAGGCCAAGCCAAACGCTGTGAGCGCTGGGCTACGCATGCGCGTACGTGACTTCGACCCTGCATACCCCTCCGACCTACAGTTAGATGTACAGTCAGGGTGTTGTTGAAACTTGACAACACCCATTGTATTTTGTAGGCATTCTGTTCCATTGTTGATTACTAACTAGACAATACTATACTAATGCAGCTATAAAATGGTCAGCTCTAAATAGAATAAGAACAAAACACGGTAGGTGTGCTGATTTATTGTTTAAATGGGGCAAAATACCATCGCCTTTATGTGAGTGTGGTCAAAGACAAACTATTGATCACATAGTGAAAGAGTGCAGAATAACTGCCTTTAGAGGAGGGACAAGAGCGGATTTCCTGATGGCAACTCCAGAATCAATAGCCTACTTGGACAGACTGGATGTCTGTATATAGACTTAAGCATGTTTTTAGAATTACGTACTGTATGTTCATATTTAGACAGATAGATTAGACAGAGGGTCATATTTGATCCCAATATATAACAATTATGATGCTGATTTTTTAAATGTCTTGAAAAGCCATACGCTAAATAATAAATAATAATATACTAATGCAGACGCACGTTTTTCCCAGCGCTCTCCTTACAAAAATTAGGCTATAGCAAAATGCAATTAAATGGAAATTCGTATTAGTGGGAATTTTTAAAATAGTCATCTTACATTTTCTTATGTTTGTCCGTCCGTCACACCCATATGTCAAAAACTACATGAGGGAATAAAAACTTTTTCCGGATTCGTAATCTACACAAAAAAATAGCAGGTCTAGATTAGCTTTGAAATTCCGGTTTTGACCGGAAGTCTAAAAATCAAAGTCAAAATTTGGAAACAAAATAGTGTCGTTAGATTCTTCTTAAAAAATTGATACAATATTCATTGGGTTGAAGTTCCGGCTTCGACCGGAAACGGCCCAAAAAAGTAAGTCTAGAAATCAAAGTCGGAATTTAGAAATAAAAATAGTGTCATTTGATTCCTTTTATAGAGTAGGTAGAGAATCACTCATGGTTTTTGCCATTAAAAGGTAAGCCTTTTTAAAAAAATGCCACCGTTCATGCGACGGGGATTTTTATCATAAATAGGTTTGGTCTTGGTGTTTTGTAATTACATTAAAAATAACAAAAACTAAAAACATTATTTTTAACAAAATCCCTTTCATGAGACGACGCGTTTCATGGCTAGTGGTAATTGCAAGAGATCAAGCCCCCTTAGCTTTCGTAAGAAAGAAAAAGGCTTACCTTTGACCTATGGCAAAAACCATTAGTGATTTCTGTATCTACTCTTTAAGAGGAATTGAATGGCACTATTTTTGTTTCAAATTTTCGACTTTGTTTTCTTGACTTCCGGTTTTGGGCCACTTCGGGTCAAAACCGGAACTTCTAACCCAATTTAATCTCACTAACTTTTATGGAGATTACAAATCCGGAAACGGTTTGTTGCTATCTCTTGTAGTTTTTGACATCTGGGTGTGACTGACGGACGGACATAGGAAAATTATAGACGGGAATTAAAATTGTCACTAACAGGTCGGCGTTGGTAAAATTATCTTAAATCTATCTAATGATTCAACAGATATTTCAGTACTAAAAATTGGGAAAATATTAAAAAGAACTGAAATTACGTTATTGTTTTGTTGAGTATAAGGGAGCTAATGGAAAAAAAATCTGGTTTGAAACACTCACACGAACTCCTCTTGTCAATGTAAAAACTGTACGATATAACTTATATTTAATCATGAGTAAAGAATGTAGTATAACAACAATCTAATTTTAATCATGAGTGAATGACTAACTACTTAAGAACAGAAGAGGTAGAGGTGTTCTAGTCAGAGTTATCTCCTCTGAGAGTAAAGAATTTCATTGTATATAGCCAGACCCTGTGTTGAATGAAGGGAAGGTGTCATCTGCAAGGTGAAAGTATGTAACTTTTCGAGAGCCTGGCATTCTGATAAGCACACTTTTCAACTCAGTGAGGAAGGAAATAGTATATCACCGCACTCCTCGTTTTTACTTGTAAAATCTTTAAAAGTTCAAACCAGCCTTTCGGTTGATGACCTAAACAACAACAACAACAATTGTATCAATTTCGATTTAATTTCTCTTAACATGGCTTTTCCATTTTCAAAATTCCATAAAATATTCTTATTGTTATTTTTAAAAAATGGGTTTTATTTTACCTCCATAACCGCTTACACAAACAAATATTATCCAAGCAAATCCAGCAGCAAAAATACTTCTGTAACATGCTTTAAATAAAGAATCAACAATTGGTTCAGGAGTGTAATCAATTTGAACGAAGTATGTCAAACCAAACATGGAGAAATTAATGAATACAATTGCGATTATCCATCCTATTGTAAGTACTGTCTGAAAATAAAGAATAAAAATCATTTGAAAACCAAATAACTGAAAATGAAGGATTTAAAATTAAAATTTTAATGGTTTAGTGAAAACTCAATTACGAAGTAAACACTCCGTAATTGTTACCAAGAAACTTTACTCTGTAGTGGCTATAGAACTGTATCTACATAGGGGCCCTGGTAATTTCAGGGGTACCTCCGTGGGATCTAGTGACATGCGGACGGAAAGAGCAGGAAGTATGTCAATCCCTGAGTTTTCATTGCTAGTGTTGGTAAAAACGAATGTTGGAAGCGATTACTTGGCAGGTGGCAAAGGAGATGAAGCGAGGGGTCCAGAGTTGAGGAGTTAACAAGGAGATCCATTTCGAATGTCAAGGTGCGGGTAAGGAGTCCATTTGGATATAAAATCAATGAATTAACGCAGTTGTTAACGGGGCGTGATTCCTTTAGGGCATATTTGACAAATTTAATCTTGGTGAAGTGCTAAAATGACAACTATGTGAAATTAAAGAGGAAGAGTTCATTATTTATATCTTTGAAAGATGTCGCTTTTTTGGCTACGAAAGAATTGAGACATCTAAAAAGACTGCTGAGCCCAGAGAGAGTGGAGGTAGCGATGCTTCAAGATGAGGAAAGCTGGAAGTTGGTCGCTCTGTTTGAAAAGAAGGTAGTTGAGAGACTGCGGAGGAAAGAGACATCCGGAGACCAGCAGAATTGCTATATCTCACCTTAAATGAATCTTCCCCCAACCACATAAAATAAAATTAAAAAAAACATTTTGTGTGTGCTTATGACCACACGATAGAAGTGAAAACTTATATGAAATAAAATTACAGTAGACTCTCAAAAATCCGGATCGCGCTAGTCCGGACGATGATTTTTTTTTTACTTTATTTTCTGAAAATTTACAACTTTTAAATTAACAACCAGTAAAAAGTTTTCATGGGATTGGCCCAATGAAATCAGAGGGGAGGCTTTATCGGCGAACAAAAACGCTGTTCCTGAATTTAAGACCTTACTTTTTAAAATCCTTGACGAAGAAGAAATTTCCGGTGACCAGCTGTACAATTGCGACGACACGGGTCTGAACTATAAAATGTTGCCCACGAAAATTCTCGCATCCAAAAAAGAAGCTTCAGCCTCGGGCTATAAAAAAAGCAAGGAACGGGTTACGGTGTTGGCTTGTAGCAATGTGACCGGCAGTCATAAACTTAGGTTAACATTAATAGGAAAATCAAGAAAACCCAGAGCTTTTAAAAATTTAAAGTAAGACGATGTGTTGCTTTTTGGTATACAAACCAACAAAAAGCATGGATGAATTCTACAATTTTTAAGATTTGGTTTTTTAATGAATTTGTACCTACTATAATTCCTCTATATAATTATAATTACTCTATAATTGAGACATATATGACACATTTTGTTACATGTTTGAAATCCGTAACTTGAAAATCTTACAAAGAGTGCAATCGAATCTTATTACGGTACAGTAGCGTTAAGTTTAGTCAATGTTTGTGCTTCGTATATTGAATAATTACAGTACCAGTAATTACAGTACTGTAATTTATTAGGCCTACAGTGTTTTAAAGTTTTTTCAGAAGCTCACTCTTATATTAGCAGATAAACGTTAATGCTTATTGTCATAATTATTCGCCATAAAGACGAAATTGCCAACCTCCGGGAAATCCGGATTTTTCGAAATCCGGACCGGCCGTCCGCCACATTAGTCCGGATTTCTGAGAGTCTACTGTATTATCCCAATAAATTTCTATATTCATAAAGTAATATTAGAGACAAAATATATAATTATATATAAGAATTAATAATTAAGTGGGATTTTGCTGTGATTAGAAATTTTCATTTCTATTATATTTTAAGAATAAAACAATGGGTTTATGGAAACTGAAATATTTTAGAAATACTGTGACAATATCAAAGAGGAAAGAGTTTTCGAGAATGACCGAGAGTGTAAAAATGTTAACGTAAATAATATGAGTAATAAATAGGGTTTTCCGAGAAATAGTTAAAAATATTATGTGTAATATAAATAGTCTTTTACAGTACAGGTAGTACAGGTTTATTGTTATACGGGTATTGGGAGAGCCGGGTACCTATTTAGATAATTGAAATTTTTGTAACACCTTCTATTTAATCCTAATTTGTTTACAGTTGTTAAGATTTATCCAGAAGCCGTCAGAAGGATTTTGTATTCTATTATTATATCGAAAATCTCTGTCTTTTCTCGAACTCTTCGTTAGCCCAACTATATAAGCGCCGGTTTGTTTACGGTATAGTTTTAGTCTCGATTGATCTGTTTGAGTGAGAGAATCGCGTAGTGCTTAACGCTTACGTTAGAAAAGGTCAACGTTACTGTGTATTGTTTAACGTTCATTCTGCATAATTTTTATAAGTAATATTAAGTAAACCAGTTAAGTTATTTATATTATTAGTTAATTATAATTAGTTTGTTATTTATTAAATAAATTTAATTGTAATATACTTGTAGATTTTAAGTAACTTATTTAATTGTAATTCTTAGTTATAATAAATACTTGTAATTTTAAACTTTAGTGTGTTAATTATTTAATTTACCCAGATTGTGAAACGGACCTTAGAGATAAGTGTCACAATACTTTGATTCAAATTTACTTAAATATCTTAATAAGAATGAAACAATAGGTGTTGTAAAAATATGGTAAAGACGCAAAAGTGCTTCTTAATAGATACAAGTGTTATCTTAAGTGTTTTTACGTTTCTTTGACCGGTCTGGTGGGTTTTTATTATTTTTATTTAAGTTATAATATAATAGAAAGTAATTTTAATTTAATAACATACCTTTGACAATTTTGGAGGGTTTTCCGTAATTTCATGTAATATTATACCCAGTCCAAACCCCAAGATCCATGGAGCTGCTCTTCCATATGACTGGTTATAGATCCACTCTGAATCATCCTTAAAAAAACTATAACTGTAAAAAACAAAAATTAATAAACTGTGTTCATGACAAACAAAAAAACCTTCCAGAAATCTATCTAGATAGACCAAAAAAAAACCAGGTAAAAACATGTTCTATGGTAATATAATATCATCAGGAGTATGTGCATTAAAACAAATTACCAGTATATGAAAGTGTAAATATTCCCCGGAAATGTCAATTTATATGAATATTCAAACAAGCAATATACATATTTGTAACAAAACGAGTTCTCCCTTGAAGGAAAAATGTTTATTTCTATGTTTAGTTTTATTTTTTAAAATAAAGTTTAAACAAAATTTAGTACACAATTTAATTTAAGTGAGTTCAAGATTTATTGGTTCTTTATAACAAATAAAACAATTTTAGAATGTTCTTTAAATTCAAAATGGTCTTACCGTTAAATAAAATGATATTAGCTTAATGATAATCATTAAATTTTGTCCAATAAGTAAATCAAATATAAAAACCTCAATAAAAAGTTAAATTGTTATAAAAACAATTTAATTTGATATTGATATTATAAAAATATCAATTAAAAAACATTTTAAAATTGAGTTGTGCAAATAAAATTGTTTTACATATTAAGTCGTTAATTTTTAAGAATCGTCAAATAAAACTGTTAAAACATTAACAGATAACATAAAGAAAAACACAAAACTATAAAAAAACTATAATGTTATTAAAACACTATGAAAAAATATATAATTCTTTCTTTGACAAAATTATATAGTAAAATGAGTTTTGCCTAATATCTAAAAAAACCTGGCTAAATTCCAAAGAATCTTGCAATGTTTACACGGAAATGTACCAATTTTTTGTTTCAGTTTTCTATAAAAATATTATACATTTGTTAAAATCGGTAAAGTTAAAGTGTTTTGATTTAATCAAATCGGATCATATATTCTATCAAACTTTCTTTAAATTATTAATTCACAAAATTATATTCCCTGAATCACAAGTTAAAATTATTTGTTTAGTATATCAGTTTTATTTTTTAATATCCTTGGCTACCCAATAATTTTGTTTTAAATTTAATTCACATATGTTATAGAAAAAAAAATTAACAAAGTCTAGACTACTAGCATGTAATTAAAAATTTGTTCGCTACAACAGATTCTTTTAATCTCAAATAAGTACACGTTGTAATTTGTTCAATTCAGAACAATAAGCAACTTATTTAATGATGATGTTAACCGACTCTTTATTAGGCTAGCAACTAAACGTACGTGAAATTTGCTAATAGATATTCTTCTTCTTTATCTTCCCCTTATGTGCCGTGAAGCGTCGGGGTGTCCGTCCATTTCTTATACTCTCTTCTATCCTCAGCTAATCTCCTTATTTGGCTGTGTGGGATGTTGCTGTGGCAGCAACAGGATGTTACTGGGGATGTTACTACATGGCCGTGGCTGGATCTGCTGTTGGGTTCCACCCCTGGGGATGGGGTACTCTCGCCAACTTGTTGTAGAGTTCAGGGGAAAGAAAATACACAGGGTGGATATAAACCACCAAACCTCCCCGTAACCTAATGGTCGCGAACATCGGCGACCTCTCAGGAATAAGGAACCAGAGAGAAAGAAAGATTCACGAAGCGGGGAGGGGAGTAAACCCTTTAAAAATCTGGTAAGCCTGGAGGCCATGAGTAGGCAGCCCCTACACTGGGCTAGCATGGTCGAAGGGCTAATATCCCACACTATGTGAAATGAATAAGCGATTCAGAGAAATATAAGGAATGTAAACGGACCGTATTCAAGAATAAACAAATAGATATTCTTAAACAAAATTATAAAACTTACTCGGCAATGTAAGTAGCACGTAATCCTTTAAAATAAGCAACAAAATACACGTATGCAGTTGCAATGGAAAATAAAATCATCAACTTGACAAATATAAATTTCGGCCATCGCATTAAAAAATATAATAAAATTGGAGCCAGTACAAAATACATTTGAGTGTCCGCTGAAAGATACCAACTTTGTATAACACACTGTAACAAAAGAAATTGTATAGTTAATACATCTATTAAATTTCCTTGTGTGAATTCCTATTACCAATTTGCATTCAAGAGTCGTTCAACAATAAACGATACAAATTCATGTATAGAAAAAATATTTATTCAATGGCAATGAAACTTACACTTCATGGTGTCGCCGACCGGGGTCGATGACACGTGGAGAAATCTTGCTTGTGAATTTAATGCCCCTGAAAAGGGCCATTGGGGGTCCTGAGAGGACCGTTGTTTTTAGCAGATTGGTGGCCATGAAAAGGGCTGTTTTAGATGGTCCGAGAGCGGTACCCAAAGAGTGAAGGCTCGGCTACCGGTTTAGCCCAGATCTTTCTCAGTTGCATTTGGTCCCCACTGCAGCGTGACAGTGGTAGCCCCCAGAGCCCCGCAGTGCTGGGTCTGCGTAGACAATAGGCCGATAGTGCGGCCGAGGCGGCTTTCTTCGGTCCCGCGTTGAACTTAGTCTTCACCGGGGTGCCATCAGGCATGCACGGGCTTCCTGCAGCTGCCGGGTAGGCGAAGGCTGACCGGTGCGGGAATGTAGCGTCCGCCACCGGTAGCATATAGCGCCACCGGAAGGTACGTCCGGTCTCGGCTGGGCTCTTCTACCTCGGTCGGGAGCTGGATGGTGAGTGTCTCTCGCAGATCAGTGCGGCAGCTTAAATACTGTCCGGCGAGTCAACTGCATGGTGGAGCGGAGGCAGTGCTGGTTGTGCGTCGTTAGCGCTCCCTGCGGCAGCTGCTGGGACCGTCTGCAGGGCTGTTAATTGTGGGGCTGTCGGCGACAATAGTTAACATAATCTCCAGTAACATTCAAAAAATTGAGTAAAAGACTTGAAGTATTTGAGATGTGGCTCTACAGAAGGATGCTGAGAGTCTCCTGGGTGGATCGTATCTCTAATGAGAAGGTATTGAGACGCATACAGAATCGTGTCATGAACACGATAAAACTAGGAAGCTCGAGTATTTGGTATATCTGATGCACAACGAGAAAATATGTGGGTTGGTGCGATCTATATTGGAAGGAAGGAATAGCTGGACAACGTAGCGTTGGGAGAAGACGTATTTCCTGGTTGAATAATCAGAAATTTTGGTAATCAAAAACAACACAGCTGCTTCGAGCAGCAGTGGGTAAGGTTCAGATTGTTTATATGGCGGCCAACATCCGGAACGAATAGCAACCTAAAGAAGAGAGGGAAATATTGTGTCTCACTTTTGAGGTTGGCAGCACTGTTAGATTTTCATTTTCTATTCCTGACAGCCCATTCATACGGGAAAGGCATTCCGTTTGCGTTTTGATTCCAAAGCGTAAATCTTTAACATTTTGCTATTTTTGAATCATTTCTGTACCGCTTTTTGTCGTTAAATTTCTTGCCGCGTTAAACGTCTTAAAACCGTTTGAACAAAATGAAAATCAAACGGGGCAAGGTCTGAATTGTAAGGAAGATTTGTGTTAACACCTCCCTGTTCAACTTCTCGAGCGCTTCTCTCGTTCTCTGAGTGGTGTGGGGACGGGCGTTGTGATGCAAAACAATCATACCTCAAAAAAGAGCATTCTTACGTTTTCGCCTTATCACGGGTCTCCCTTTCTGTTGGAACATGTTAATTATGAGGATTATTTTTCAACCTCCGATTGGTTAGAAAAATAAAACTACTTAGAAATAGAAGAACGAAAATAAAACAAAAGGAGGAGGAGCTGAAGTAGGAGGGAAATGAGTAGGGGGGGGGGGAGAAAGAGAGAATGAAAAGAAAAAAAAGACGGAGGAAGCGCTAAAGTAGGAGGGGAAGGAGAAGGAGGAGGAGGAGAAAGAAAGGAAAAAGACGGAGGAGGTGGAGCTGAAGTAGGAGGGGAGATGAAAAAGAATAATGAGGAGGAGAAGCAGAATTAGGAGGGGAGGAGAAAAAGGAAGATAAAGAGGAGCATCAGAAGAAAAAGATAAAGGAGGAGGAGGAGGAGCAGCAGAAGTAGGGGGAAGGAGAAAAGGAGGAGGAGGAGAAAGAAGAATATCAAAAAAAGGATGCCGGAAGAGAAAGAAGAGGAAGAGAAGGTGGTGATGAAAAAGATATACGTACCATTTTATGTTGATCAATTATATTTCCTAAGTACAACAATGTTGCCCACCAATTTTTCTCACATCTTTCTTTGAATAATCTATTTAAAAAATCACAATGTGGACCTACACACAGTCTGTCAGATATTAATGCGATCATTATAACAGCTGCTAATGTGGGTGTTAACCTGTAACAATAATACGTTTATTTCAAATCAAATGATTAATGAAAAAAATAGTTTTTTATCTTCAACTTGATCTCAAAATTTCAGTTAGCTCTATTGTAATGGTGTGATGTTATAATGTGTTTATTTACCTTTTATAAAGACATCTAGAAACCGACAGAAAGACTTTGTATTTTTATTATTATTATTATTATTCGACGGTAAAACCTCTTGAAAGGAAGACGCTAAGCATTCAATGGTTCATTCTTCATCCCGGCTTGTTCTTCTCCTAGTTAGCTCAGTACTAAATCTCCTGCAAGAATTTCCGCTTCCTTTCCTCACTCCATTTACGTTTAAACTATTTTGGTCACAATTCGGAGAGAACCTTCCACTTATCTACTTTCTTTCCGCCCAGAGTCCTGAACCAGTTAGGGACAATAAATATTTTAAAACTCTGTTAGTTAGTCAGTGTTCCGAAAGTCTGATAATGTGACCACAAAATTTCAGACGTCTCTTCTTCATATCAATTTCCATATTCGAGTAAGTTTCCACGTCTTGATTCTTCTGTAATCTGTACCATACTCTATTTTCCTCGGTCCAAGAATCTTCCTGATGATTTTCCTCTTTTCCTTATTAATTTCTTCTACCTCTGTTTTTCGGTTCATTATTATATCGGAAATCATTGTTCTCGTAATTTCTTTGGTACATAAGTGTGGTCGGTTTGGATAGTTAGTTAGTCTTGATCTGTCATTCAGCGAGTGCATTGTTCTCGGCGTAGCAGTTATGTTGGAAAAGGTCAAACGTCTTCTGTGTGTCGTCTAACATTTACTGTGTATCGTTTAATTGATTGTAAGCACGATTTAGTTTAATTAAGTGCAAGATAATCTAGTTACTGGTTAAGTTTATTTATTGCCATTAATTTATTACAATTAATTTATTATTTATTATAAGTATCTTGATTGTAGTAATTGTAATTTATTAGGAGATTTAAGTAAGATTATTATTTGTAATTTATAGTTTGTAATAAATACTTGTAATTTTAAACAGTAATTATTTTTATTATCCAGATCCCGAAACAGATCTTAGCATTAAGTGATACAATATCATTGTTTCTAGAAACGTCTAAAGTCACCTTACCTGGTCTGAAATTGAACCTATACGAGAAAAGAAACCTTAACATTGCACCACCTTTAATTTTACCGGTGGACAAAAACTTGAATATAAACCAAAAAAAAAAAAAAATAATAATAATAATAAAAGCTATGATGGGGGCAAACTCTGTCAGCAGAGCATAAAGAAAAATAAATTAATAAGACCATATCTCTTTACTTTAAATAAAATATTTTATGAATATACTACTAACTTAATTAACTAACTACTAACAAAATAATTCTTACCCTGTTTAAAAATATAGCAAACCTTTACTCTGCCGCGATTTTAATACAAAAACAAGAAAACTTAAAACCCTTTATAAATACGAAATGAATTTACCTCAAATATTTTCCCTTTTTCTCCTTCTTCTCGTCGTTCTTCTACTCACTTTTTCACAAACTGCTCCTTCTTATTAACTCCTCTGTTTCCCACTTAAGTCCCAAGGGAACTGATTGTACATTTCCTGAGTCCGAACCAGAAACCTCTGGTTAACAAGCCTCCCCCCCAATTGTTCAACCAACCTGGAGGGCCAACGGGAAGGAGAACCATCACAGTGATTGGCTGTAAGTTATTAGATGGAAGAAACGCCCAAAAAACTCAGAGGGGGAAATATAACCGCCTAAAGAATACCAGATGATTGACAGTTGGCGATATTTACAACTTATTGTCTAAGTACTGTTCAAATGTAACTTACTCTAACAATAGGAGGGTTTCCCAGACATTATTAATGGGTTGTTACTGAGAAATGGAAGTTATAGTAATTAGAAATTACCATATTTTCCATTATTTGTACAATTGTACTTTTACAACGGTACAACATGGTTCACCCTCACCTAACTGAAAATTAAATTGTAAAAATAATTACATAAAATTATATTTACCTTATATATCGATGCAAATACATTTTTAAAATGTTGAAACTTTTTCTTTTATTTTCTTTCCGCAGTAAAAAATTGTAAGAAATTAGTAAACCACTTAACAAAAAGAATACGTCAACCCAAATATATGCATTGAATACTATCATACGGTACCATTTTCGTATTTCCTAAAAACAAAGAAATGTATTGTAACAAAAAATAAATATACAAAACAACTTGGATAATTTAAACTTGAAGGGGAACGGAAAAAAGTTCGAATTATCCAAAATTCGAAATAACCAACATTATACAGAACGGTATTGTAGGCCTGAAGTTAAAAATTTACGAAATCCGAACTTATGTTATACTACTATGTAGTATTAATAACAGAAATAAAGTAGAACGTCAATTTTACAGAAAACCCCGATTTATTTCAGTAATAAACTAATAGAGTAATGTTAGGCTACATATATTAATGTATGCATTATAGTATTAGACATACGGTATGTATTACTGAAATACGAGGTGTGGCTATTAAATAACGAGACTAACGTTGTAAAAAATTTAATTTTAACTTTATACATAATCACTTATTGTCACCTTCAATATACACTTCTTCTGTATCCCTAAAACGCTCCATGAGAATTTTCCATTGTTGGAAACAGTGCTGGAAGTCATCTTCTGTCAGCTCCTTCAGGATACGTGCCACTTTCTCTTTTACAGCTTCCACAGACTCAAATCTAGTCCCTTTTAATGCAGATTTTACCTTAAGGAACAGGTAAAAGATAATAACATGTGATGAAACGGGGTTTTTATACTTATGATCCGGAAACGAAGCGCCAATCCATGCACTGGAAGAGCCGAACTTCACCGAGAGCCAAAAGAGCTCGAATTAGCAAGTCAAAATTTAAAGCAATGATGATTTTTTTACATCCGTGGGATTGTGTTTCTTCACTGGGTTCCTGAAGGTCAAACAATTAATCAATATTACTACCTTGAGTTAGTTTCTAAACTACGTCAAAGAGTAAGGAAAAACTCCCCGAAATGTGAAAGGACAAATCATGGGTTCTCCACCAAGACAATGTGCCAGCTCATTCCGCGTTATCTGTCAAGAGATTCCTAGCCAAGTACAGCATCTCAGTGTAAGAATATCCACCTTATTCACCAGATTTTGCACCATGTGACTTCTATCTGTTCCCTAAGGTGAAATCTGCATTAAAAGGGACAAGATTTGAGTCTGTGGAAGATGTAAAAGAGAAAGCGGCACGTATCCTAAAGGAGCTGACGGAAGATGGCTTCCAGCACTGTTTCCAACAATGGAAAATTTGCAAGGAGTGTTGTAGGGATAGAGTAGGGGTGTATATTGAAGGTGACAATAAGTGATTATGTATAAAATAATAATAAATGTTTTTACAACGTCAGTCTTGTTATTTAATAGCCACACCTCGTAGAGTACCGTAAGTTATTGAATCTATAAAATAAAACTTCCTAACACAATCCATCACTGCAGGATATTCTACTGTTCTTACTCGCTTTCGACTTTTCCGTTTATTTTGATTTCCGTTTTCCATAATTGTGTTTTTATTTTTTAATATAAACGACAAGGTTTTCGGTAAAATTCCGTATTCTCTAGCTATGTCACATATTCGTTTTGGACCCTGTTCTACATTTTGAATCACTTTAACTTTTTCGTTAAAAGTTAAACTCATGTACGGGCCACGCTTAGCCATTGTTCAAATGAACTTAACCGCTACACATAAACTCTTAACTAAAAAAAAACACAATAGATAATAAGATTTTGGAACAGATATCCCACTTTCAGTATCTAGGTTGCAACATTACATACCGACAGGATAAAGAGGTTTACAATAAGATGCACCGATTTCAGCAAATATGTGAAACTATCCATCGCACTTTAAAAAATAGCACCAGCAAAAACACGAGGGTTAGATTTTATAAAACATTAGCAGTGCCGACCCTACTCTATGGCAGTGAAACTTGGGTGCTATCAAAGCGAGAGGAGAGTAGATTGTAAGCATCTGAAATGAAATTTCTTCGACATCTTCGACGTATGGGTGTAGTAGAGAAGATCGTTACAGGAATACCAAGATAAGGAAACAACTCAACATCTTCTCTATAAACGACAAGGTATCTCAGAACAGAATTCAGTGATTGGAGCATGTAAACAAAATGAGGGAGGATAGGATACCTAAGCAGACACTGGACTATAAGCCGGAGGGCAGGAAAGAATGAGGACGACCGAGGAAGAGATGGGGAGATTTGAGAGGTTCGGAACAGGCAAAAATGCCTATTCCTTGAAAGGTAGAAGAAGAAGAAGACCGCACTACACGTAAACTCTTAAGTGAAACGAAACCAATTCAGTCCTGAAATGTACTGTACCTAGTTTACAAAAACAATTTACGTACGTAAATTGTACAACACAAATTCCTCACACCGTATGGACTTGGGTATTTTACAGTAGGCCTACAACTATAGTGTGACTACGGTTTAAGAATGAGGGTGTAAATTTAACTGATGAAATACATATAGAAAAACAAAAGAATAACGATACTTAACCCTTTAAAGGGCACTACTACGGGAAAATATACATGCTGTAAAATGTTAAATTTTGTTTTATAGGGACTTGAATAATGTATTTCTAGCACCAGAACAGTAAGATTTTCATTTTTTCTATGTTAAGCCCTGGTAAGTATACTTACCAAGGAACGTTTATTGAAATGGGAATCACATAATATTTGGTGGTAAGATTGCTTAATAAAAAACTTGCAATCCTATATAACAGAAAAATGTGAAAAAAACTTAACTCAACTTTATATTAGCATGATTGCTTGCTTTCCCGAAAAATCTCAAATTTTCTAAGCATTGTACAAAAGTAACAACAAAACAACACGGTTGCGTACGCTGGTATGAATCCTTACCACATTCGTGTAACTCATGAAGAAAATGGTACCGTTGTAAAAATACAATTGTACAAACAAAGGAAGTTATAGTATTTCCTAATTACCGTAATTTCCATTATTAAGGTAAAACCAAATAAATAATGTATGGGGAAAACCTTTATTGTTAGTGTCACCGAATGGCGACATTAAGTGGCAAATTAAACCTTTAATTTTGGTGGCCCTGAAAAGGGCTGTTTAAGCGGTGATCGTCTTGGAGAAGCGTCGGTCGAAGCCATCATGGCGGTCGGAGGCTGGGCGACACGGCGTGTCATCGTCCAGCGGAGACGTCATCCTCTTTCCTGCTGCTTCGTCGGGTACGGTGGGCGTAAGTCTCTGTCGAGGGACCGCTGTGGGCATCACCCGCGTCAGCGGGCGATAACGGTCCGGTCGACGGCTTACGGTGACGGGTCGGCGAGCGGAAGCATCATCTTCTCTCTTCCTGGGTCGTCGATTAGTCTTCGCTGGAGTCTGGTAGCCGTGTTGTCGATGGTGGACGTCTTGTCTGCTGTCTGGATTGGAATTGGCTCTCTCTGTGCCTGGATCGGAATTGAGTCGCCCTGTCGAGTGTAGCGCTCTTTATATAGTTGCCGAGAGCACTGTGGTAGAGGGCGGTTACTCACTCGGCCTTGATGACAAAGCCCTCTGTCGGTATGCAGCTGAAAGGTTTGTCAGTACGCCGCCAAAGAGCCTACCGCGCCGACAAGGGCCGGGAGAAGTATTGAAGGCTGGCAATACAGTAAATGATTAATTAGAAAGGTTAGCGGTGACATTAGAATAAGTTACATTAGAATAGGAGTTCGACAATAGGTTGTGAATATAGCCAACGGTAATCATCTGATATTCAATAGGCCGGTGGTTTTTTCTCACTTACAGCCAATCACTGGGATGGATGTCCTTCCCGTTGGCCCTCCAGGTTGGTTGAACGGTTAGTGGCAGCTGGAGGCTTGTCAATCAGAGGTTTCCTGGTTTGGATCCAGGAAATTAAAATCAGTTCCTTTGGGACTTAAGAGTGGAACAGAGTTAAGAGGAAGCAGTGTTTAAAGGGGTGACTAGGAGAACGCGGAGAAGAAATAAGGGGAAATATATTTAATTGGAGATAAATTTTTCCGTATGTTTAAGTATGTACGTATTAAGTTGGTTAATTTTTTTTTGTATTCACGGCAGAAAACAGTTGGCTATATTTTTAAATAGGTTAAGGATTATTTTGTTATTATTTTCATATTAGAATTTATTAGTTTGTTATTCATTAAATATTTAGTTTAAATCAAGGAAATACAGTTTTTTTTGTTTATTTTTCTCATGCTCTGCTGATAGAGCTGGCGCACAATTTTTGATTATTTATTTTTTAGTTCATAATAAAGTATTTGCCCACCGGTCGAAGTTGAAGGTGGTGCACGGAATAAACTCCTCTGGGAGTTCCTATTCAAAAATTCATGCCGAATCACGACAAAAACAACAGCGAAAAAATTTTTACCCAATTTTTGAAGAAAAATTAATTTTGTTGTCAATAAAGTAGAGTTCTCGATAACAAATAAAAGCTAAAAAAAAGTAAGGTACATACTGACAATGTCAAACATGAATGTGTTGGTGAACGATTGTGTGTCTAATAAATGTCTATGGACACATAGTACGCCCAAAGCAGCCATAAATCTTATCCCGTGTAAACATTTTATTGATTCATGTCTGTCATCTTCTTTAAAAATATTATTCCAATTCTTAATTATCGAGAACGATAATAATGCACCTGCAATTTTTAACAAAATTATTAACAATGGAAGTTATACAGAAAATATCTGGTGTGAAACACTCATATAACATTCTCCTGCCAATGAAAAATGTAACCTATGGTCAGTAGTAAACAATGGAAAATTAAAAACATAATCTACTCGTAATTTTAATCATGAATGAATCACGATATTTGAAAATCAACCATCTGTTCGACTTAAAAATACGGAAAATCACTATACATAAAACGTTTGGGCAGAATTTGTTTTGATTTGGGACCGAAAATTACAAACATCTTGCCTGTGCACCTAAATATTGAAATTTCTTAACAACAATTTAAAAGGAGGTTAAGAAATGTATGTTATGATTAAAAATGTAACTGTGATTAAAGTGTTAGTTGTATAAGCTGTGTTCGTATAAAGCCAATTTTAGCCACATGAGATGACTTTAAACGTTTCTGGAAGCTCTACTTTGCAGCCTAAATTCTTAGTAATAATAATAATAATAATAATAATAATAATAATAATAATAATAATAATAATAATAATAATAATAATAATAAAGAAAAATAATTAGGAAAATTCTTGGACCTAGATAGACCGAAAACGGGTACGGATTACAGAGAACGTCGAAAATTGAAGAACATTCCAACATAGAGACAGACATGAGGAAAAGACGCCTTCAATTTTATGGCCACATTATGAGGCTTCCTGACAATAGACTCACAAAGAGAATGGTAAAATATGTATCATCACTTGTTGATGGGGGGGAATGGATACAAAGTGTTAAAAAAGATTTAAAATTGGCCAAAATCACCAAAGAAGAAATTCTCATAAGAGACAATTTTAGAACAAAAGTTAAAAAATGGGAGGTTAAACCAGAGACAAAAGCTCCAAGAACCGGAAAAAAGTGGAATGAACAGAGAAAAGTTGAATTCTCACAAAGAATGAAAAACTGGTGGGCGGATAAAAAGGACAAGAAAACCCAAAAACAAACCAGATTTACTTAGCGTCTTCCACTTGGGGAGCTTTAAGACTAATAATAATAATAATTATAATAATAATAATTATAATTATAATAATAATAATAATAATCATGCGAGGATTTACAGCCCCAACCGTATCGCGGTTTCTAAGCACCACCTCTCTTTGTCTTGCCAGTCACCAAAGCCGCCGTTCAATGTCTGATTTTACGCGAATGAGAATTTGGTTCCAGCAGGATAACGCAACTTCCCTAAATTCTAATGTCATACTAAACATGTTACCGTATTTTTTTAGCCATCGTTTGATATCGAAAGTGTTGTGACTTCCAAGATCCGCGGATCTTATACCAGTCCACTTTTTCTGTGGGGTTATTTAAAGAGTTACGGTTTTAAAAACAATACAAGTACACTTGACAAATTGAAGGCGAACATCGAATATTAGACTTCTAACATTGATTAGCAAACATTACGATAAGTGGCTACAAACGTGTACAAACCTTTGGGTCACAGGGAATAATTTTAAATATATCTTTTAAGTTTCATTGTTGTTTGATAATGTTTCATGAAATTAATAAATTCTATATTATTGTTGATATTTACGTGTTATTTTTATTACAATCCAATATGTGCGAAGCGTGTCCGGAAAGTAGGTACTGTTTTTAAAAAGAAATTCCTAAAATATTTGTTTTACCAAGGCAATTTATTTACATAAAAAAGCATACCTTAAATAACTTTCCTATGTAGTTTCTACCATTGTACAGACACTTGTCGTAGCAATTGATCGGCTTATCTAAACCTCCCTCAAAGAAACATCCCGACAGTGAGCACAGCCACAACTTCACATCGTTTTTGTGTCATCACATTCAAATAGCTTACCACCAAGGCGATCTTGGTGAAAACGCGATGTTTTATGAGCAGAAGAGTGGCGTAGATAAACATTTTGTTTAGGGAGTAGATTTTGACATAATGTACTGTCACCGACTGCCCTACCAATATTAGTGCCTGCAGACGGTCCCAGTACCTGCCTGCTGCGCAGAGCGCTACAGACGCGCAGAGCCAGCAGCGCCTCCCCTCCACTATGAAGTGGACTCGCCGGAAGGGTATTAAAGCAGCCGCAGTGGCCCGCGAGTGAGACTCTCCAATCAACTCTCAACCGGAGAAGAACAAAGAAAAAGAGCTCCCGACCGAAAAAGAGGAGTCCAGCCGAGACCAGACGCACCATCCCTGTTCTACGCTACCGGTGGCGGATGCTGCATTCCCGCACCGGTCAGCCTTCGCCAATCCGGAGAGAACCACCTCGGCCGCGCTATCAGCAGACGGCCTACGCCGACCCGATACTGCGGGGCTCTGGGGGCCACCACTGTCACGCTGCAGTGAGGGCCCAACTGCCGCTGTGGGAAGGCTAGGCCTGAACCCAGTAGCCGAGCCGTCACTTTTCGGGCTCCGCTTCCGACCACCAATAACGGCCCTTCTCAGGCCACCTCGAAAACCCAAATGGTCCTGTTCAGAACCCTGACCAATAAAACGGCCCTTTTCAGGGCCACCAAACTAACAAGCAAGGTTTCGCCACGTGTCGTCGGCCCCGGTCGGTGACAGTACTAATACCTCTATTTCCTCAAAGTGCATAAAAGATTAAAATCCTTCGTTTTACAACAGAAATTTTAACATAATTTTCACCCAGTATTTTTTCCTCTCGTATCGGGCCAGTTTTAAACCACATGAAGTGACTTAAGAAGTTTCTGAAAGCCCTTTTGGACCTCACATTTTCAGCATTCAATCACTGTATTATTTTCTCTTTTCTTCTGTCCTCCCGATATTCCGTTTTTACTCCTCATGGAATCCCTTAACGTCCGTAATTAGTTTTAAAAGACTACAGAATAACAGAAAAATAAATACCTTCAAGTACTGATGTTTCTTCAACTGGTTGATTTTGTGTGATTAAGAATTCACTGGCTTCTTTATCCTCATCAGAACTCTTACAATTTTTCAAATGAAAATCATAAATGGTCGCAAGTGAAATTAATGTTAACAACACAACAGCAAACAATCTGAAACGTGTAAAATCATTAAGAAGTAAATTTTGTTATAATCATTGTGTAGCTTCAATAATCTGGAATAAATGCTGGATGTGATCCGGAAAATCAGAAATCCGGATAACTATGCAATGTAAACTATTGGTTAAGGTATCCTCACTAAATATCTGGCTAATATTCAAGCAGTACCTACTACGTTTCGCTCATTGTACGACCAATTTTGATGTTATATTCAGCATCAAAATATATCTGGGGGAAAACCCTTACATCTCGGTTTAAAATTATTTTTAAATTTAAACAATTTTAGTGAATTTGTTGGTAAATAAATTTAAAATGTCATCAATTTAATTACAACATTGGAAAAACCTCATGGTTACTCCCGCCGATCGGGGGTCTTGATAGACCCCCCCCAGGTGCGCAAGCCCCGATTAAGTGACGGATGCAGAACTCTAAGCGCCCATATCCCGTTAGACTCAGTGTCAAAACTGTGTTTAACTACATTACAGATCGCACCGCTCGTATGTCTGCCGAGCGTGGACTCGGACAACCGAGTACCCAAAATTTAAGGATCTTATGAACGCAACTACTCCTCTCGCATTGTACCAGGATATTACCACTGATAGATCGAACCGGGATACTAGAGGCACAAAGGACGCCCGAAATGACATATCGAGTCTGGATAGAAGCAAATTAACCCACACTTAAGGGTACATACACAACATGAATGTCTCACAGAGGTCCCAAAACCCCCAAAAGAAAACTTCTCTAACTTAGTGACAGTAGTCATTAAAACCACAAACAATAAAATTGGTTAATATGATCGGACACCAGGTAGCCGTTACGCCTGTAGGGCTCCTGATCCCTCTAGTTGACAAGGCTCACCTCGCCACTTTTCATGAGTAACCGTTGCGGGCTCCCATGAGACACCGCTACCACATATTACCACAGCAGAAACGGATCCATTACACCAGAAGACAAGAATTCTGTATTGCACTTCCATAGGTTCAGGTGAATTTAGCTAAATCTCCATGGGTAAACACCGCGTGGTCAAATGTTTAACCAAAAATTCTACATTAAAATTCAAGTCCAAACTCCCACTTATTTTTTGGCTAAAAAGTAAGCACTATCGAAAAATTTACACATGTAAACTTAACTTTAAGTTCAGAAGTATGATCTGACCACTAGATCAATTTTATCTTCTTCTTCTCACAATCAAAGATTAGGTTCTCGTCTGTTTTGACTCAAAATATCGTCAAACTATTGAATTCACATCTTTTGGGTGGCTTTCCAACATATCTCCTCCCCTCCGGTCTGTATTGAAAACATTGAGACCCCGTCAATATTTTGAAATACAGACACATCACATGTTTCTGCACAAGTACAAAGTCTAATCAGATCTTT
Source organism: Catonia carolina (assembly GCA_035578175.1). Classification (NCBI taxonomy): domain Eukaryota; kingdom Metazoa; phylum Arthropoda; class Insecta; order Hemiptera; family Achilidae; genus Catonia; species Catonia carolina. Next base: position 11,293,070 of record JAQMRL010000009.1, read on the forward strand.
TGATTGGGGAATAACTGGATCATCCACTTTCGGTACTTAAAGGAATTTCTTGATGATCAACGTTTTACATGTAGCATTCGCTTACATCCAATAAATAATAATACAACTTCTATTAGCCTATTTCAACATTTTTTTCTTCTTCTTCTCACAATCAAGGATTAGGCTTCCGCCTGTTCCGACTCACAACCGTGACAAAACTATTGAATTATTGCTATCTCTTGCTTGGCATTCCAACAATCTCTCCTTCCCAACGGTTTTTATTATAAAACATTTCGGGGGAACCTTCCCTCAGGAATTCTCTCTACGTGCTACCTCCATCAATTCCGCAATTCTGCATTCTTCATATTCAGGTTGTAAATATCCAGTTTCGTTATTATATCCTCATTTCTTAGTTGGTCTCTACGATTGCAACCCTTTGTTCTTCGTAGAAATTGCATCTCTACCGCCTGTACTCTACTCTCTTGTGGTTTGTTACTAATCAACGACTCGCTTCTATAGAGTAGGACTGAAGGAGTCATTAATTTGTACAACTTTATTTGAGATCAATTATTAAATAAAGTTTTAGTAATTATTTTTAATTAGTAGATCAACTTACAAAATATAATACTGGAAATTAAGTAGCGGTTGATTGTAAGAGTCAGCTGATACGCATCCGTGCACTACGTACGATATCGGAAATTTAAATCCGAAGCGAAGAAAATCCACTACGTCATTCGAATTACAACTTGAAGGTATACAAACAGCACCTGTTATTTGATAAGTGTTATAAGTATTCGGTTTATCCATCTCATTCGGATATAATGTCACTTGACAAATTTGACCTTTGAAATTTTCATCTGTATTTTCAATTTTAAGACATTCATCATGATTTCCGTAATCAATTATATTTCCTTCTAAAAATCCTGACTGCATATGTGTTGACGCATCTAACACTGAAAGAATATTTCATTATAATTATTAATACATCATTTTTTACTTTAGTGAATTAACCTCCTCGTTTTTATCATAAACCAACCAAGCATATATCCGTAAACCTTTATCATTACACAGAGTTTTTGAAAAAAGTAAACCAAATTGCTTCGAGACATAATTTGTCTTATCAATCCGAAGAAAAAAAATGATGTGGAACACTCATACCATTTTATCTTGCTAATGTATAAATAATTAAATGTATGACCTGTTTAATCATTATTGAACAATGTAAAATTATGAACACAATGTAATTTTAATCATGAGTGAATGAAGCAAAATGAAAATCAATCTCTTTAGAACGTAAAAATACGGAAAATCACTAAAATTGACGTAACATTTTTGTTTCTTGTGTTATGATACTGGAAACTGAAATATTGCGTAAAAGTATTTTTCCTAACATACGATGGGAAACCCAAAAATAAACGGACTGAGAGCGCGCTGCCATTTGTAGACTAAGCAGAGGGTTCTCCCGGTACATAAGGTTAGTAGAGACCTTCAACAAACAACTGCTGAGACGGCATCAGTGTGTAGGTTAACGCTTGATTGTAGTCTTGTGTTTCTCTTACTGTTGTCATGTTCTGCCTGCGTCACGCGCAGTTATTAAGCGTCACGCAATCTTCCACTGGCTTGACGCTTCCTTGGTTTCTGGGTTATACCCGCAACACTAACTCTCATCACCTGCAATTACTTTGGTCAAAAATGTTGGCTCACTTTCAATCTCGTTTTCCAAGTCCTGACTCAAATTCAATCGAAAGTCTTGTTGATCCTATTAGAGAAGGAGAGGAACAAATTTAGCAGAAACACATCTCATTTGCTTATCCTCAGTCAAAATCCGCTGGCACGAGCTCCAACTCACGTCTGTCTCTTCAGAAATTTCGTCAATCGTGAAACGACGATCCTCGTTGATTTTTTGGTGGATTATTTAAAGTTTTCATGGTTTCGAGATGTTGAAGGGCACCCAGAACGAACATGGTCTTCAACACTCATCTCACCTCGTTTAGAGCGCCCAAACCACTCTAAAACTTGAGTGGGGCTCACAGCATTCTCCTTGAAAGCCTGTTGAAGAATTTGGTAAGCTTCCGTTGTCGATTTTTCAAGCAAGAAACACAATTTTTCAAACACACTCTTTGTTCTTTTAAATCTGTCTTCACGAAGTCGCAGACGGAACACGACAATAGTAAGAGAAACACAACACTATGATTAAACTTTAACCTACAAACTGACGCCGTCTGGGCAGTTGTTTGTTGAAGGTCTTTACTAGCTCCATCTAGTGGGAGAACTCTACTAGGTCTACGAATGGCAGCACACTCTCTGTCCGATTTTATGGGTTTCCCTCGTACATTGTTATGGTTTAGGTCATCAGCCGAAAGGCTGGTTTAAACCTGTAGAGGTTTTACTAAGTAATATGAGGAGTGAGGCAGTTTACAATTGCCTTCCTCACTGAGTGGAAAAGTACACTCATCACTGGGCCTTCTGAAAAGCACATATTTTCCTCTCTGCAAATGATACCTTCACTTTATTCACCACAGGGTCTGGCTTTATAATGAAATTCATTACTTTTAGAGGAGATAACTCTGATTAGTGTCTTTTACACCTCTATCTCTTCTGTTCTTAAATGATTCGGTCACTTAATTGGCTGACCATGTGATAAGAAACAGAACTATTTATTTTAGCCCTGCAACGAACAGATTGAGTGTAAATTAATTTGACACTCCACCTGTCAGTTATGGGCAGCCTCGTACATTATCACCTCAAAAATGTAGAATATGGTAACATGGATTATATTGTTCATTATTTAAATTATTAAGAGAAAGTCGTATGAGTGTTTCATACCAGATTTTTTCGGAGGAGATAATCCACTAAAATATTTTAAAAGATTTGCTACTTACAGTATAAAATATTGATAGCTATCGAAAGGTCGATTGAATGAATCAGCAGTAACACAGTCGTGAACATTAAATCCTACGTAAAATTTCAATCCGTTTTGGAGAAGTAGGCCTACATCTCCTTCAGTACAACTTGACGGTACACAAACAGAACCTCTTATTATATATTGTTCATAAAATTGTGGAATATTTTCATCTCCACTAAAAAATGATACTTTGCACATTTCACCAGTAAAACCATAATCTTTATTATTAATTTTGAGACATTCATCAAAGTCGCCGTTATCTATAATATTGCCTTCTAAAAATCCTGATTGAACATGAGTCGATGCATCTAACACTGAAAGAATATTTTAAAAAGTCACTTAAATATTTTGTTTAGGTCACCAGCCGAAGCTGATTTAAACCTCTAGAGCAGTAGTTCTCAACTTTTTTTTACACGGCACAGTATCCTACGAGGTGTGGCTATGAAATAACGAGACTGACATCGTGAAAAAATTTATTTTTATTTTGTACATAATCATTTTCAATATACACTCCTTCTCTATCCCTACAACGCTCCATGCGAATTTTCCATTGGTTGGAAACAGTGCTGGAAGTCATCTTCTGTCAGCTCCTTCAGAACACGTGCCGCTTTATCTTTTACAGCTTCCACAGACTCAAATCTTGTCCCTTTTAATGCAGCTTTCATCTTAGGGAGCAGGTAGAAGATAATAACATGCGATGAAACGTGGTTTTTTACTTATAATCCGGAAACGAAGCGCCAATCCATGCCCTGGAACAACCGAACTTCACCGAAAGCCAGAAAAGCTCGAATGAGCAAGTCAAAATTTAAAGCAATGATGATTTTTTTTATATCCATGGGATTGTGTACCATCACTGTGTTCCTAAAGGTCAAACAATCAATATTACTACATTCAGGTACTTTCTAAACTACGACAAAGAATAAGGAAAAAACTCCCCAAACTGTGGAAGGACAAATAATGGGTCCACCACCAATACAATGCTCCAGCTCATTCCGTGTTATCAGTCAAGAGGTTCCTAGCCAATTTCATCATCTCAGTGTTAAAACATCCACCTTATTCACCAGATTTTGCACAATTTGACTTCTACCTGTTCCCTAAGGTGAAATCGGCGTTAAAAGGGACAAGATTTGAGTCTGTGGAAGCTGTAAAAGAGAAAGTGGCACGTGTTCTAAAGGAGCTGACAGAAGATGACTTCCAGCATTGTTTCCAACAATGGAAAATTCGCATGGAGTGTTGTAGGGATAGAGAAGGAGTGTATATTGAAGGTGACAATAAGTGATTATGTATAAAATAAAAATAAATTTTTTTACAACGTCAGTCTCGTTGTTTAATAGCCACTCCTCGTATGTAGAGAGTTGCCGCGGCACTCTAACGTACGAATTAGGCTCAAGGAGTATCCAGTAATAGCAATGGAAGCAGTTAGTACCCTGTTACATTTTTGAACCACCAACTTGTGCGATCTCGGCTTCTGGACACAAAAATAAACAAAAAAGAAGCACGAGAGATTTCTCTCAGTTGAACAAAAATTACTAGTTTGTCTCCAATTCCAGCACGAATCGAACTTTCATGTAAGAAGCGACAAGCTCAAGTTTCTGATTAATAACTATTAACTAAATTTTTTTTTTATAAGGCGCAAGCCAATAAATTCCCTAGAAAATAACTTTAGGTTCTTCAATATTATTCTGTTGTGCTTTTTTTATAATAAATATTCAGTGAATTTATTTTCATTTTTTAACACAATATTACAGTCTCAAAAGTTTTGTGCCACATGGCGCACCCGTTGAAAACTACTGCTAGAGGCTTTACTAAGTAAAACGAGGAGTAATGTAGTTTACCAATGCCTTCAATACTAATTGGAAAAGTATGAATATCAGCATGCCGGGTTCTCAAAAAAAACATCTACTTTCACCCTGCAAAAGACACCTTCACTTTAATCATCACAGGATCTGGCTGTGTAATGATGAAATTTATTACTCTTGGAGGAGATAACTCTGGCTAGTGTCTTTTACTTATCTATCTCTTTTGTTCTTAAATCCTTCAGTCATATAATTGGCTGAGCATGTAATAAGAAACAAAACTATTTTTGTAGCCCTGGAACAAGCAGATCTAATGCATATACCTAATTTTTAATTTAACACTATACCTGCCTGTTATAAGAAAGAATAATATTTTGTTTATATATTTTACAGGATAAGGGTTTTATATCCAGTTCAGTCTCATTTTCTACTGAATTAAGTCCGGTCAAATGGGTTTATAAAATGAATCTCTTCAGTGCAGATTTACCATCACCCATTGATTTTTCAAATTCACAATTAACGATTAAAATAGAAAGTTAACGGTTTTTTATGACCCAGTCTTTTAGTGATTTACCTCAACGATGTAGTGTTGTTATCAAGTTCTTCATGAATAAATGCAGTTTTATGCGGAAATAGGATATAAGGGTCATCTTTGGAGTAAGGAGTGTGATTTTTAAATCCTTTCTTAAAGAATTAAACGCACTATACCTTTTAAGAGCTAACGATTGCAGATGAAGGTGGAGGTTAGTGGCCTAGAATACAGCACTGAGCCAATTGATTTTCGTCAACCTTATCCTGCGTTGCCACGTTGTGTTTCCACTGTACCACCGTTCATGATACTAAAAGTTTTATATTCAATCTTCTTGAAGGGTCACATAAAATATTTAAAATTTGTTAATCCATGAGATGAAAGCAGCAAATCGAAACGAAGATTTTAGTACAGGTTTCATTTCAAAAGCATAAGGGATCAGAGTGTGACAAAGCAAAGTGGCAACCTCACACCCGACCTTGACTGTTATTGGCTAGATCTCATCTGCAGTCTTTAGTTTGTAGGGGTATAACGTTTTCATACGTCATTAACTTTCCTTCTATTTTAGTATTGTACTGCCGGATGATTCACTATACATCACGCATGCGTAGACCAGTGAGTAAACTTTGACCAATTAGCGAAGAAATTGCTCTCACCAGTCAAAGAGATAGTTGGATTTCTGATTGCTATAAATGTGAGTTTATCCAAACAACTATCGACAGATGAATATTTATGGGACCATCGATTAATCGATTATAAAAATTAGTCATTGACTAATTTCGATCATATCACTTATCATTAATCATTTAGCAGACCTAGAAGTAATTTAGTCAAGAGCGTATAACTCAGATGATTGACTAATTATTAGTCGGTGTAGTAATATGTCCACACAAGCAAAATAAAGAGGACTCGTAGCCGTCTGTCTGCGCCTGTGTGGCTCACCTAACCCAAAAAATATTGTTTTTTTAATTTGTGTAATCACTTTAATTGATGGTGGATTCACTGAAACATGTCAGTAAAAATAAGATTGCATAATAAAAAGTTTAAAATTAGTGGTATAGCTGTAACAGGTCAGTAAAACAAATTAAAATATTTTTACAATAGAATCATCATTCATTTATCTTGTTTTACCTTAATTTTAATTTCAATTTCAAGGAGAAATCTTCTAAGTGTTTGAAATTAAACCTGGCATTAGGCAGGGTTAAGGACTGTCACCTGTTCTTTTTAACTGTGCGCTAGAGAATGTTATTTAGGAATGAGGAATAGAACTTTTCAATAAATAATTTTGTTAAATCAAGTATACATTGGAGGTTCAAAGAAGGGCATAATGATAAATTGTCTTGCTTTTACAGACGACCAAGCGATCGTTTAAAAAAAAACGGAAACAGCAATAGAACAAATCAACGTGTTAAAAGAAAAGCAGAAAAACAGGATTACAGATTTCTTTCGAGAAAACTAGATACCTAACGAACATCAAATTAGCCCCACGTTTCTTCAAGAGACAATGCGGTAAAATTGATAGCTTCAAGTATATTGGGAGATAATTCAACCGATGACCAGTAAAAAGAAAGCGAACAACAGCAGACGAGGGAAAATGGCCGATGCACTTCGAGGAACTCTCCACTTGTATAAGAAAGAAACCCTCTCAAGACAAGCCAAGATTAATACTCAAGCCATTATAATACTTTGATAAAACCTACGTGTCTGCACGCATGATTGGCTTAGAATGACCAAAAGTTGGTCTAAGAGAAGCTGAGAAATTTGAGAGAAAGCTCCTATGCAAGATAATAGAATCAAACATAGTAGAGACGAACAATATAGGTTACGAGGTCGAGATGAACTGTACAAGGAAAAAGAACTATTAGAAAAAGAAGACTTAAATTTTGCAGACAATAGTATATAATGTATGTCTACCGGTTGATAAAGCAAATTTAAGGCACTAAACAATAAACCTGAGGTGCCGAATAAATGGTTAAAAGAATTTAGAAAAAAAACATTGACAAAACCGGAGTAAACCAAGAAAACTTAACTTAATGTACCGAAACAAATTCAGACGACTAATTACATACTTAAAAGATTTTCATGAAGAGCAAAAACAGAACACCTGGGTGTATAAAAGATAAGTGAAAAGCCTACAGTTCCAGAAACGTTTAAAGTAACTTTACGTGGCCAAAAATTGGCCTTAAACGAGAAAAATCTCTTTTCACAAAGCTCCCACATAACAAATATTTATAGTACTTACTTTTTAATGCCCATTTTTCACTACGGAAAACAGCATTTTTGAACACTCCAATATCAGCGTAACATTTTTTAAATTGCGAGTCATATATTTGAGTTACTCCATACCAAATCGCATTAACAAGGTAACTGGATGATTCATTTGCGACGTTTGCGATCTGGGAATAAAAATTCTTGTATTCATCCCAAGCTTCTGAATTTTGGTGTAATGACATTAGTATATAAAATACTAAGATAAATTTCCATGATGTCAATAAATTCATAACAACCTTAAACAAAAAACAAAAAATTATTGATACATTTATTATTAAAATTGCATTTCTATATGAATTATATGGGATGAAAGTATTGTTTTCGTGTCACGAAATCGAGTTTTCGCCAGAAATACATGTTTTCACGCTCTCTGAACCAAAAAAATCTTGTGTGAAACACGAACAAGACTTTATTAAATGTAAATAACATATTTTTAATCATTATTTAACTGTGTAAAATGAAAAACATAATATATTTTAATCACGACTGAATGACAGTAAATAAAAATTAATATCTGTTAGATTTAAAAATACGAAAAATACGTTAAACTAGGCCCTGTAGAAAAAAATTACTTGCAATTATTGTAATTGCTTTTTCCTATAACATTGAATATACGAGGGGGTACCCAAAAGTATCCGGAATAGCTCTGCTGTGGGCGGAGCTTGTGCAGTACAAATTCCCGCCACTAGGCTGCTTGTAGTTACTACTAGTTACTAGTTCCCGCTACTCATTGCCAGTTCAATGCCATTTTGTTCGTTGATCTAGCTTGTTCTGTTCTCGTGCAGTGATTGTTCTCGCTAGTGCTGTTTTGTGCTCGTGTCGTTTTTCATGATGGCAAGTTTTAATGAACAACGTGCGGCTGTGAAATTTTGCTTCTTGCTCGGTAAAAACGCCGCGGAAACAGTTGTAATGTTGAACACAGCTTACAAAGACGACGCTATTGGAAAAACCCAAGTGTACGAGTGGTTTTTGCGCTTTAAATGGCGACATGTCGATTGAGAACAAACCTCGTTCTGGACGACCGTCGATTTCCCGAACAGACGAAAATGTTGTGAAAGTGAAAGAAATTGTACGAACAGACCGACGACAGACCATTGACTTTTTATCTTTAAGTGTTAAGAAGACTACGAAACAGCATTCGTCGTAAAAGACCTAATTTGTGGCAGATAGGGGACTGGTTTTTCCACCACGACAACGCGCCTGCACACACGGCAATCTCGGTTACCCAGTTTTTGGCGAAAGACGGCATGGTTTTGCTACCACACGCACCGTACTCACCCGATCTGGCTCCGTGTGATTTTTTCTTGTTCCCACGCATGAAAAGGGGCGTGAAAGGCCTCCGATTTAACAACGTTGATGATGTCAAGAAAAAAAACGACGGATGAGCTGGCAGCCATCACTGAAGAGGAGTACAAAAAATGTTTTGAACAGTGGAAGCACCGGTGGGACAAATGTATTAGTTGTAATGGAGAGTATTTTTAAGGGGATAAGGTTCTTTTGTAAAAAAATTAAAAATAAATAGTTTCAAAAAATAATTCCGGTTTCTTTTGGGTACCCCCTCGTATATACACTTTAATCGTTAAATGCATCTTAAAAAATTCTATTTTTTACCAATTTGATTAGAAAGAAATACAGAAAATTACTAATTAAAGCTAAAATAAGCGTTGTAGAAAAAAATTATAGAAATAAAAGTGTAAATATCTTAATTTCCTACAACCTAAATTATGTAGTACAATTTTGTCCTAAAATGCGTAGGGTTACCAATCTTAAAAGAAAAAAAAATTACTATGAGAGCCCAGGCCGCTCAGGAATTTCAGAAGATACGGCGCTTACCCTGTCATGTTCAGCATAAAAAATGTAGTAAATGAGGTGATTTAAAAAAACCGTAGGAGAAGTTTATGAGAAAACAGCAAAAAGTTAAAGATACACGAATAAACTACAACTTCAGGTTAACCGATTTAGATGAAAATTTTCATGTCGGATCCCTTAGTGGTATCTAACTTAGGTTCCAAGTTTCAACTTCATACGCTTCATACATTTCTTGTACGTTTCAAGAACTTCCGTTCTTGAGATACTGTGTTCGAGCGCAGACACACACATACAAATAAATACATGCTTTTTGAGTTCAGGGGTCTGAAAACATGTATTTCCGGTGAAAACTCTTGTAATTTCAAAAAAACGACATGAAAACAATACTTATTTTGGATCTTTCCTGTTTTCTGTCAAGAAATATAAATTTCAAAATAATAAAATTTATTTAACATGTTTTGCAAATGTAACATGCCAGAAAATCATATGTAACATCGCTATCTTGTCAGGAAACTATATCCATTAAACTGTAAATCACACTGAAAACTTCGTAGACTCAATAATAGGCAGTAAAATACAATTTATTCAGAATACGTGGTATTTAACAAGTACAAACATGTTTTACAAATATAACATGCCAGGAAATCATTTGTAGCATCGCTAACTTGCAAAAAAACTTTATCCATAGACTGTTAATCGCACTAAAAACTTCGTAGACTCAATAACATGTGGAAAAACACAAATGATAGAGAGTACAAGGAGATTGGCAATACAGAGAAATAAATCTGAATGCGGCACGAACCGGAAACTTCTAGATAGGTATTTATACAAATTTTTGTTGCGTGGGAAGTACCGAAACCACGATTTATTTGAGGAAATTTTGAAAGACTTCGCAGCATTTTGGCCTGCGGAGTAAGAATTATTTATATTAATGGTACGTAGGATTATGTTAATATTTGAATTATTGATAGTCGTAGAATTTTTATACAATTTTTTCCGTAATCTCCCACAAAAAACATTGGTAATTAAAAACATTATATAAACAATAATATTTCGAAATTTATATTTCTTAACAGATAACAGGAAAGATCCATTATTTCCTTACAATATTATGAATTTTTTTTAGAACTGAAGTATTATTATTAATGAAATACAGACCTGAAGGAAATAGAGATGTGTGTAAGTCTTAGAAAAGATGATCAGAGTATATTTTTTCTAATTGATATGAATCAAGTATACCTTTCCATGATGGAAAAAACAACTAGAAATATATACATACAATTTACTTGACGTGGCCTATATGATTGTTAACTTACAAAATTGAATTAATTTTTAAATATAATATAAAATAAAAATGTAATAATATATATAAAAAATTACCTGTAATAAAAAATTGTAGATGAATAATAATTTTTTTTAAATTTTATTACAAAATTAACCAATAAATAAACTATTATTATTTTATTAACGTAACGTGGAATTTACTACACTGGTAGATATCTCATTGAAACACATACACGCATCTGTTGATCTAATTATAACAGATATGAAATTATACGTACACAATTCATTTTTAAGTATACTCTTTGTATTAAAAGGTTTTGTATACGGCATTGTATTGTATGAATGTTTGTATAACTATAAGTAGTACGAACGAATTGCGCAGGTCTTCATTAATTCAATTATATGCGTAAGCATAAGTATGAGTAGTATGTCAATGCTAACATTTATGTATCTGCCTATGTAACAAATTAATAATGTACAAAGAAAATAATCATATAAATTAAAAATTATTGTATACATCAATCATGTTTCTTTGTTAAATTATAACAAAGTTTATACTAGATTTTCTTATTATCATTGTTTGAAAATTTATTAACTTGTTTAAATACATACAGATGTTATTTTAAAATACATTATATCCAATAGGTATGATTTTTGTTTTTTATCTTTTAATTATACCCATAGCAGGCAGGTAGATTGTTAAATTATTTGCACTTGATCTGCTAGTTTCAGGGCTACAAAAAATTTTGTGTTTTTTATCACATGGTCATATGACTGAAGTATTTAAGAATAAAAGAGGTAGAGGTGTAAAATACACTAATCAGAGTTATCTCCTTTGAGAGAAATGAATTTTAGTATACAGCTACATCCTGTGTGTGAATGAAGTGAAGGTGTCAGAAGGTGTGGAAAGTAGATGATTTTTAGAGGGCCGGGCATGCTGATAAGCATGCTTTTCCATTCATTGAGGAAGGAAAATGTAAACCACCTCACTTCTCGTTTTACTTAGTAGAGCTTCTAGACGTTTACACCAGCCTTTCGGACAATGACCTAAAAAACACATCTTTTAAATAAATTGTTAGGTTCAAGTATATTTTTCTTCTACCATTATTAAGAATAAGGCCCCATGATCTGTTCCGGCATTCATGTTTGAAGTGTAAGAAAAAGTTAAGACTACCAAACCCAGAGGATAGATGACAATTTAAAAATTCTCACCAGTAAAAATACATAATCTTTATTGAAAAACAATAATATTAATATTAAATATACAATAAAAAGAATAGTCTACTGTAAAATATAAATACAAATTCCTGTCTAGGATTATTTGAGAATTAGTACTTAAATTTCAGCATCCCTTTAGGTATACACAATTTAAACTTCATGGGACCATTATTAATGGATGCATCGGAAATTATCAAAGAAGTCTTATAATATGCCAGACGGTGAAAGTTGATAAAAGTTTTTAAATTTTTTTTCGTGTTCAGTAAGTTATCATTTAGGAAAGTTTAACAAAACACTGTCAATGAATTTTTACTAAAGTTCTAATTCGTTTTTTCTCAACTAAGTTGTTTATTTTATGCTTCTTTTACAGTTAATATCTTCATTTCTTTTTCTAGCTCCTCAAGTTTTCCTGAAACAGAGATACAAATATATTGTCACAGTAAAAATAGTAGTAAATAAATAAATTTTATTGGGGTCATTTCCGTTGTGTAAAGAAAGTTACGGGTATGCCTAACTTCCCGTAAAACTTTCATTTAGGTAAGTGAAATAGTTTTTTGTATTGAATTTGCGTAACCCCGAAGAACTTTAAAAAACGCCCTGTGTTAATATAATTTTAAATTTTTTTAACAGTACGTTATCAATTCCAATAGAACACTTTTATGTGAAACGCCATCAATCGAGAAGGTAGCACACTCGCATATCCACACTCAGATTAATTTGAAAACAGCATATTTTTTTGACGGTATCTAAGGGGAAAGTGTTTGTTTCAGAATTCTCTAGCAGGACTGAGTTTTTAGAAGCGTTAATGTAAATAATAATAATTAATAAATCGGGTTATTTCCAAGAAATGGTTAAGGGCACCCGGAACGAAAGAAATTGAAAAAATTCACATTTCCGGTTTTTTTGCAAATTATTAAAATTCAGACTTGCTGAATTCAACGATGTATGTATAAGTTTTTGGGGGTTTTGCAGCTTTTTGTTTTTTTTTTAATTAAAAATGTGCATGGAAGGCATCACTGCCATACCATCCAAATGTCCCAGACGCCCACACTATCCCACTCATATCAGAGAACTTATTCGTGAAAAACGCCGCGCCCGTAACAATTGGCAGAGAACTCGCCTGCCATCTGATAAACGTCGCTTAAACCGGCTGACAAACGAGCTGAAACAGCAAATTCAAACACACAACACCCGCTTATACGAAAATTATACTGGAACTCTGAACGAGAAGGATGGTAGTCTCTGGCGCAGCACAAAACGCCTACTACGGCATCACACGACATCGATGCCCCTTAGGGTAGGTGACGGACCCTGGCTAATAACTGATGACGACAAAGCTGAATGCTTTGGTAGACATCTTTCTGAAACATTCACTCCCCATAATGACATTCAATCTGTACATCACCAACGCGTTACTCAGTCACTAGATGAACCGCTTCAATTATCCCTCCCGCCAAAATACTTTCACCCCTCCGAAGTAAAATCTGAAATTTCGAGATTGCCACGTAAGAAGTCTCCGGGATATGATTTAATAACAGCTGACATACTTAAACACTTACCGCGGAAAGCGCTCGTTCTCCTTACTACAATCTTCAATAGTATATTGCGCACCACACATTTCCCCACTCAGTGGAAGTATGCAGAAATAGTAATGATACAAAAACCGAACAAACCTTTTCACTTACCTTCCTCCTACCGACCAATAAGCCTCCTCTCAGTACCTTCAAAAATTTTCGAAAAACTCCTTTACAAGCGCATTCTTCCGCTGGTTCATGATATACTACCTCCACATAAATTCGGATTCCGCACTCAACACTCCACTACACAACAACTGCACAGGGTGACTGATTACATAGCTTCGTCTGTGGAACAAAAGATGTATGTGTCCGCAGGTTTCCTAGATGTCGCTCAAGCTTTTGACAGAGTTTGGCATACAGGTCTCTTACACAAACTGAAATAAATACTACCATTTACCTACTACCTTATCATAAATTCCTTCTTATCTGACAGATTCTTTAGAATTCGTTTAGGATCATCCTACTCAAATTTCTTTATTGTCTTAGCCGGCGTGCTTCAGGACTCAATTTTAGCCCCACTTCTCTATTCTGTATACACTTCAGACCTACCGACCCTGCCCCAGACCCTCACTGCTACCTACGCTGACGACACAGCGATATTAGCCCGAGACCAAAACTCTATACACGCTTCACTAACACTCCAACATCATCTCAATCTTATACACGAATGGTGTAAAACATGGAAAATAAAACTTAATACGACAAAATCCCTTCACGTAACTTTCACACTCCGTCATAGTGATTGCCCACCAGTATACATAGACAATGAAGCTCTCACAAAAACAGATACGGTCAAGTATCTCGGTCTGACTTTTGATAAACGACTAACTTGGAGCACACATATCAAACGGAAACGTTTATTACTGAATTCCCGACTTAAACTTCTATATTCCCTGCTTCACAAACGATCAAAATTACCAATGGCACAAAAATTACGCATATATTGTTCTCTTTTGAAACCTATTTGGACCTACGGATCCCAAATCTACGGTTCAACCAAACCCTCTAACTTGCAACGAATTCAGGCATTCCAGTCAAAAACATTACGCCTTATAGCAAAAGCACCTCTTTACGTTAGCAACAAAACCTTACATACAGATTTGAAAACACCACTTGTACAAAATTCCATTGAATACCTATACCTTTCACGACAAGTCACACGAACACGAGAACCCCCTGGTGCGTTCACTTTCCTCCGTCCATTTACCTGATAATCCTCCTACACGCCTTAAAAGACGCTGGAGTAGAGACATGCTAATTTGATATACAAATTTCATTCTTGGGGAGGCACCAATGGGGGCCCTACCCCTCTCATGCCTATCATGTCATTTACATAATCACGATAATCATCACATTTGCTTGTTGTAACATTTTACAGTTGTAAATAAAGAATTAAAGAGAAAAAAAATGTGTTGAATCCTTACGTTATTTTTTAACGTTACCATTTGCATAACATCTTTATTTTTTGAATGACAACCGATAAATACACAATTTTTTTATTTTGTGCGACATTTTCTGTTTTAAAACTTTAAGTTAGCACCAGACCATCTGTGAATATAAAATATATTAACCTCTTAACTGTGAAAAATAACATATTGAATTATTTAACGTATAATGTGTTCTCATTAGTTTTTTTCTTGTTTCCCATAAATAGAAATTTTTGACGGAAAGGAACATTTTCTCAGCCAACTGTGAATGGATTTTAATGAAATATTTGCACAGCCTTTCATACCATAATTTCAATGAACTGAGTTAATATTACAGTAAAATAATGTGTTTAAATATTTATTTTCCACTTCAATAAGCAAAAAGTTATGATTTTCAAAAGTGCTAATTTCAAAAAGTTATGTCTTATCTTCCTTACAACATATCATGATGCTACTGGCTCAGTGGGTGTAGAATAGCCTGAAAAGTAACCACAAGAAAATTAAACAGGATAACTCTAACAGTTTTTGGGGAAATGTTCCTTACATTAACATTACGGAGATAGGCATTCCGACTACACTTAAGCATAGTATAAGGTTATTGTTGCAGGAGCTACCTAAGAAGGGTTACCGTTAAATTGATACAACGATATACAACTGTTGTATTGTGGTTCGATTATAATGCGTTTGTTTACTTTTTGTTAAAAGATCCGACAGAATCCGACAGAGAGATTTTGTATTTTTATTATTAAAATTACTAGATTAATTTCCATTAGTTAGGTATTTAAGTTAAATACCTAGCTTAGAGTGTAACATTGTACTGGAGTAAAACGTGGGTAATAGGGGATGCAGAAAGGAAGAGAATAGAAGCTTTTGAAATGTGGTGTCATAGGAAAATGTTAAAGATTAGATGGGTGGACAAGATAAGTAATTTAGAGGTTCTAAGGCGAGTGGATGAAAAAAATAAGTATATGGAAGCATCTTTCCAGAAGAACGGATAGGCTAGTGTGGCATATCTTAAGACATTCAAGTATTTGTCTATCAATAATGGAGGGTAATATTGAGGGAGTAAATTGTAGGGGAAGGTAAAGGTTAGAATATATAAAGGAAATTACAAAAAAATATAGGGTGTTACAGGTATGTAGATATGAAACGACGTACGCAAGATAGAACAGCTTGGAGAACTGCATTAAACCAGTCGAGAGACTGACGACAAAAAAAGTACTATTTAAAGACCTAGGCCGTATTGAAGTCAGTCAGTCTTGAGTTGTAATCACAAGCGAATTGTTTACCGTGTAACAGTTAAGTTTGTAGAAGGTCTAACGTTTAATGTGTATCGTCACAAGACCGTTATCCACAAGATAAGAATTAAACTGTAAATTAAGGATCATCAATTGTAAACAAATTTAAAAACTCAATAATATATTATTAAAATAAATAATCATCAAAAAATACCTCTGTTATTCCACAAGTATTTTTCTAAATTCATCGCTGGTGCTTCGACGAAAAGATACAACACACTTGCCATTACTATACTCAATATTATGTCGCTAGTTATTAAAGTTGCCTGTAAAAGAAAAAATAAGCACGTAATTTGAAAATCACAGGTGTATATCTATTTGAAATATATGATATTGAAAATTGTTTTATTAAACATTATTTTCCTTTGTTTGCACCACTACATAAATTATATTAGGTGATTCAAAACTACGCGGCAATCTCTTGGGATCTCATTCTATAGCTAAAAATAAGAAAAAAAGTTCATATAAACATATGCCTGAAAACGCTTACTTAGCGAGTTACGGCTAGCGAAAAATTTCACCTAGAACTCTGTACCCTCGGTGAAGTAAGGCCGTATAAAAATGTTATAATGTTAGTGTTATAATTAGTTACAAAGATACAAAAACTATCGTTTCTTATGTTTCTTAATCTGAAAATTGAATAAAATTGGTTCCAGAGCTGTAAATGCAATACTTTGAGAGATATCTTATATAAAACACAAGAATTGGTGCAAAGAAATAACACATTCTTGTGTTTCACGTAAGATTACTTCCATAAATTGTAAATAAAGGTGTATTTTTTTCTTAAATAAATTTGTAGAAAATTTAATTCTGAAAAGATTCATGTGAATTACTCAGGAAAAAATGAATAATAGATATTGAAATTTCGCTTTATTTAAAATCAAAACAGACGAATATTTTTCAATATGTAGGTTGGGAGTAACAGCAGATTCTACTCTCAACCTACATAATATTAGGTAATATTTTATGCAGTTAAAAATGTGCGTCTGTTTTGATTTTAAATAAAGCGAAATTAAATAAAGCATGCCGGGCCCTCTGAAAAGCACATATTTTGCACCCTGCAAATGACACCTTCACGTCATTCATCACAGGGTCTGGCTGTATAACGAAATTTATAACTTTCAGAGGAAATTACTCTGATTAGTGTCTTTTACACTTCTACCTCTTCTGTTCTTAAATGTTTCAGTCATTTAATTGGCCGACCACGTGATAAGAAACAGAACTATTTATTTATTAAAACCATGCAACGAACAGATTGAGTGTAAATAATTTGACACTTTACCTGTTTGTTACGGGCAGGTTGTTTTAGTATCCTGCTTTCAAAATTCTCAAGATATAGAAGAAATACAAAATTTTATGCGTTTTATTATATTGATAATTGGTTCTGTGGAATTATAGACCGTTTCGTTTGTGTGAATTCTCCACACACTATCCTTTTTGTAGTTTCTTTAATACAGGTTCTGACAATTCTACGTTCGGTATTAATTATCCAATCACTTTTCCCTTCATTTCTGATTCTAATTAGATTTTTATAGCATAAAGTGCTTCAGATAAAACCACTTTTATAACATATCATTTTGGCATTACCCTAATTGAGATATTTTTTGTTATATGTGGATTTAGTTAAAACTTGTGAATTTCTAATTTTAATAGTTTAAGAAATTTATAATAATTTTTCTTGTAAAACAACAAATAGTAATGGTTACCTGTGATAAATCGGAGAATTTTCTTGGTGCGTCATTATTTTGAAATTGCAGGAATTGTTCAAATGTGTGTATCAAGAAAAATGAATATGATATTCTACTCAATGGGTGAAATACATATGATGATAAAGATTTATTTATCAGTCCTAAAAATATATGAAAATTACCATTAGTGTACATAATGTAATACATAAAGGTTATAAAGAAACAATGTTATATAAGTAATTTTTTGCCTTAGATTAGTTTATTAAAATAAATTTGGCTGGCCCATTGATTTAATTATCAGAGCAACTGGCTGTTACGCCAGGGGTTCCGTATTTAATTCCCGGTTGGGTCATTTTTACTTTCTCATGCCGTATACGAATATCATGATTTATCTTTTGAGCAGGTTAAAAATCTTAGTATTTAGTATTAAAACAGATCTGGGAGCCAGCAGTGGAAATAAGAATCTTACTAAGATGGTTAGGCTAAAATTTCTTAACATGAAACATCTATTTATTAATAATATATTTTTATTTTCTGAAGATATCAGTTTACCTAAATGTATACATACATGATCCTGTTATGCAGTGTGGAACATACTCTTTGAGTGTTTTATAAAATTGTGAGACTTTGGTATGTAGGTTTTTGTATAGCATCCAGGAGACTCCTAGGGGAGTAGAGAACATGATTATACAAGAAAAGTTAATAATCAAATCTTTGAGGGGAAAAGCACCATCATATAACCATCTAATTGGAAGGCCTCAAAAGGGGCAGTAATTACACCGTTTAACCATTTGTAATGGTAATTTTTTTTTAAATATTGTCATCTATAATTTTCCTTTGTCCGTCCATCACATCCAGATGTCAGAAACTACTAGAGTTTTTCAACAAAGGGTTTACCGATTCGTAATCTACACAAAAGCTAGTGGGCCTAGATTGGGTTTAAAGTTCTGGTTTCGACCAAAAGTGGCCCAATACTGGAAATCAAGAACTCAAAATCGGAATTCAGAAACAAAAGTAGTGTCATATGATTCCTCTTAAAGAGCAGATACTGAAATCATTGGGTTTAAAATTCTGGTTTCAACCGGAAGTGGCTCAATACTGGAAGTCAAGAAATAAAAGTCGGTATTCGGAAACAAAAATAGTGTCGTTCAATTCCCCCTAAAAGAGTAGACACAGAAATCATTGGGTTCGAAATCCAGGTTTCGACCAAAAGAGGCCCGAAAGCGGAACTCAAGATATTAAGGCTGAATTTTGAAACAAAAAAAGTGTTATTCGATTCCTCTTAAAAGAGTAGACTTAGAAATCACTGGGTTTGAAGTTTTGATTTTGACCGGAAGTGGCCCAAAACTGGAAATTAAGAAATCAAAGTTGGAATTTGGAAACGAAACTAGTGTCATTCGATTCCTCTTAAAAGAGTAGACACAGAAATAATCGGGTTTGAAATTCAGGTTTCGACCGAAAGAGGCTTAAAACCGGAAGTCAAGAAATAAAGGCTAAATTTTGAAACAAAAAAGTGTCATTTGATTCCTCTTAAAAGAGTTGACAAAGAAAATCATTGGGTTTGAAATTCAGGTTTCGACCGGAAGTGGCCCTAAACTGGTAGAATGACTCTCTACGAAGAATAATAAAACATTAATTATTTTTCGTCCTAGGAATCAAACTCAGGTCCTTTAAATGTGTTGTGTACCACTTACCACTACACCATCAACATGTTCACTAAATTAATTAAAATATTTACGGCTAATAACGTACCTCCATGTCCAGTATGACACGCAAATATTATCCAAGCAAATCCAAGAGCCCAAAAATTTCTGTAAAATGTTTTATATAAATATTGCACTATTCTATCTGGTTGGTAATCTTTCTGAATAAAAAATACAATACCAAACATGGATCCAAAACATAAAATAATTGACAGCATCCAGCCTAGAGTTAATTTGACCTGTAACAAAAAAATTCACAAATATAACACTAATATGTAACAAACACACGAATTTCTCTTGCTAATGTGAATAATAAAACATTTACTGTAGGTTTTTTTTATTATAGATACTCGAGTTTAGACCCTTGTTTCTTCAAAATCACTGGTTCAATTCTAACGTATTGTACACCAAAATTTAGTTGATTTCAACCTGCGATATTACAGTTCAGTACCACTGTAGTTGTGAATATAGTGGTACAGGTACCACTTTATTCACATATATTTACTGGTATTCAAAGAAAACTTTGATATATTGAGGTACCACTATGTTCACAAATATATAAAGGTTTCCCAAAAAAAACTTCAATAAATCAAAGTAATTACAGATATAAATAGAGGTTTTTCAAATAAACTTCGATATATATAGGTACCATTGTATTCGCAAATATAAATAGAGGTTTTCCAAACAAAGCTTTGATATATTGAGGTTCAAAATAAGGAAAAAATCGACGAGAAAGCGATATATCGAGTTCTCTCCCATTAAATCGTTGATATATAGAGGTAAAATTAACATAGGAATAGGTGAAAATTTCGAAGGGAAAGCAGAACACTTCGATTTATCAAGGAATTCAATGTATTGAGGTTCAATACATCGAGGTACCACTATTCACAAATATTAGCGTACAGTCCATTCGAAATAACATGATAGTAAGTGAATGGTGGTAACTTTTCAAAATAAAAAGTCCCTTTTCGAAAGTAAAATTTCCCTTTTAATTATTCTCACAAAATATAATATAAATTTTTGTTTTACAATTTTGAAAATCATATGGAATTAATTTAATTCACTGGCATTTGTTAGTGTTGCTTTTAGTAACCCATGCATTCAATACAGAATACGTAATTAATATAATACATTAATTTTTACTTAATAATAATATAATAAAATATCAATTAATTAATTAATTTGATTTCCATTTTCCTTGTGTTACTAATTTGTGACTAATTGGTTACTAATTTGTGTACGTTGCAATCTGTTGAATTTAGAACAATAAGCAACCCCATGACCCAATGAGATGAGGATGATATGTATGACGTATAAATGAGGTGTAGTCTTGTACAGACCCAGACCGACCATTCCTGAGAGAGTATGGTTAATTAAAAACCAACCATCAAAGTACACCGGTAACCACTGTCTATTATTCAAATCCGTATAAAAGTAACTACCTTTACTAGGATTTGAACCAGAAACCTTCGGCTCCGAAAATTAGCTGTTAAACAGCTGATTTTGGAGACGACTTTACCTCTAGACCAACCAGTTGGGTTAAAATAGAAAATTAGCACAGAGAAAAATTATGTTAAGTGGTAGCACAGATGCATGAGCACATTACAAAACGCCCTCTGTTTTTTATTCCATCTAAGTAATACTTTCATGCTATTTTAAATGAAATGTATACTGGACGGCGTACAGCTGTACACATTGAGACATCGCTTTGTTACCGCGCTATTAACCAACCTAAAAAATATCTTCTACCGCTTGCTATCCATGTTTTAGGGTAAATAATTTTCTTTTACGCAAAATTTTATATATTTTTTAATATATACGAAATTTTATTAATACGAATTTGTGCTTCGTTTTTACGGAAAAAAATTAATGTACCTATAAATTTATTTAATATAATTATTTATTTTATTTACTTGAGTTATTAATTAATTTATAAATGGTTGCCACATTTTTGCTTACCTTATATGTATAAAAAAGCCATTAAATTTCTACCTTTAAAGTCAATTCTTTCTTTTAGCGCTGCGCGCAGTAACCCGGCTGTCAGAAGCCGATGTTTTGTTAAATGTAAGTTGTAAACCAACCTACGAACGATACATTTAACAAAATCATCCATTTTTAAATTACATTTTACGCTCTAAAAGCTTGAAAATTACAATAACCCGAGGAATAACCTAACTTTATGCACGAAATGCTGCCGTCACACTGAATTGTAATTAAGTTAATCATTCTATGGCGATTCAGCATGATGATCAATTGGGGTATATTTAGACTGCGTACAATTTTTATACAATGTGGTATATAAATACAAATTGTGTACACTGCGTTACGTGATGTTTTTCAAAAAGGGAATAACTGTCGCCGTCCTATCATTCTATCTCTCTCACACGCTATGTGTACAGCTACCAGCCGGGCAGTATACTATTCGCTAATTACAAAACGTTCTTATACATACCTTTGAAATTTGGTATGGTTTCTCATGGTACTTCTGTAGGATGATTCCCAATGCTAATCCAATGATCCAAGGACCAGCTCTTGTATAAAACTGTTCATAAATTGTGACAGAATCTCTAACAAAAAATTCACGTCTATGTACAAAAAAAAAACCAGTCGTTAATTTGGAATTTATTTGTGTAATTAATACTTAAAATAATCTACTGCTTTAGTTTATTTTTATCTGTGGCAATTTTTAAAATTGTTATCCATCTTTTGTTTTGTCCATCCGTCACACCCAGAAGTCAAAAACTACCAAAGATAGCAACAAACGGTTTCTGGATTCGTAATTTACACAAAAAGATTTCAGCCAGGATTAGGTTTGAACTTTTAGTTTCAACCGGAAGTCAAGAAATCAAAGTCGAAGTTTGGAAATATAAATAGTGTCATTTGATTCCTTTTAAAAAATAGATGAAGAGACAATTGGGTTTTAAGTTCCGTTTTTGACCAGAAGTGTCCCAAAACCGAAAGTAAAAAACAAAGTCAAAAAATATAAGTGGTTGCAACAAAGAATTTTTGGATTCGTAATCAACACAAAATTTTAGTGGGCCTGGATTTGAATAATGGGCACTGGATTAGGAACCAGTTTTGCGTATCGCTACTGTATTGTTTTGTTATGTATTGCTGTAAAAAGTTATTACATTATTAAAAAGGTATTACTTATCATCTTCTTTTGGTGTAAACCATAAAACTTTACATCTTTAGGATGGAAGTAGGCTACACGAAGCACGCCAGAGAGAGAGAGAGAGAGAGCTGAAAAATTTAAAAAAACGCAGGGAATTGGTCATTAGAAGAGAAGAGTTTTGGGTTTCTTCAAAACTTGTGAGGCTTTTGAAGATCCAAAAGAATATACGAGTTTCTTGCGAATGAGTGACTTAACATTTTGAAGTTAAATCGGAATTTAACTCATCTTTGCCTGAAAAATTCACCCGGAACACTACACAACTGCTCCAGAAATCAGCTTACTAGCTACTAGCAACGTTTCAAAACTTTCACACCAAGCTAGTTTATACTAGTACTAGTCAATCACATGACCTTTTCTCCCCTACTAGCCGCTAGTAAATCAAACATATTCAAAGTCACTAGCATGCGAGTGAATACTGGCGCTTCAACTTACCTACTTGCTAGTTTATCGTTCCCATTTTGCTAGCTTCTAGTCAACTAGCAGCTAGTACTAGCATTATCAGAATAGACATTAAGTGTCCGGTAAGTAAAATCGTCTTTTCTTAATGGTACCCGGAACGAAAGAAATTGAAAGACTCATATTTCCGGTTTTTTTTGCAAATTATTTAAGTTTAGATTTTTATGCATACAACAATATATAGCTATAATTTTTTGGGGGTTTTGCAGTTTTTATTTAATCAAAAATATTTTGAATCCTTACGTTATTTTTTAAACGATAACATCTCTATTTTTTGAATGACAACAGTTAAATACATTTTTTTTATTTTGTGCGATATTTTTTGTTTTAAAACTTTAAGTTAGCATCAGACCACCTGTGAATATAATATATTAACCATTAAACTGTAAAAAAATAACATATTGAATTGTTTAACGTATAATGTGTTCTCATTAGTTTTTCTTTCTTTTTGTGTTCTCTTTTAAGTTTTTCGTTTCCTGTAAATAGCAATTTTTGACGCATAAGGAACATTTTCTCAGCCAACTGTGAATGGATTTAATTGAAATTTTTGCACAGCCTTTTTTACCATAATTTCAATTGAGTTAATATTACAGTAAAATGTGTTTAAAACTTTACTTTCCACTTCAATAGGCAAAAAGTTATGATTTACAAATGTGGTAATTTAAAAAAAAAGTCTTATCTTTCTAACAATATATCAAGATGCTACTAACTTAGTGAGTGTAGAATAGCCTAAAAATCACTAACAGTTTTTGAGAAAATGTTCCTTACATTAACATTACAGAAATAGGCATTCCGAGTCCCCTTAAAATGAAAAAGATCCGTTAAAAAAGATTAGTAAAAAGAAAAATACAGAATTACCTCTCAATAAACGTAGGTAATAAGTCATACTTGGTAACCATGTAAAATACAATGCCTAAGCATCCACCAAATAGTACAGCTAATTCGTGGTATATATAGTTTGGCCATCTTGATAACACATACAGAATTAATGGAGATACAATATATAGTTGCATATCAGCGGAAGTGTACCAGCTTTGAACAACACACTGCAAACAAAAAATGACGATGACTTTGTTAATATCAATACGAAGATCATTCAATAACTAAATATTTTTTTATTGAATAATTACTATTTACAATCAGTAAGAAGCTACTATAAAGTGAATGATGAAGATGATTATCATCGTCTGTCAAAGATTAGGCTCAATGACCTGTTCTGGCATCCATCTTTTTCAGGTCTTCCCAAGCCTCGCATCCCTGTAGGTTTATATTTCCAAGCTCGTGTAGGAATTCTGTATACTGGCATACAAAGTAAATAGTTGAAACAGTTTCTCTCATATATTCTTTACGTTTCAAAGAATGATTGTACATTTAGCTTGGCGCGTTTAATTTCGTACGTATTCTATCTAACCGGATACAACCTTTGACTCCCCGCGAAAATCTCATTTCAGCAGCCTGGATACAAGATTCGTTTCTCTGTAATGACACCCATGTTTCACTCCCACAAATGTTATGAGTGGTACAGCCATTGCTCTATAATTTCATTTGGCTGGTTTTTCTCGTTTTCTTTCCTATTGTCCTGCGAATAGAACAGCATTCAGCGCTGAATTTTTCCAGTTTTTCACTCACGCCATCATCTTTGTCATAGAAATCTTGTATTCTAAATATTTAAAATCTCGAACTTGTTCTATAGTTCGGTTGCCAAGTATAATTTTTGAATTTTTTGATTTTTGCCATCTTCCCTTAAATGCCATAATCTCTGATTTTTGCGCCGAATTTCTCATGTACGTGAATGATATACAAAATAACATGAAGGATAGGGCCTTTATTGAAGCCCTTCCATAAGAAAGCAACTGAAAATATATTTTATGCAATATAACTTTCTTTGTAATTTTTATTCTAAATTGTTGTTGAAAGTAATTGGTGTTAATAAAATATTTAGCCTGTTAATTATTTTTATTTAATTTTTGTGTAATTATTTTAGTTTGTTAATTTCTTTTTTAGTTTGTTATAATTTATTACGGAGATCCAAGACATGATGCCGTTTTAAACGTCTGGTGGTTTGACTATAATCAAGTAAATTTAGAGCCAATTAATTTATATTTTATGTTGACAATTAAACGTGATATTTTTCGCTAAGCCTTCTTTAACAAATGGAATGTTTAAGTACTCATGCACTTCGGTGTTTCTTGCATATCAAAGAACATCTACCAAATTTCTTAATACTTTAAAGAGAGTATTATAATATTTTTAGGAGAGTAGAGTATTCTGAAACCTTTGAATAATATTTATATTATTGTTACTAGCAGCCCCCCGTAGTTGAAGTCCGTAATTCCAGACAGGCCTGATTATAGCTTTGTTCACTACTATTTTGTATTCCAAAGAAAGAGATAACTTTCTGTCTAGTAACCAATACATTTTATTAAATATTAAAAAACTAAATAATAAATAACAATATATTAAATAAATAATTCGGTGGGGTTATTATACCGATGAAATCTGTGATAAAATATTATCTAAGGTATATGCATTAAAACAAATTTCCAGATTAAATGAAAAAAAATTGCTAATAGCAGCTTATCATGGTTTAATTTTATCTTATATGCAGTATGCCATATTAGTTTAGGGTAATTCATCACGGAGTAACATGAAAAGAGTTTTTAAAATTTAGAAAAAAGCTATTAATGTATTAAACCACTTAACCTCTTGCAGTTTATTATTTAAAATGCTTCAATTGTTTGAGTGAGGATGAGCTTCTAAGATCGGTATATATGTTTTGAATGAATTAAGCAAAAAATATAATTTGAACGTTTCCGTAAAAAAGTCAAATGTAATGAAATTTAGTGGTAAATATCCCACCAGATCTAAAACTGTGGTAGATGATGTAGTGCTCGAAAAAGTATCAAAATGCAATAATTTAGGTTGTGACATCGGATTTGATCAAAATTTGGATATAGAGAAGGAAGTTGGCAAATTCTAACCAGTGTGCGGCAATATTAGCAGAATCCTAGGCAGGGAACAAGTAAAGAAACTCAGATAAAATTTTACGAGGTGATGCCTGCCCCAGTCCTACTCTACGGAAGTGAGTCGTGGATTAGTACTAGACCACAGGAGAGTAGAGTAAAAGTGACAAAGATGCGATTCCTGCTGAGAAAAAACGGTTGAAATTGTAGGGACCAACTAAGAAATGAGAACATAAGAACAGAACTGGATGTTTTCAACCTGAATGGGAAGATTGTGGTGTATCAAAATCGATGGGAAAGCCCGTAGAGAAAATGCCTGAGGGAAAGATCCCCTCGATGATTTGCAATACAGACCGGTAGAGAGGAGAGATGTTGGGAATCCACGCATAACATGGAAAGAATTCGATAGTTTTGTCGCTGTTTTGAGCTAGAACAAGCGGAAGCCTAATTCCTTGATTGTGAGAACAAGAATATATCTGTTCATATATATGTACGATTCATACAAGATGTATAAAAAATTTTAATTGAATTAATCACATACCTTTTCCTCAAGTTTGTAGAAATTATTTATGTAAAGTAATGTAGCCCACCAATTCTTTACACAATGATTTTTAAAATAATTATTTAAATAAGAACAATGAGGTCCTTTACACATGTGATCAGAGATTAAAATTAATAATATCATAATCGCTAAAGGTGGTGTCAGCCTGTAAAATAAATACATATACACAATTAATTAGATATTTACGTACCGGTTTGGTCTAGAGGTAAAGTTGTCGAAATGAGTCAGCTGATTTTTGGAGAAGAAGGTTCTGTGATTCAAAACTTTGTATACCGTATTCACAGTAAGGGCTATCCTGTCAAGGTCGTCCTACCATGGAACGTATAAGATATTTTAAAGTTTATACCGACATTACAATAAGTTACGTTTTATCTAGGTAATAAATTGTTCGTCCTATTTTCCTAAACTTCCTTTATTTTTCTCAAATATTTGTTTTTCCATAAACCACATATCATCTCTTTCCGTAATTATATTTTTGAGCTTATTGTTTTAAAAAGACTTAATAAATATCTTACCATACAATAATAATTAAAACAATAAATAATAATATACCGTGCAGCGTCATGTTCACAATATAACTGAATGTTCTTCCCGACAGTTATAAAATATCTGAACTATTGAGATGGCAAACATTTCAACAAAATAAATGACTAAAAATTGAAAATTGAAAATCTGATTCCTCCGATGTTACAAATGTTCTTCATGTTATTTTATGAAGTGTAATCTTGGACCTTAACGAAGCAACAACGTAGAAAATGGAAGCGTTCGAGTTTTTGATTTTCAAAAGAATTCTTAAAATATCGTGGATGGATAAAATATCAAACATCAGTGTACTACAAACACTTGGTAATGAAAATGAAATAATGTGCACAGTAAAAAGAAGGTAATTACAATATCTAGGACACGTCATTAGGATAATAGAGGCGTTGGAAGACGACGAATATTCTGGCTAAAGAACTTGAAGACCTGGTTTGAAACTTCTACAACAGGACTCTTCAAAGCAGCAGGGTGTACCATTGTAAAAAAACAATTGTACAAACAATGGAAGTTATGGTAATTCTTAATTACTATAACTTCCATTATTAAGGTAAAAACCAAATAAATAACGAAAGGGAAAACTCCATTGTTAGAATAAGTTGCATTAGAATAGTAGTTAGACATTAGGTTGTAAATATAGTCAACGGTCAATCATATGATATTCATTAGGTGGATGTATTTCTCCCTCTTTGTTTTGGGCCTTTCTTTCACCTACCAACTTACAGCCAACCACTGGGATGGTTATTCTTTCCGTTGGCTCTCCAGGTTGGTTGAACGGATGGTGGGAGAGAGAGGCTTGTCAACCAGAGATTTCTTAGTTCGAATCCAGGAAATAAAAATCAGTTCCCTTAGGACTAAGAGTGAAACTGTTAGTTAAGAAGGAGTGGCATTTGAAGAAGTGATTAGGAGAACGAGGAGTGACCAGGAGAACGAGGAATGACTAGAAGAACGAGGAGAAGAAGAAGAAGAAAGGGAATATATATATATATATATATATATATATATATATATATATATAATTGGAGGTAAATTCATTTCGTATTTATTAAGAGTTTGTTAGTTTTGTTTTTGTATTAAAGTCGTGGCAGTAAAAAGGTTGGCTATATTTTTAAATAGGTTAGGGTAATTTAAGGATAATAATTTTGTTTGTAGTAGATTCATTAAATATTTCGTTTAAAGCAAAGAGATATAGTCTTATTTATTTATTTTTCTCAAGTTCTGCTGATAGAGCTGGCGCCCAAGTTTTAAATTATTTATTTAGTTTATAGTAAATATTTTCCCATTTGGGCTGAACGGAGGAAGAACAGAGAGAAATGATTTGAAGTTGTATCGTGATCCCTAGTGGTCCTAACGAAAAAGAAACAATTTGCCCACCGGTAAAGTTGAAAGTGGTGCAAGCGAATAAAATTATCAGTGACAAAATCTGGCTAAAGAACTTGAAGACCAAGAGTAGTAGAAAAAATCATTGGGTTTAAAGTTTCGGTTTCATTCGGAAGTGGCCCAAAACAGGAAGTCAAGAAATCAAAATTAATAGGTCACAAGAAAACCTTTTTAAAAATTTCCACGAGACGCGTCGTCTGAGGATGAGATTTCTCAGTTTAGTTAGCTTTATAACCTAACTTGAGTTTATCAGCAAGGTTACGAAACTGCATAATACATCATTAAACCATCTCATAAATAAATAATCTAAATTTATACAACTACATATTTAATAAACTATCACAAATATTGACTTACCTTAAATATCGGTGGACATAAATCTTAAATACATCTACTTTTCTCTTCGATTCATGTTTCATAAGAAAATTATACGTTATTAATAAACCACTGATTAAGAAAAACAAATCTACCCATAAATATGAATTAAATAATATCATTCGGTTCCATTTTCTTATTTCCTGAAAAAAATTGGGTGATTTTAATAACTTATTTTTTGTCAAGATTGCCGGAAATGTTCATTGTTAATTATTTATCAATATTTAAGTTATATAAATAAAATCTTTTACTGTAGGTGCCCTTCCATTATGTGGACGCCACTCCAATTCGCCTGATTTACTTCTACGCTTCACAATCTGCCCATAACACGCTGGTGGAGTGTTCAATTATTTGCACTCCATCTTTGGGAACAAAAATAGTGTAATTTGATTCCTCTAAAGAGTAGATACTGAGATTATTAAGTTTGAAATTCCGGTTTCGACCGGAAGTGGCCCTAAACCAGAAGTAAGGAAATCAAAGTCGGAATTTGGAAACAAAAAGTGTTATTTGATTCCTCTTAAAAAGTATAAACACAAAAATCATTGGGTTTAAAGTTTCGGTTTCATTCGGAAGTGGCCCAAAACAGGAAGTCAAGAAATCAAAATTAATAGGTCACAAGAAAACCTTTTTAAAAATTTCCACGAGACGCGTCGTCTGAGGATGAGATTTCTCAGTTTAGTTAGCCTTATAACCTAACTTGAGTTTATCAGCAAGGTTGATAAAAAGTCATTTCGTGAGTTTTCTCAAAGATTTAATATTGTGAAGACGCCCATTTCCTGGAAACATTCACCGTATCTTCTTCACGTTTGGGAAGATTCCAAATTGTCATTCACCGTTCCATGTCGAGATAGATTCGCGAAAAAAACAAGTTATTACACAGGAAATATTTAATGCTCACGAAATGACTTAAAAAACTCACGAAAGAACTTTTTACCTGGCAAAATTGGTTCTCCATTTCCGTAGCGGTTTCAATTCAAAAGTTTTAGAACATTTTGTTCAATACAAGCATTTCAATTTTCAATCCATGAGGCAAGGGAGCCGCTGTTGAGATATTTTCTTCACACACAGTCAGATAGCTAAAAACGTGTATTTCCAGTGAAAACTCGATCACAAAAAATCGTCATGAAATCAATACTTTCCTTCCCAATGTATTCCTGTAGTTCGAAATAAAGTATAAAACAATACTTTTTTAAGAGTTTTTTGTCAGTTTTGATTATGTTGCTATAGATAGTGTTCTAACAGAATTAACATATAAAAATATTCTACTCACCTCTTCAATCCAGTAAAGATTTTTAGGTGGCTGGGGATCCAGAAATCTATGTATAGATAAAATTCCACAGCATGCTATAAATCTTAAACCATGTAAACATTTGATTGATCTCAAACCTTCATCTTTCTTAAAAAGGTTTCTACTGTTAGTGTACAATGAAAATGATAACCATAGACCTGCAAAAATTAAGAAAAATATACTTTATTGATTATACTATCAAAGTTTAATCTTGCATGGACTACCATTTTATTACCGCAAAGAGTGTTACAAAAACAAAAAATATCTGAGTGACGTTCGTAAGAGCGATGGATGCTACTGAACGTCCTGAAGGAGCTGACAGAAAATGACTTCCAGCAGTTTCAAACAATAGAAACTTCGCATGGAGTGTTATAGGGATAGAGAAGGAGTGTATATTGAAGGTGACAATAAGTGATTATGTATAAAAAAAAAATATTTTTTTTACAACGTCAGTCTCGTTATTTAATAGCCACACCTCGTATTTTATAAGTGCGTACTCTCGTTGTTAATTTTCTAGTAAAATAAAGAAATTTTTGTAAGTTTTCATGTCAAACAAAATTATCTTAAAATCCGGAGAGTGTTGTTCAACTCCTTTCACAAAAATATCATCAATCAGTGAATTATTTACCAAATTAGCTCATTGAGCACTCAGGCGATAGCTAATGAGTTACTCTAGAGATCTAAATTACCCCTATGACTCCAGCTACCGCTGTTTGCTCATACAAACTTCAATAAATTTATTCGGCCACCCTTTGTATTACTGTATTTATAGTCTTATTATATCGGTTTTCTAAAACTCGATATCCATATATCTCGAAAACCTTGTCAGAATTAGCTTAGTGGAAGATGGGTGACAAGGTAAAGAGTTTAAAATAACTAGGTAATTAATTATTTTTTGGATGTTCTGGGCTGAATTGCTCATTCCTAGAAAGAGCGTAAAGCAATATATAATGTTTACTCTTAGAGAAAGCTACTTCGAAAGCGTTACTTCATTCAGGAACCAAGTTTTCAGAAAAAAAGGATGAAACATATAATTCTGAAGAAATTATCAACCTGCCCAAGAGATTATAGTATGTGAAGAAAAATTAATTATTAGAATTAATTATTTAGTTAGGAAGAAAAATAAAAAGATTAATCAGGAGTGAGGTGGATTACAATTGCCTTCCTCACTGAGTTGAAATGTATGCTTATCACCATGCCAGGTCTTCTAAAAAGCACATATTTTTACCCTGCAAATAACACCTTCACTTCATTCACGATAGATTCTGGCGGTATAATGAGATTCATTAATGTCAGAGAAGATAACTCTGACTAGTGGTTTTTAAATCTCTACCTCTTCTGGTTTTAAATACTTTAGTTAATTGACCATGTGATAGGAAACCGAACTATTTTTTGTAGCCCTGGAACTAACAGATTGAGTGCATATAATTAACACTCCACCTGTCTGTTATGAGCAAATTGATTGGTGTAAACATTTTTAGATCTTTGTGGTTGGTATTTAAACCTGGGACCTTCCATTTTTCATACTATCTATTGATCTAAACCCTGTACCACCAAAATTGAAAATTTTATAATTGTCATATTTTCTAAAAGGAGAAACTAATAATTATTTTTGTGATAATTTTTACCTTTACATACAGAATTTTTATATTTTGGAAGTAAATGTAATGTATCTTCACTAGCAATTTTTGCTCTTTTATTGCAATGCAAATTGTAAATTGTTGATGTTAATACAATTGTTATGATCAATGCAAATATTACTCTGAAATAAAAGAATATAAATTATTATTATTTTTACTTTTCATTGCCTTAAATGAACATATATGAAAGGAAAGTACTGTTTTATTTCGATTTTTAAAATCAAGTTTCCACCAGATACTCCAGTTACGGTAAGATAACTCGCTAGCGAAGCTTTTTCGGACCTGGTTTATATAAAATTTTATTTATAACTACTATAAACTTATTTTCAAACCCACTGGCTTGGTCTAGTTATACAGTATTCAGATGAACTAAAGCCGTGGGAGTTAGAGAATGGATAACGCTCTCACACACACAAGCCATATGCGCCATTTAGGCGCATGCGTAGTTATGCCACATATCTCCCTCTTACTCGCTCGGCTATGAGACATTAATTCATCTGATATCAGTACAATCATCGTAATTAAGCTGCTTAATTGCTCACTTTCGGAGATAAAGGTTCCGTGTGTAGCGTGAACTTGACCTATATTCCAAGTAGTGGACAAGGTCACATAGTCAGGTTATACACTACATTTTTTTTAGTTAAAAATAACAACTCCAGTAATACTAGGTGTATATTATTGTTATAATTTTTAAACAGTATAAATAAATTTATAAAATATAAATATTGGCATAATATAAATAGTTATTTTTAATTAAAATTCAATATCAGTTAATCTTCAATAGTTTTAAAAAATGAACTAATAAAAATGAAAAATAAACTACGAGCAACAACGAGATTAAAATGAAATACTACGTGATTCAAAGGTGCAACTAAACTATAATTAATAAAAAGTGATTTAAAAATCGAAATGAAGATAAACAATTAAAATAAATACATGAATAACTGAAATAATATATATTATGTCTTTTAAAACAGTGATTTAAATTTTACGAACATTTTTAAAATATATAATCAAAATTTAAAATTTGATATGGTAACTTGAACCATGAATTCGTTGAGCTTTATGCCAGAGACAAGCTTGGTGTGTGCATCATGTATGAAAGTGCTCCAGTAAAATATTAAAATTATTAAGTAAAAACCTATGGAAGTATAGTATAATATGTATCAATAAGAAGACAAAAACGTAAGCAACATTTTTTATAAAATTTACAAACATTAATTATCAAATATATCAAGCAAATTCATATTTTAAAATCAAGATTACAAAGCTATCGATAGACGCCATCTAAAATAACAAAGCTTCGCTTCATTAATTCATAATTTTCTTAAATTCAACCGGTAAAATAAATAACATTTTAAGTACATAATTAACTGATATTCTATTTAAAATTTATTCAATTACTTAACTTATTCAAAATTTTTTAAATAATATTCCAAATTTAATTTAAAAGACCAGTATTACGATAAAATTATTAAAAATTCCGATTGTCATTTTTTAAACTTAAAATTTTTCATTGTTGTCTAGTTTAAGATTGATCAAAATAGAACAATAAACAATTATTATAGTATTAAAAAGCCCTGAGATTATTTAAATTAGAGTCATCATTTTGTAAAATTATTAATTATCTATTTATTTATTAAATTAATAGTCTTAAAATTTAAATCTTGTGTCTATTTATTTTATTTTTAAGTTGTACAACCGTAGTGTTGCTACACGTGGTTCAAAACTTAGTAAATGCAGTCACTTTTCGACAAATTTAAATACTATACTGTGTCCGGTGTACTTTGATGGTTGGGGGTCAATTAACCATCTATCTCAGGAATGGTAGGCCTGAGTCTGTACAAGATCACCTCTCATTTACACATCATATATTCTCATCTCATTGAGTCATGGGGCTGCTTATTATTTTGAAATTGAACAGATTACAATATACACACATTAGGGATTAAAAAAACTTCAGAACAGTAGAATCGGGAAATGTTAACTAAAACTCGTATTTTACTCGTTCGTAAGATTTTTAAACAAAATAAACCTTAAAAATAAACATAACTGGAATAGCATTGGTGCACAAAAATGACATTTAAATTGTTACAAGCTGTTAACCTTGAATAAAGTTAATAATTGACCATCCCTCGTACTTTGTACTAGTTGAATTTAGGTAATAATTGGGTGTTTTAAAAATGGCTTGCCAAACTTTGAAACATGATTTCTTTTTGTAATCCAAAAATTTTTTTTAGTTGTTCTGCTTTAAACTCACATAGTTGGTCTATAGTAAGTCAGCTGATTAACAGCTGATTTTAGAGACAATGTTTTGTGGTTCAAAACTTAGTAAAGGTACTTTTATACGGATTTAAATACTAGAATGTGGTTACCATTGTACTTGCATGGTTGGGGTTCAATTAACCATACTCCTTGAGTAAATAATGGCCTATTCGCATGATGCTAGTTAACTAGCTGTTAGTACTAGCAGGAACTACTTGCGCGTAAGTGGCGATTGCCACAGAGCTAGTTAATTAATGTCATTGCTCTGAAATAAAACATGAGATAAGTGTTGTGGATTAAGACAATCATACCTTATACCCCAACGAAGTAAAGAATGCAGATGAGATCTAGCCAATAACAGCCAAGGTCGGGTATGAGTTTGCTCCTTCTGTAAGTCACTCTCTGCTCCACCGAACTCCAGCTGACTTTTTGTTAGGCTGTCATCCACAGCGGGACCACAACGTGACAACGCAGGATACGATTAACGAAAGTAAATTGGCTCTGTGCTGTGATCTAGGTCACTATGCTCCGCCTTCATCTGCAGTCTCTAGTTCGTTAAGGTATAGTTTTATATCGTACATTTATCTCATTGGGTCGTCGGGTTGCTTAATATTCTTAAATTGATCAGATTGCAACGTTCCCGTTAAGGATTACACAAAAAGAATCAGTTTGTAAAATAGCAGTCCATGTTCCAGGATGTCGTTGATCAATGATCCAATTAAATTAACTAATTGTTGTTAAGTCAAGAGTAATTAGAAAATAATAATAAATAACAATCAAAATTAAATAATTTATAATTTAAAATTAAATATTTAAAAACTATAATTGAATATATTAAGATGAATTCTAAGAAGAAAATAATTTATTCAAAGAAATTAATTCCATAAACAAATTCTTCAAGTTTAATCAAACAAACAAAAGACAGTATTAATTTAATTAAACAATTTATAATAACAAGAAAATAAGTAAAGAAAATGATTAACGAACCTTGAATCTAGTTAATAACAGAACAAATTGAAATAAATTTAATATTTTTAAAATAAAACGAAAAGATTTTAATAAATGTATGTGCAAGTATATAAAACCAACTGCAACAATGACTAAGCCCCCCATTTGATCCCGGTCAATGGACGGACAAATAACAAGAGGAGACTCCAATGATAATTTAAAAAGCGTAACTATAAGATATTAATTAATCGAGCTCATAGATAGAATAGATAATTATATTCAATTTAATAATATTATAATAAATATTTATATTTCAATAATTTTTTTTAGAATACAGAGTTATAAAAGTGTCATTAATAAATTATAAATTAAAACATTAATAATTCTGTAACAAATTTATAATTTAAAATTTTTCAATTTTAATTACGTTCACATTAAACTTTAATTCATTTCAAATTTGCGTTTAACCATTTCATTTCAATTAACTTTATTTCAATATATTGTGACAATATCGAAGAAGAGTATGGTTCGAGAAATTTCTAGTACTTAATTCATAAAATGATAAGGAGTAGATACCGGTAATAGAGTAGAAAAGTAACAATAGGGCTAGTTATAAAAGGATACCTATTTAAAAAGGAGTGTACAAAAAGTTATTTAAAAATGGTCTTTGTTGTACAACTATTTGTGAAAGAGTCGGTTGGTTATCAGTAACACCTTTTATTCTATTGTGATTTGTTTTATACTGGTTATGATTTTCCGAGAACAAATAAAAAAGATTATTGATTGAATCTCGGCGTCTTTCAAGAAGTCTCTTTGAACCGCCTTTATAAATGGAGCCCCGAGTACGGTCGGAGAGTTAGTATTCGTTTGATCTTTGACGAGTGTTTATGGCGAGTGCTATCGCGCGTTAGAGAAGGTCAACGTTCCCGGCATTGTGTTGGTCAACTATTATTATTCAGTTTTATTGTATGTGCATTGTGTATTCAGTTTCATTGTGTATGTGCATTCTATATAATTGTTGTAAGTAAATTATTAAGTTATTTATTGTATTACACTCAATCTGTTCGTTGCAGGGCTAAAATAAATAGTTCTGTTTCTTATCACATGGTCAGTCAATTAAATGACTGAATCATTTAAGAACAGAAGAGGCAGAGGTGTAAAAGACACTAATCAGAGTTATCTTCTCTGAAAGTAATGAATTTCATTGTACAGCCAGACCCTGTGGTGAATGAAGTGAAGTTGTCATTTACAGAGTGGAAAATATGTGCTTTTCAGAGGGCCCGGCATGCTGATAAGCATACTTTTCCATTCAGTGAGGAAGGCAATGGTAAACCACCTCACTCCTCGTTTTACTTAGTAAAACCTCTAGAGGTTCAAACCAGCCTTTCGGCTGTTGACCTAAACAACAACAACATATTTTGTAAATCTTTTAGTTGTAATAAATACTTGCAATTTGTAAACTTAGTGTATTAATTATTTAATTACCTAGATTCCGAAACGGACCTTAGCGATAAGTGTCACAATATATTAATTCAAATTCATAATTACATAATCTATTAAATTACATTACAAGCTCCCTAGCAATTACTGTTGATTTTGAAACAATTTATAAAAAATATATGTAGTATATATTAATTAATATAATGAATTAACACTATAATGAATTAATACTTACATTATAATTATATCCAATATTCCATATTCTTTTTGTTGTGTTTCAGCTGTTTCACAAAAATACAGAGCTAATTCATTTATACCAGTTGACTCATTTAAACCAAGTTGTAATATTTTATACACATCGTTAACCTTACAACTTGCAGGTAAACATAAAGCGACTCCCACTTTGTATGTAGATATAAAAACTGGAACATCTTCTTCTTTCATTCCGAAATATAAACGACAGTATTTCCCTAATATTCCATACAGTTTATTATCAATTGATAAACATTCATCGAAATTTCCATAGTCTATTATGTTTCCTTCTAAAAATCCTGATTGTACATGTGTCGAAGCATCTAACACTGAAAGATTTGATTTAATTAAAATATTTTTTACAAGAAATTAGTTATTTCTCACTTACTTTAAAAACTAATACAGTACCAATTTTCTGAAAGTTTATCAGAAGATCGTTTTAACCATTTCACTGGTCCGTTTCAACCAATAAATTCCTTCACAAAAATTTGAGTAGTTAATTAATTATTGTAACACTCATATTTGGGCAGAAGAAAAACCAAAATCATACAGCCACAAGGCATTTCATAGATATTGTAACACCTATAGATTTGTTCGAAATATTAATTAATAATAGTACACAGACCATAAAAATAAGGAACAGACTTTCTTAAACTTATAACAATTATAATTAACACAAATAATAATACAGTTAATTTATTAAACTTAAATCCCAAACAAAGTACAATCTAGTTACTTAAGTGTTCCCGGAACAAAATAAATTGAAAATTTTCACATTTCCGGTTTTCTACAATTATTATTATTATTATTATTATTAAAATTCAGAGTTTCCCGCATCCAAAGATGTAAGTATAATTTGTTGGGGTTTTGCTGTTTTTTTTTTTAATTAAAAATATGTTGAATCCTTACGTTATTTTTTAAACGTTACAATTTTCATAAGAAGAGTTGAGGCTGGATCGGCCATGGAAGTGAAACAAAATACATCAGGTGGTCAAAGGGTGTTTGATTATATGGCACCAAATTTTTTTAACTTTTTACCTTTTGACTTACGTAAATTATTTTTTACTGCATCGATTGGTGTAGACTTAAAAACATTTGGTTGCTCTAGGAGATGGTTGAGCTCATCTATGGATCGGTTGGTTTAGGTTTGCCTTGTTCATTTATAGTTCATTTATATATATATTTTTTTTATTTAACGTTGCATCAACTACAAAGGTCATTAGGGACGTCATTGGGGTGAAACTATGTACATTGAAGGATGAAATGATTTTTTGTAACGTATGAAAATATGCCGTGCCTAAGTGGGATTTGAACCCACGACCGCATGATGAAAGACGAGCACGGTACCAACTACGCCAATGCGGCCGGCTCATTTATATTTAATTCATCACAGTGTAACATGGATAGAGTTTTTAAAATACAGAAAAAATATCACTATTTAAAGAGCTGCAATTGCTCACAATTCCTTCCTTGTACACTTTTAAAGTGATAATGTACGTTAAGTAAAATACCTTTTTACAGAATTTAGATGTTCACAACCACTGCACGAGGAACAGAATCGATTATTATGTTGCTAATCACAACACTAAATTGTTTGAACAAAAACGAACTTATGCAGGTAGAAAATACAACAATAAATTGCCACAAGGTTTAAAAAGTTGTGACTATTTAAGTCATTTAAAGAAAATCTAAAACAATATTTGATTGATGAAACATTTTACAGTGTGCACGAATTCCTTTCTAAATAGTTTTGGTTGAAAAGTATTTAACTTCTAATAA
This sequence comes from Catonia carolina, assembly GCA_035578175.1. Taxonomy (NCBI): domain Eukaryota; kingdom Metazoa; phylum Arthropoda; class Insecta; order Hemiptera; family Achilidae; genus Catonia; species Catonia carolina. The sequence continues at coordinate 11,331,614 of JAQMRL010000009.1, forward strand.
AACAAAAATATTGTGTACAGACAATATGTTTACTATTTGATACAAAGGGGTTCATGACAAGCCTACTGAGTTAAGCAGTAGCGGTAAAAAATTATTGGTAAGTGATGAATTTATCATTCTGTTTGACTTTTTAATTTTTAATTTTGTGTGATATTTGATAAAATGGGGTTCGTGACAAGCCTACTGAAGTAAGCAGGAGCAGAAAAAAATTTTTGGTGTTAAGTGATGAATTTATCATTGTGATAACTTTTAGTTTATCAGTATTATCTTGACATGTCCTATACTCCCTTTGGGAGTTCCCTGGATGAAAAAAATACATAGTTAATTAAGGTAATTAATGTAATTTATTGAATAATTTAAAAAATTGTGTAATATTTAATAGTCAAGAATATTGTAAATCAGTAACTTGTTAATTAATTATTCATAAGGTACTGACAATTTGTAAAACAGTAACCACTTTTTATTATTTCATCAGTGTCCTTTCCTGAGCACAGGCTTTGCCTTATTCATGTAAGTAATTTCTGTTTAGTTAGATTAAGAAATGTCCATATTGTAAAATTAATTCTATAAAAATAAATTTTTTTCTCTCTCTATTTAGGAAATTCACAATCTGTTGAAAACAACCAGTGAATGTGATAACACAAAATTTGGAAATAAAATAACATGATAAATAAACGTGAGTGGAGACATAGTCCAGTGACAGAACTCCGACGTGAATAGATAAGTGTAGCATTAAGAGCAGCATTTAGAACTATGTAATGGATAGTCAATTACAGTACTACGTAAATTGATGAGGTCCCGCCTCCATCAACGTTTTAGACGTCTGATTGGATTTTTTGGGAGAGCTGCGTAGCCAGATTTGAGATCAATGGGTTATGGTGGTTCACGAGTTTCTTCCTAAATTTTGTATAGAGTTATAAGAAAACGTCATTTATGTAGGGTACGTTTAGGTCTGAGTGTAGCATTTTATTCGTTACATAATAAGGGGCGTTAACTATCCTCCGTAAAATAAAAAAATAATTATAATTAATTATTAACGTGACATTTAAAATTGAACTGTGTCTTTTTGAAACACTTTATTTTATTTATGAATCTGAATACTTACGTACTTTTTAATGCCCATTTTTCATCGTCGTAAACACCATTACGAAATATATTAATATCATGTTTACACTTTTCATTTGTATATTTAATAATTTCTAATCCATCGTTTCCTTTCCACAATGTATTCACAACAAAACTTGACGTACCGTTCTGGATATTTATTAAATTTAAATAATACTCCCTGTAATTATCCCATGCTATAGTCCAATGAATTTTTAAAGTAATTATCAAAATTAATTTTAAAAGATACATTAAAATCATTACATAAAAATAATTCCACAAAATACTAAAAAATCATCACTAAACAATATATACAATGAAATACCAGTATAATAAAGTATTTTATTCACCTTCGTACTAAAGTAAAAATAATTTTTAAGTAGGTTAAAAAAGTAAAAGTATACAATTAATTTTAAATGGAAATTAGTATTGGTAATTAAAATAAAATAAACGTAGATAAAAGTATATGTTTTTTTCTTATTTACTCTAATAATTATGTATTATTAATGTGTAAATATCATTAAGAATTTATTTAAGTTCTATCTATAAGGTTACAAATATCGTCATGTTAAATGATAAGTCCTGATGATAATAATAATGATTTAAAAAACCATAAAAATACTAACCAAGATTTTTCTTTGTAGGTACGGTAATATTATTTGTTCGTAATAAACTGACTTATTTTATGATACTTATCTTTAAGGTCCTTTTCGGGATCTGGGTAAATTAAATAATTAACACAATATAGTTTAGTATTACAATTATTTATTATAAACTGTGTGTTGTTTAGGTAATCAGCCGAAAGGCTGGTTTGAACCTGTAGAGGTTTTACTAAGTAAAATGAGGAGTGAGGTGGTTTACAATTGCCTTTCTCATTGAGTGGAATAGTACGCTTATCAGCATGCCGGGTCTTCTGAAAAGCACATAATTTCCACTCTGCAAATGACACCTTTACTTCATTCACCACGGTCTGGGTGTATAATGAAAACATAACTTTCAGAGGAGATAACTCTGATTAGTGTCTTTTACACCTTTACCTCTTCTGTTTGTAAATGATTCAGTAATTTAATTGGCTGACCATGTGATAAGAAACAGAACTATTTAATTTAGCCCCGCAACGAATAGATTGAGTGTAAATAATTTGACACTCCACATGTCTGTTATGGGCAAATATTACAAACTAAAAATCACAATTGATAATGAGTTTTACTTCTACGGATAAATTACAATATTAGACTACTACAATTAACTTACAATACCTAAACGAATTACAATTAAGTGATCAAATTAAGTAAACTAAATCCTACTCACAACATTAACAATGATTATACGTGTCTACAATTTACACTGGATCTCTTCGCAGGCATACTCGTACTGAAAACGCGCTATAAGTTGATGATTAATCGTATTGAGCAGAGGACAGTGTACTATCCATCCTACTAACATCAGCCAACATTTAAACAAAAGTACTATTTTGTAGTAGCATAAGACGTATCAAGCGTGAAACTCATAGGATAATTAGTCAATCACTACAAATGTCAATGTCAGTAATTCAGTTTAGTTCTGATGACTAACAAAGAATACTAAATATGGCTTAGGCCTAGTAATATGGCTTATTTTAGAATGAAAGTTTGTTAAGGATGCATAAATAATACAGTGGGATGTTTGTAAAACGACATAGTTATAAATTGTCGCCGACAGGGGCCGACGACACGTGGCGAAACCTTGCTTGTTAATTTGGTGGCTCTAAAAAGGGATGTTTTATTGGTTGGGAGTCCTAAAAAGGACCGTTTGGGTTTTTTGAGGTGGCCCTGAAAAGGGCCGTTATTGGTGGTCGGAAGCGGCGAGCCGGCGTGGTGGAAGCGGAGCCCGAAGAGTGACGGCTCGGCTACCGGGTTCAGGCCTAGCCTTCCCACAGCGGCAGTTGGGTCCACACTGCAGCGTTACAGTGGTGGCACCCGCAGCCCCACAGTGTGGGGTCGGCGTAGGCTGTCTGCCGTTAGCGCGGAGGAGGCTGTTCTCTCTCAGGGTCGGCGAAGGCTGACCGGTGCGGGAATGTGCGTCCGCCACCGGTAGCGCCAGTAGCGTTGACCAGGAGTGGTGCGTCTGGTCTCGGCCGGGCTCATCTTCTTCGGTCGGAAGCTCTTCTTCCTTGTTCTTCTCCGGTTGAGATTTGATTGGAGAGTGTGCTTCGCAGGCAGGTGCTGATGCTTAAATCCCCCTCCAATGAGTCCACTCCAAGGTGGAGGGGAGGCTCTGAATGCCGCGCGTGCATGCTTATAAATAATTAATTATTATAAGTCGAAAGTAAGTCTGTTAAATATTTATTATGCGTACATCCCGAACGGATCTAGGATTAGGTTATTATTATTCATACGTAAGGAATCAGTCATATTTTAGTCAGGAATTCTGGTCTAATTCCTCACAATTCATATTTAGATTTTTGAATTTGTGATATAAAGTTATATAAGGTTGTATTTTACTAGTAAGTTGTATTTACAAGATGATAGAATCCTCAGTCTTACTTTTAGGAAGTAAGTCGTGGATTAGTACCAGACCACATGAGAGTACAGTACATGTTGCAGAGATGTGATTCTGCGAAGAACAAAGGGTTTCTATCATAGGGAACAACTAAGAAATGAGAACATAAGAACGGAACTGGATGTTTACAACCTGAAAGGGAAGATTGCAGAATATTGAAGTCAACTGATGGAGTACGTCGAGAGAATATCTGAGGGAAGGATTCCCCTCAATATTTTTCAATATAGACCTTCTCAGCTTATGATCTATAACTAATTCACCAGGGTAAGATATCCAACATCCCAGAAACTTGTATTTTCTAACCTAATTTATTGAATACCTTGACCATTGAGGATCAAACCACAAGAAAAACTATGGGGAGCAAACAATTGGTTCCCAGTAAATTCTTTGATCATCTTCACTCACTTCACTCAAGACTGACATCTTGGTTTATATTATTGTTAAAAATAATATAGTTAATATGCGCTGTAGCTGCCGCTATAATTTGAATTGTCATTTGTATTGGATGACGACATTGATTTGTAATTCATTTGTAAACTTGTTCTTATGTTTTTTTTTTATATAAACACCGTTTACTTGAGTTGGTGGTTATTTATTCCTAGTAAATAAGATATAATTTTGTATTTGTGTAAAGTGGAAGAAATAAATATTAATATTATTAAAAAAAATATTATTACTTTCGTGTTTTTATTTTAAAGGAGGATATGATGGAGGAGGAGAATGAGGGGAGGAGAAGATTAAGGAGAGGAAAAGACCCTTTCATGAAGTGTAACAAAAAAAAAGAAGCAAATAATTACATAATATTATTTTAATTTAAAACATTTTTATTTTTATACATTTAGGAGCTGATATAAAATATATATGTATATTTATATTATTAATTTTCTGCTTACATTAATAAATTATTTTACGTAGAGAATATAGAGTGCCGCCCAAAGAGTTCTTTATTTACATGAATTTCAATGTAAAGGCTTCATAAGTAGTTTTAAAGTGAAGTAATGTAAAGGCATAAGTAAGTAGTTTTTTCTGGCTTTCACGAATAGATTTCACCCGATTAAAATAACGTTAAAAAGATTTCTTTTTTTTAAATCTAGGGATTAGGATGTGTATGAAGAATGCAATCTGTTCAGTTTAAGAGCAATTAGCAGTCCTATGACAATGAGATGAGGATGATGTGTATGACGTGTAAATAAGGTGCAGTCTTGTAGAGACTCAGGCCGACCATTCCTGAGAGAGAATGGTTAATTGAACCCAAATCATTAAAGCACAGCGGTAGTTACTATGTAGTACTGTATGAATCTGAGCTTTGTGCACCTGCGGGATGAAGGGGACAGACGAAGTACCAGACTACTGCTACGTCATATCACTGTACTAATCATCTCATTGCTCTTCGCTAAGCAATAGGGTGCCTAGTGCGATGACATACGTGGGTGTTGTTTTGACTATTCGCTGTAGACGGCGACACAGAATATATGTAGTTTGGATAGTACCCGTGACTTCTACAAACAAAGTACTAGTAAAACGTTACTACTGCTAACGCAATCTCTCACAGTTGTAGTGACGTAATGCATACCTCTCAGCTGCACAAAGCTTAGGAACTGAGTATTCAAATCTGTATCTGGAACCTTTGTCTCCAAAAATCAGCTGTTAATCTCTTTGGTGACGACTCTACCGGTATTCAACCCGGTGGGTAAATTTTACATGGCAGGAGGTTTGTTACGTTGCTCATTACCTACAACAATAAAACAGATTGTGCAGCTTCATGATCGTACAGCTTGATATTAGGACGAATTTTATTATTGGAGCAGTATTTAGACGCACCACACTGGGTCCTTAAACAGGATTTTTAATGCTCAACTGCTACTATTACATTTCTTTACCCCGCTGGCATGAGTTATTTATTTTGGATTTTTTTGCTCCTGTTTTTCTTTATATACGATGTATTTACCCATTACCTGCCCATAAGACAGGTGGGGTGTCAAATTATTTACACTCAATCTGTTCGTTGCAGGGCTAAAAGTTCTGTTTCTTATCATATGGTTAGCCAATTAAATGACTGAATCATTTAGGAACAGAAATAGTAGACATGTAAAAGACACTAATCAGAGTTATCTCCTCTGAAAGTAGTGAATTTCATTATACAGCCAGATCCTGTGGTGAATGAAGTGGTGTCATTTGCAGAGTGGAAAATGTGCTTTTCAGAGGGCCCGGCATGCTGATAAGCATACTTTTTCAACTCAGTGAGGAAGGTAATGGTAAACCACCTCACGCCTCGTTTTACTTAGTAAAACCTCTACAGATTCAAACCAGCCTTTCAGCTAATGACCTAAACAACAAATTACCCATAACAGGCAGGTGGGGGTGTTAAATTATTTCCACTCGATCTGATAGTGCCAGGGCTACAAATAATAGTTATGTTTGTTATCATTTGGTTATTAAATGCTTTAATCATTTAATTGGCTAACCTTGTGAGAAAAACTGAACTATTTTTTGGTTAGCCAATTAAATGACTGAAGCATTCAATAACCATGTGATTACAAACATTTTTTTATTTTTTTTTATTCCTAATTTGTGTACGTTGCAATCTGTTCAATTCAGAACAATAAGCAACCCCATGACCCAATGAGATGAGGATGATGTGTATGACGTGTAAATGAGGTGTAGTCTTGTACAGACTCAGGCCGACCATTCCTAAGAGAGTATGGTTAATTGAACCCCAACCATCAAAGTACACCGGCAACCACTGTCTAGTTTTCAAATCCGTATAAAAGTAACTACCTTTGCTAGGATTTGAACCAGGAACCTTCGTCTCCGAAAATCAGCTGTTAAACAGCTGATTTTGGCGACGACTTTACCTCTAGACCAACCCGGTGGGTGATTACAAACATAACTATTATTTTTTGTAACCCTGGAACTAACAGATCGAGTGCAAATAATTTAACACTTCACTTATTTCTTAAAATCAGTCATGTACTATAATAAATTTATTAACTAATGCAATTTGAGAACTCTTTACGCGACACTCTGTATTTGTATAATAAATAATAACCTTAACTAAACATAAAACAGTCATTATTATTATCATTTTCATTTTTACATTTTAGTTACACAATATAATTATCAACATATAATTATTTCTATTAAAATCTGACAAATATGTTTTTTTATCATAAATATGATGAATTAGTAGCATACAAAAAATATAGGTTATATTTTGTTTTCTTCATGGTACAATCTTAATCGACTTATATCAGACTAAGTTGTATAAATAAAATGCAAATATCATCCAAAAATAAGTATAGTTTGCGCATTTTATCTTGCGCAGAATAAAATTGTTATTTCCTTCTTTACACTTAAAGTTTAATTTACCTATAGTCATATTTTTTTACTCCCTAATGTGGGTATGGTTTGCTGGCATTTCTCCCACCGATTGGTTGCCAGAAGGCATAAACTCGGAGGCCGTTCCGTAGAACTCTTAATTTTTCAATTGTGAGGGCGACTATTACCTTGTGTAAAATACTAACTAAGATTAAAATCAAAATAAATTTTAGGGCGAGTTGGAGCCAGGTTGGCAGACCTGGGGAGAGTGTACTGCTCGCCCTCTTGTCAATGGATGGCTCTTGGGGCTCGAGGCTCCCGTCAGAATTTAATTAAAGGGTTCTAACAGGCAAGAAAACGATCAGAAAATAAACTAATTAAATTATTAGTTAAGACTTAAGTCGCCTTTATATTATGTCCAGCAAGTGCTTGTACACCATTATATAAATTTAGTCCACGACTTCAGCCGAGAGAATTCCCTTAATTAAACTACATGTCCACGGTTGAACGTAGCTACCTTGTCAAGGAACACTACACCGCCCGGGCATGCACATCGCGGTACAAGCTCGAATGTTTCGTGAAAGCCCAATTTTCACCTTGGCTTTGAAGCTCCAGGGTCAGCCGGCGTCTGGACCCCCTAAGAGCGGGGCAATTGTACAGCAAATGTGTATTCGATTGGACCTCCCCACAGTCACAAGAATCATCAGCCAATAGGGGGAACCGCTCTAAATATGCCATAAACTCACTGTGACCAGTGAGGACTCGGACACCGACGTTCTTAATGATACACTAGAGGCGTACCAACCCCGCAAGTCCTGTATGAAATCATACAGAGACCTTCCCTAATGTGGGAATTGGTAATTTGTAATTGTTTTGTTAGTACTTCTCCCCCCACATCCCCCCAAATTGGTCGCCCGAAAGCATAGACCAGGAGGCTGTTCCGCAGACCTCTTATATATCTCGTGACTGGCGATTGTCACAGACTAAAATAACTATAAAAAAATTTAAAACTAAATTTGAAGAGCGAGGGTGAGCCAGGTTGGCAACCTGGGGAGTGAGAACTTGCTCTCACGTCCAGGAAAGCCTCTTGGTGTACAATTCCCCCATCATCAGAAATTAAATAGAAGATGGTCCTAACAGTCAAAAGAAAACGATTAGAAAAATAGAAAATTTAAAATAATCATGTAAAACCTAGTCAGGACTTTATGGGTGTGTTGCAATCTGTTTAATTTAATAACAAAAAGCAACCCCATGACCCAATGAAATAAAAACGATTTATGTTACTTCTCAAACGGTCGCAGCTGAAGCCTCCGGCTTAAGCGTCCGTACAATTCAAAGAATTATTCTGGAAGTAAATACATCAGTGTCAACCGAAATTCTGAAACCGTTATCATCTTTCTCCGGAAAAACGAATCATCCATAAAAAGTAGGTTACGAGCGCTTAAGATTTTAGAA